>JAKJXM020000033.1:1220000-1638754 GCA_022225955.2 Diaporthe eres | reverse complement strand
AAAAATTAATTTACTTTTATTTATTATAATTTTTATTTAATTAAATATTACTTTCGCTATATTAAGGCTTATAAAATTCTTAATTAACTTAAGCTAAAAATATTATAATACTATTAATTAAATACTTTTATATCTTTATAATATAAAATATTTAACCTTATATTTTTAAAATTTAAAGGGATTTATTATTATAAATAATACTTTATATATTAATAATACCCTTAATTAAAAAAATTTATAAATATTTATTATAAAACTTTTTAATAAACTTATTAATTAAAGAATAAATAAATAAAATATAATTATTACTTTTATTATAAAAGCTAAGTTATTTACCTTAACTTAAATAATTAAAGAAATATTATTTATTAATAAGGTTTTTATTAAGCTATTTATAAAATTAAATAATAGGATTATTAAAATTAAATATAATAATATTTAAATAATTAATTTAATAATATTAAAGATTATTATATTTAAAATAAAACTTTATTATATAAATATATATAATTATTAATTAAGATAAAAAGTTTAAAATAAAATAATTATAATAAAATATATATTATTAATAAAGATAATTATAAATAAATTAATAAAAATATTATTAACTAGAAAATAAAGTAGCTTCTTTTAATAATTAAGCTTATAAGATATTAAAAATAATTTATATAAAAAAACTTTAATAAAAGATATATTAATTTAAAAGTAATAAATAATAAAAAAAGGGTGAAATTCTAGCCTTTTAATATTTATAAGATTAAGGAAATATATTAAATTTAATAAATAATAAATATATTATAAATATATTATAAATAGTAATTTTTAATAAATTTATTATAAATTTATAATAAATTTATTTAAATTAATAAATTTATAGGTAATTTATAAATATTATTATAATAAATACCTTAAGTATTAAAATTTATAAGTTAAAACTAGCCTTTATTAATAATTAGCTTTAAAAGAAGAATAATTAAGATATTATTATATTAATTATTAAAATTAATTATATATTATAAGGATCTTATTAGAAAAATAATATAGAATTTAATAATTTTCTTTTTTTATATTTAATTATTTAATAATATATAATAAAATAAGCTTATTTAATTATATAAAAAAAGTTTTTATTAATAACTTAAAGCTTTATAATAACTTTTAATATAATATAATTAAAAGTTTATAATATATTATTATTAATAATATATATATAAAAATAATAATATTATATTTTTTATAATATTTTTTTATTAAAACTTTTTTAATATTTTAATTAACTTTATAAAAATTATATAAGATTATTTAAATTAAAAAGTTATTTAAGTTTTTCTTTAAATTATAAATTTTAAATAATAAGATTATAATTATTAAATATTTAAAATAATGAATTATTTATTAAGTTTTTATATTATATATTAATAAAATATTAATTTTTAATATTTTTATAAATTTATTTAATAAAGATAATTATAATTAATAAAATATTAATTTTATATATAAAATATTTATTATAAAAATACTTAATATTTTATTAAAAGTAAGAAAATAAATCTTTATATAAATTAATAAAATTATATATATTAAATAAAATATTAAAATAACTTATTTATTATTTATTTTTATAGGCTTTAATATTAATATATCTTATAAATATAATATATATATTAAAGATAAATAAGTATTTTAAAAATATTATTTTTTAATATATATATTTAGAATAAAGCTAATATATATTATAAATATTTTTTATAAAAAAAATAATATTATTTGTTTTATAATTATTTTAAAGTATATTTTTTAAAAAAAGGATAATTTTATAATTTATAAAACTATTAAATTTAAAAGTTTAAATAAAATTTTAATTATTATATATAATAATTAACTTAATATTTAAGCTTATTTTAATAAAATAATAATAAAGAAATTATTCTTAATAACTTATAAAAAATATAATATAAATTATAATATATATTCCTTTAAATATTTTTTAAAAATATTAAATTTCTTTATTTTAATTTTATAAGCTACCTTATAAAATATATAAAGTATTAATTTATATAAAATAAATTAATAAGTTAAAGTAAACCTTATTATAAAGTAAGATAATAAATTAAATATTTATTACTTTATATATTAAAAAGTATATAAAAGTATTTTTATTTAAATAATATTTTAAATAATAAAAAATAAATATTTTATATTAAAATTAAATTTTAAAGCTTTTAAATTATTAATTATTATAATAAATTAATATTTTATAATTTTATAATCTTTTTAATAATAATTAAAAATAATATATTTAAAATTTAAAATTAAAGTATTAAAGATTTTATAAAAGATTATTAACTTTATATATTTAATTAAAAGTTATATAAAATTAAAAAGCTTAATAAAAAGATTTAAATTTATAGATTTTATTAATACTTTAAATTTTATAATATAATTTTTAATAAAGTTAAAGTTTTATTTAAATATAATTAAAGTAATTAAAGCTAAAAATAATATTATAATAATAACCTTTATTTTTTTAATATTTAATAATATATTTTAAAATATAATTAAATTTTTTATTTAATTTATATTTATATATAAAAAGCTTATATTAAGTTAATTTAAATAATAAAATAAGTTTTAAATATTATATATATATACCTTTAAATAATATAACTTATTTAATTAATTTTTTAACTTAATAAATCCTTTTTTTAAATTATAAATAATTTAAATAATAACTTTTATAAAATATAATTCTTTATTAAATTCTTTTATATAATAAAGTAAAAAGATAAGAAAATTATAAAGTATTTTATAAAGATTATAACTTGTTATTAAAGATTATATTAAGTTATTAAATATTAATTATTTATTAATATAATTTTATTTAAAAAACTTATTTAAATTAATAACCTTTAATTAATAATAAAAAAAGTATAATTATATAATATAATTTATTAATAATATTATAATTAGCTTTTTTATAATATATATATTAATAATAAAATAATCTTTTTATTTAATAAAAAGTTATTAAAAGTAATATTAATATAATAATAAATTAATAAAGATTTAAAGCTTAATAAATAATAATAAGTAATATATAAAAAAAAAAAAAAAAAAAAAATTAAATATAATAAAAAGTATTTTTAAAATATATATTATATATATATTATTAAATATAAGGCTAAAGTAAGCTTAAGATTATATTAAAAAGTATTAAACTTAATTAAAAATAATATAAAAAAATAAAAAGGTTTATTATATTTTATATATATAATAATAGCTTCTTAATTATTAAAGAAAATGCTTATTATATTAAAAATAAAAAAATTATAAAAGCTTATAATAATTAAGACTTAAAAGTAAAATAATGCTAAGTAAGTTTTAAAGTTTTATAAAGATATTTACTAAAAGGTATTAAAATTAAAAAGGCATTTATAAAATTTAAAAGGCAGAATATAATAAGATATAAAAAGTTAAAAAATATTAATAAGCAGCTTAATTAAATAATTGCCTGCTGGTTACCTGGAATCCTTTAATAAGACTATATGATTATAAAGTGGCTAAGACAACCTAAAGCAGTCTGTGTTATCTATTTATCTACCTGTTTAAAAAGCCCTTAGACGCCTTATTCTCCACCTCTCTTAGCGCTAGCAGCCACAAGCACTAGATACACTTAACAGTGGCCAATTAAAAGACCACACAGCATCTGAAATAAGACAGAGACTATAATAAGCGAGATTGTTGAAGGAATCCAGCGAGGCTTTAATATTCTTTTAAGCCTGTCGATGAAGATCTAGGTTGCGTCAGCGAGTTCCAAGAAGTAGATTTAGGAAGGTCTCCCAGTGCAAAGTGAATGGACATATAGACATAGCATTGTTTCCGCCTGAGAGTTGGTTCCTGGGACTCTGTCTCATAGATTGTCTCTAAACCCTGGAATTCACCGACGTTCATTCAAGTACCGCCTGAGGATACCATGGCTACCCCTAGTCGTTCCCATCAATAAGTCCCTTCAGACAGCAGAAGATGTTCTCAAGGAAACAGCAATTGCATTCGTGGTTAAGGTTCTCACTGATTTCGATAGTGGAAACAATTCCGGCCGATCCTCCACAGCGCCTCACACCAGCACTTTGAGATGCAATGTGCAGGACCCATTGCCGTGGTGAGCATGTCCTGCCGCCTGCCGGTCATTGTACGAACATCTATAAGCTCTGAAGCTTTATATCAACGGGGAGCGTTGCCCAAAACAACATTCCGCAGTCAAGGTGGCGCCATGATAGCCACCACGACGGGTCAGCTAAACCGCATACCATACGGTCTCCGGGCGGCATGTTCCTCAAAGATATCGTCTTGTACGCCGTAGATGCCCAGTTCTTCAATTTTTCCAGAGCGTATGCCATTGCAATGGATCCACAGCAGCGCCAGGTGCTTAAGGTCGTCGTTGAATGCCTCGAGAACAGTGGCATTACGCTGGAGAGCATCAGCGACAAGCAGATCGGCTGCTTTACAGCCAGCCACGCCGTGGGTGAGTGTAACAGTGTCCTATAATTTAAATGAATGATTGACAAGAGCGAGCTTTTGCCGATATACAAGCACGAAACCTCGCAGACAAATACGAGCTCTTCACGATTGGTACCATACGGGCGAGCTTAAGTAATCCAATCAGCCACTTCCTCAACATCAAAGAACCTAGGTGGGTTTGAGAATTAACGAAAAGGAGTTTTACTCTCATCTACTCACAAGTCTATTTAGCATGACCGAAACAGCCTGTTCTGGGGGCCTGGTCAGCGTCGATACCGCTTGCCGATACCTCCATTCTGGCCAGGCCTGGGGCTGCATCGTGACCGGCGCGAACTTTTTTAAGTGTTGGCCAGAAATCGCACCGTTACGCCTCATCCCAAAATAAGTTCCCCTTGTGCGTTTAGAAGTTGTAAGTACTCATGCTGGGTCTGACATTAGCTGCGGCCACTTGTATTATTGGCAAAGAGGAGATGCTCCCAGGGCAATTGTTTGCCTATCTCCCCGGGCTCATCATCATGGCCCTAAGCCCTGATTGTGTAGTGTCAAAACTCATCGCGCCTCGCCATTACGAAAAGTCCGACCAGTCGCGGATGGATATGGTGTCGTAGCAGCCCAGGAGACGGAGAGACGGAGCCGGCATTCCAGTAGTTGGTCCGGCTCGGCGACCAACCTCCCGGGGATAGGAGCACCAAGTGCGAGGACTCGCGCCTCCAAGTGATCATGCGACTGACGGCCGTAGCTTTTACTGGCAACACGTAGCACATAAGCACTTTAAGAATGATAAAATGTACAGGAATGCACTGGCTGGAATGATTCACTATCACCACCAACACTGCCATATCAATTTATCACCTGAAATTACTCAGTGAGCATACAACATGTCCGGCACACTTACCACCACAGTAACCTCCACAGTCAACGGTGGCGTTCGCCTTCCGCGGCCTACAAAAAACCCTGGTCTTGGACCTGTTCATGTATATGACCTGAAAAAGGCCGAGGACGAGCGGGCACGGACTTTGAGCAGGCTCTTGCGTGAGGGTCACTCTGCGGTTGCCCCACTTCGAAACCCACAGTTACTTCTCCACAGTCATCTGCCACATGTGAGTAGGGAAATCCCGAGGCTGTCTCGTCACACACACACACACGAGATGCCTAACGTTGGAGTCTAGCTTCTCGGGTCAGCCTACGCATTGGGTGCGGGTTCAGATCAGCTGCAGAAAACGTATGATCATGATATCCAGAGCCTTGTGCCCATTGATGAGACTTTCACCAGAGGTGGGGTCTCTCTGGAACCGAGCTGGAGAGAACATCTGACAGAGAAATCGTATGTGTACTTCCATTGCCCCTTCAACTCTTAAGTGGAGTTTTCAGAAACCTAATAGGTTCAAACACAGACATACAATTGCATTTGTGGATTTCTTTGACGAGGAGACCAAAAAGAACGGCGGAGACTGGAAGAAAGTAGTGGACAAGTATCTCTTCTCCGGCAATGAACCTTTGGCGAATGGCATCTTGGGCGGGCGTGAGTCTCCCAACTCTTCTGAAAATGTTCGCGACAAGCTTTCAAGACAGCTGCTTACAAGAGGGTGAAGTGGCTCACATTGCTATTCATCTTGCCTATGCATACGAGTTCGCGATGCCAGAGGTCGCCTCGCAAGCGCTGAGCCTTGCGTGCACTGAATATCCCGATTTCCACAAGCTCCTAGACCGAGAGCCCTCGAACCAACCGGCATACAAAACCAGCTCCTTGGCTGAAGTTCTCTCGCACATCAGGCAAGACGCTCGGTTCGACGGAGTGGTCAAGACTCCGGGAACTGTCAACTATGACTTGGTTTTGAGAGAAGCCTACGATGCCGCCGTCGAGCACTGGAATGCGTGGCAGATTGGTGATGTGGCCACAGCAATGGAACACATCTGCGACGTATCAGTTCTCGTAGCGATCGGCTCAGGCTATCCCGGAGGCAAGTATGAATTCTTCTACGCGCACATTCTGACCGCAGCCCATGCTTTCCGCGTCCTGCTGCCCAATTTCCCGCAGGAGCGCCATCACTCCTTGTTGCGACAATACGGCCTCCACACGATCTTGATCTACGTACTGCAATTAAGACTGGATGTGAATTCTGAACGCATTGACTCCTTCGACCCCGCCGGGCGTGACTGGAACTGGGTGGCTAAGAGCGCCCTCGATAACAAGTGGGGCTTAGACGATCATTTCTTCAAGGTTGTGCGTGGTATCAAGTCTTTCAGGGACTTGTACGGCGAGAAAGATGGTTTCTATCTGAAGGCAGCTGTGAAATTTGTATCTGAGTTCAACGGGTGGGAAGGCTTCGGAGAAGGAGTGATGGGCTATCTTCCTAGCAGGGACGGGTTTATTCCCGAGTAGCTTTGATTAGCAAAGCACACATGAGCACACATGAAACTAGCTATGGACTTATGTTGTCTGCAAAATGCTTGAGGCGATAATTAACTCAGACAACGGAAGGATGATTGAAAAACAGATCAACATTGGGAAATATGTCATTCCAACCAGGTGACGGTAAGAGATTGCCAGTATCGTTCAGGACAAAAATATCAAGAAACCGCAGCCAAGGTATGGAATTGTCATCTGAATCTAAGCTCGCTGCCCATTCTCCGTCTCCAAACTCTAGGTAACACTCTAAATTCCCGTCCCCGGCCTTCGCGCCATGTCACGATGCCCACTCCACACACTCCGCGGTACTATGGTAACCGTCATGTTCCAAATTCGTCACGGATGAAGCACTGTCGAATTTTGAAGAGGTAGTGAGCCTGACTGATCTGGCGTCACCACATCCGTTCCAAAAATCGATGTATCTGTACACCCCAAGGAAAAAAGTTGACGAAGAAGCCGAGGAACAGCTTTGAGACAATGACAGGGGCATACCGCAAGTCATTGACCCCGTCACTGGAAACAGCCACGGTCGCTAGCGTTCGGTAGGTGTCGTTGGTCGCCAGGTCGACAAAGGCATTTCCGAGATCCTCGTAAGAGCAACCAAGCTTGGCATATTCCGCGCTGATGAAAGGTCCAGTGCCCGGCTCGTCCACCAGCACGTTTGGCTGGACCAAGAGGAGCGAACAGAGCGAAGGGTCTTCGAGCAGGATCCGCTGCGCTCTTTGGAGATCGACATAGCCCATCTGGAATGCCGTCGTGATCATCCAGTGCACCAGCCGCGGACGCGGCGCTGAGAAGCGCTCATTCTCGGACGCGGATGACAGATATATCAGCCGCGGCTCCTTCCACATCGCGCCATCCTGCTTCTTCAGCACCTTAAGCGCACCGACGAGTGCTAGGGCAGAGTCCTCCAGTATTGTTTCCGGTGACATGCCGTCATTTCCAAGGGTGCAGATGACAACCTCGGCCCCCGAGAGGCAGTTCAGCACAATGTCGACGTCTCGAATGTTGCCAATGCACAACTTGACTTGGTCGTTATCTCGGAGCTCTGGGAACAGGCTGTATAATTTTTGCGCAGACCTTGCGTAAATATTGAGACGGTGTTCGTTCCTGCGTAACAGAGTGCGTAGAACGGCTTTGCCCGTGTTGCCAGTGGACCCGAACAGAGCGATTGTCGGTTTCTGAGGGTCTGATTCGGCCATACTCACTGTTAGTAAAGGTAGAAAGTCTTGATCTTTGGTCGAGATACGTGCTCCCACTTGGCAAGTCCCCGTATCTGACGGGAGAAGAGGGCTCTAAGTATTAGTCGCAAACACTGGGACTCTTTCGATGGTAGTTCCACTATTATTAGCCCGATGGGACTCGATTTCAAGGCATCTATCTCCCCGGAGATCTCAGGCCGCACCGCCTACATACCGCGTATGGCAATAAGGTTTCATCTTCAGGAACGCTATGATCTCGGCTTCGGCAACATGACCGCCCGCTAAGGACCAAGGGGGGTTATGAGCTTGGAGACGCTGTACCTAGGTAGAGCCCCTCGCTCTTCGGGGTCTCAGAGTTCCGTATTCTGCCGGGCGGAACAACCAGTGAGTAGACCGGGCCTGTTGTTCCGCCCAACAACATTATTCTTCCAAGGTAATACTGCAGTTGACCGAGATCGGTTCCCAATTTCCTGGAAAGCGGAGACTGTAGACGGTTAATTTTGATATCCTGCATGAACTCGACCTAATGGTACCAGACTTACTTCTACTTGTTCTATCGAAATCATTCTTATAAACTAGGCTCACGTTCAAAGCACAATATTGCTCGTATTATTATCCATTCTACTCAATAGTAATACTAATCCAGTCCCTGGGATGATCATGACTCGATGATGAATGGAAGTATCCAGCTTCAGCCCGTTCAGGTTGTCGTGCATCCAAAACCTTTATGAAATCCTGATAGTAGTCTCTATCCCATGCATTATCATCGCGATTTATCACCTTAAAGTTCTCGAAATTAAATGAACCAACCCGGGAGAATCTCCCTCTGTTATCGGTACCTTTTCCACATGCCTGAAGAACAAGACCTGTGATTCGCAGGTGATCTATCGCTTCCACCTCTTCATCTGGCTTGAGGCCCATGCCCGGTGCTCCACCAAAGACCGGCAGTAAGTAGACCTCACTGATTCCCCCCTCATCCTCCAACACATCCATCGAGACGGGATAACCTCGTGGCCCGGATTTCAACTTGACAAAACGAGGTCCTGCGGATGATTTATCCGGCAAGGCCTTCGCAGATGTGCCAAAATTGAGCAATTCGGCCTGCACAAGTGCTGAGCATTGTATCGAAAGCAAACCACCACTCACTTGACCGAAGGGATCAGGGCCAGATGGTGTCGTCCATACGTCCTGCACTGATATGTACTGCCTTTCATGTTTCATCACATTTGTAGGAAACCAAACTCCCCACTGGCAGTAGCAGGCCTGACTATCCACAGACATCCAGGACCACGATGGCGCCCTCCAAGTTGGACGTTTCCGACGTTCGCCCGACACCGACCAAGGAAGATGAGGGATAAGCATCTCTCTCCACAGGCCTGCAAGATAATGATATCCGGTAAGTTCATGTTGGCGTCTAGCGACGCCGGCAAGGGCAGGTAGTCGGTCTGAGGGATTTGTAAGGTGGGCGCGGGAATATTGTGCAACAATCTCACACCAATTCCAATCCTTGTAGTCTGAGCGAAGGAAACCTGACCCTCCATATTGCCGGGTGATCCCATCGGGCAAGAACTCGGATTTCGATGCGGATCTGCATTGCCAGAGTATACCAGTGTTGCCAATATATATTGTGCGGGCCGGGAGGAGTCTCTCTTGAAGTGTCCAAGCTCGTGTGGCTAGATGTGACCTCCCGACAGTTTCTTCGTCTGTCGAAGAAATCTCAAATCTTTGGATTATAGAGTATTTGCTCGTGGAAACTCGTGCGCAAAATCCGTCGTTGTAGTGGTCTGGTTTCGAGAATAAGCTTTGGTGGACATTTGCCGCAGACAAAGCGGCCAAGTTGACGAAGCTGTTGCCGTAGACAGATGTCATGCGACCCGATTCCACAAGCCAGTCCTTGTTGGCATCGCCCCGCTGAATGATACAAAGTGCATCAATCCAGATGTACGATAGTCCCAGTTCCCGCGCCACATCAATAGCGTCCTGAAAAACCTTTGGTAGATGGCTGATGGCCGAGCCTTTCAGAAATGAGCTCATATTTTCCACAGTGAGCATCGTGAACGGCTGATCACCCCAGCAGTAACTCAGCGTAGCGTATTGGGGCAGAATGCTGAAGGTTTCTGTAAGCACCAATTTGGCGACATCGCGATCAAATGAAAGAAGCCTTGTGGGTCCTTTGTGTTCATGCGTATTGCGGCAAAGTGAGTGGGATTCAACGCATTGGTTCAGCCATATTCTGGCAATCTCGAATACACTGAATTTTCCTTGCCACAATCTCGCTTATTTGACCGGTCAGTGAACACACCGGCCAAGATTTTCGGCACATAAGTAGAGAATATCTTACCTGACGGATCCTGTACGGTGGAAACAAAACTTAAGTATAGGCGGCCTCCGCGGATTGGATAGGCCCTTTTACCCGGCAAGGTCAACCACATTAAATGGAAGCCTACTGGCCCAACAGGCCGTTGCCCATAACCTTGGATGCTTAGTACTGTCGATACATCGTGCCAAAAAACAGCAAGCCGCTGCTCGATTTTTCTGAAAGTGTCGAGGTCCTTATAATAACTCAGTTTTGAGAAAATGAAGGCACAGAATTTGCATCCAGCCCGGGCCGCTGCTTCAATTTCGGAAACACTGCCAAAACCAAGCGAAAAAGACCTCGTAGTGAAAGAAAGCGAAAAAGACCTCGCAGTGGTCAATAGGTCCGGCCAGTGACATAACAGATGTCGGCATTTGGCGCAAAATCCTTCCTCAACCTCTATAGTTGGCAAAAGTCTCCGCACTTCAGCCTCGAGACGGTCGTGATTGACCGCATCGGACTCAACGTCTCGAATGAGGTGTGAATTAGCTCCGAGACTGCCACCATCCGCTGCGAGATACTTCTCTGCCCATGTTTCGGCTTCACCTGTAACGGCAAAAGGATCTCTTTCGTCTAGGGAGACTGGAGACTCTCCAGTGCCGAATTCCATGCTATTTGATGCGGCGATGAATGATTTAACATTGGTGTTTGAATGGTTGAAAACTTGACGCGGGGATCTGACGTTCACGTCAGACAGCCAACAGATTATCCCCGCAGGAACATGGGCGGACCGGCCTATCAGGCAGCGGCATTCTGTGCTGTGCATTCGTGTAACGCCTTGTTCGTGATTGGGTGAGACACAATTGCTACACATCACGCTTGCTAAGCTTTTGGATATCCAGGTAGCAAGGACTGTGCAATTTAGCAAGCGGACCGGAGACTGTCCTAAGACACTGTGTAAAGCAATTGAGGGTCATGATGCCTGATCGGTAACTACCAGTAAAGTTGGGGGGTCAATCCATTCTCGCAGGTGGCTAAACCCGAAAGAATCTCGCCAATCCCAAAGGCATTTTGACACAGGCGAGCGTGGCCCCACCTTCGCTGCCTAATCTTCCAGACATCGTCCTGATCATTCGCCCACGGGTTGGAGGATTGGGGGCATGAATGGTGTGCCTACTTCAACGCCTCTTTTCCGAGCAGCTCAAACTGTGTGCATAATGCAGATCTACTTCGGTAGTGTTGCCGAATCCAATTCGGCGGCGTGCCTTGTGGGACCTCGCGTCCGGCCGCTCGAGGTTAAGCCCGCGCCGTGTCCGAAAGCCGGGTTTGGCGGCCCCGTTCTGATCGTCAAGGTCGGCGCAGTTGCTATCAACCACCTGGACGTTGCAGCTCAGGCGAAGGACAACTTGTTCAAGAGGCACGCCGTCAGAGCTGGCGCAGCCGCTAGCAAATTCTTAGACGCCGCTGTCCCGGGGGCCGGCAGGTTTCTCCAGGGACACTCTGGCTACCCTCGCATCCTCGGATGCGACTTGGCTGGTGAGGTTGTGCAAGTTGGCTGGCGCCGCACCAGGCCCGGGGGTATCCGGGTCGGCGACCGCGTCCTCGGCCTCGCCTTGGGTGCCGTTACGACGGACAGTGACCCTGTCGAGAGATTTTTCAACCAGGAGTATGCTCCTTTCGAGAGAGCGTTCCAGGAGTATGCCCTCGTCCGTGTGCACCTGGCATGCGTCATCCCCGACACCATCACGTCCGAGCAAGCGTGCGTCTTTCCACTTACCATGACCATCGCTGCGAATGCCCTCTTTCACGAAGACTACCTCGAGCTGTGCCGGCCTACTGTCCCGCCACGCGAACCTGATGCCTCATCCGATGTTGTCATCATCACCGCCGGCGCGTCCGGCGTAGGCTGTCATGCCATTCAGCTCGCTTGCGCTGCAGGGTACTGGGTCTACTCAACCGCGTCGCCGGAACACTTCAAAACCGTCCAAGGGTATGGCGTGAGGCGTGTCTTCGACTACCGTATGCGCAATCTAGGGAAAGAAATTCTTTCAGCGATGAGGGAAGACAACCGGAGAGTCGCTGGCGCTGTGGCGACTGACATCGACTCAGTGGAAATCTGCAGAAAATTACTCAGCAGGTACAAGGGCGGGAATGGCCTTCGGGAGAACAACAAGTTCATCGCCTTCACCGAATTTCCTACGACAGTCATGCACCAGTCGACCCCTCTCACCCTGGAGCGCTACATTGGCTTGAAGGCAATGCGGTCGACGTTCAATAACATTCGTTCAAGAGTAGCTGGTGTCCAGATCAAGCCAGTCGCACTTCAAAATCTGGGTTCTCATAAGAATAGGATCACTAGGATGGTGTTTCAGGATTTCCTCCCACGTGCACTGGCTTCAGACCAATATCTGCCCGTACCGCAACCAAAAGTGGTGGGCAAGGGCCTAGAGAAGATTCAGGAGGCGTTCGATGTACTAATGAACGAAGACTTCGCTGAGAAGCCTGTTGTGACGATGTAATTGGGTAAATTGAAAGATTTTGCGTTGACAAAACGCGTATAGCAGGCGAGCTGAGGCAGCACAGGGTGCATTTGTTCAAGGTCAGGAAACAGCAAACGCTTAGTTCAGATCATGGATTACGCCTTATAAAGCAAGAATAATAAGTAAAAGCTTTTTATAAAAAAACCAGTTGCATAAGTAGCTACATTTATACCCAGTAGGTCCCCTTAGATAGATTCAGCTTTGCCACTGCTATACCAGCTGGAACGCGAGTAGAGTACCTTGTAAAAGCACCTCATAACCACACCCCCCCCCAAAAGCTTCTCGAGATGTTGCCGTTGAGGTTATCAAACCACTAGCAGCCTTCTTGCCATTATGCTGGCCCAGGTTCCCATCGTGAAAGTCACGGTAGTGCGCTCGTCAGTGGTCCTTGGGGCCAATGGCGCCGATCCCTGCCGCACTGCCGTCGTTACTGCCGCTGCTGCCGGGAGAGGTGACCACTTCGAGTGACTGGGACGTTGACGACGTTGACAAGGCCTCAGCCTTTCCGCTCCTTGGGCACTGTTAGTCGTTGTAGAAGTACAGGTCAGAAGGCTTTGAGTGCACGTACTAAATGTGCCTATCTAGGTCTGCTGAGCGCACGTGCTTAATGTGCCTGTCTAGGTCTGCTGACTGCAGGAAGGCGTTCTGCGGGCAGCCGTCATATGGGCGGACATACTCTGGTGTCAGGGACGTGGCCATGTTAAATTGCTTTGGGTTGAACAAGCTGCCGTAGATAAAGCTGCAAAGAGTAAGTTTTTATAAGTAGCCTACCGTTGTAGGGCCGGGTATGATTTAGGGATATGATGATAAAGTGACCATGAACTTATGTAGAGTTTTATTTAATTTTCATTCATGCCTTAGGCAGTAGTGCAGGAGCTTTGGGTTACACAACCCCCGCCGGAGCCTACTTTTAAACACCTATAGATGACATAGCTGTCACGGCTTTTAATTTTATTTCCTCTTGTCCTCACTTACCCTGAAGTCTAGATCGTCTAGTGAGTTACAAAGGTTTAAAGCAGGTCCTAGAAGAGGGTGTAGTCCGTGGGATGCCAGCGACTTTAATGTTTCGTCGGTCCTCTCCCGAGCCTCCAAGTGACGCGCGAAGCATCTGCGCTATCCCATATAGCCTATTTTCCAGGCTCGCAGGTCCAGAGTTAGTTTGTCACCGGCTTGTTGCTGGCCCTGTGTTGGAATGACTACTTAGATATTGTTATTGCCCAACTGACAGGACCATGTTGTGGCTAGGAATGTGAGCAGGTGGATCGAAACTGGCTGATTAAAGAGAGCTTAATATCAGTTAACCTAAACTGTCTAACGATGCTGAAGTTAATCTGCTCCGCTGAGGTGGTTAAGGGCTGGCAGAGATTCCCTGACATAGCCTAACCGAGCACGACGTCCAAAGTCAACGGATGTCAATAAAGACGGCGCTGAGTGGCAAACAGAGGATCAGCTTTGTCGACCCGGGATTTTTGCTGAGTCAAAAGGCCCTTCTAGATGCTGTGGAATCTAGTACTGACATATCATCATTGGATGAGTATTTCAAACCGGTGTTAACAATGGTCCTGGATCGCAACCCGACGCTAGCCATCACAGAGGAAGTTTAACCATGCATGCTGTAATTCTCTTTTGTTGGCAAGCATCATACTTCTGCTGCTGTCGCGAAAGTCCGACTGATCTGCGCCCCTGAAAGTTGTCATGAGTGCCGCTGAAAGGTTTCGGATACTATTTGAGCCGTGAAATCGGGGGCCGTCTGTTGCTTGATGACGTGAGGAGGCGGCATTCAAGCCAGCCAGTCTCGGCGATTTGTCACGCGCCCCAAGAGCATGATGGCTCAAAGCTGATCTTACATCAGCTATAGAGCAAGGTCTTGAACAAGCCACGCTCCTTCTACCAACTACTTACTGGCGCGTGATAGGCCACCGGATCCTTCTATACCGTCTTCCCAGACCAACTACCCCCAATAGGCAATTGCCCTTGGTTGCCTAACGTGGATTTTGAAAAATATTTCCACAAACTGTGATAAATCGGCACTGTCGTCAGGGTGCAAGCTAGTACTACGGCTTGTTAACAGATTTTCAGCTCGCACTTCATCCGTGTAACACCAATTCAGGACGTAATTGTGTCTTACGCCCCTGGTGAGCCTGCGTCCGTCCGCGCCACGCTGCAAGGCGCTGCCCCCAAGGAGGTAGGAGGTCTCATCTCATCGCCGT
Source organism: Diaporthe eres (assembly GCA_022225955.2). Lineage (NCBI taxonomy): Eukaryota > Fungi > Ascomycota > Sordariomycetes > Diaporthales > Diaporthaceae > Diaporthe > Diaporthe eres. The sequence goes on along the minus strand of JAKJXM020000033.1, from coordinate 1,623,578 downwards.
TTAATGTCATGGGACTGGTCGCGGCCGATTCAATACGTATATGGCTTCAAAATGGGCGTTTTCCCCTTTGGAAGATGCCACGTTGGGATGCAATATATAAAGCCGTGCATACCAGCAAATTATCTTCCAGCTTTTGTTACCTCTATTCCTCACACTACACTGCATTCCAACTCATATCACATAACTCACTAAGCATCAAAAATGGCCGACACTACTCCCGAAACTCGCGTCCCGACCCCTATCTCCCACGGGGAGGAGGACAAGGCTATCCACGAGGGCGTGGCTGCTGAATCGGTCGAGACCTTCAGCGTCAACGCCGCTGCTGCACTCAACGGCGACCAGACCAAGGCGCTCAAGATCCACAATGACGGCCGCAAGACCAAGGGCTGCCCCGCGCTGACCTGGGACGCCGGCCTGGCCCAGCACGCACAGCAGTGGGCCAATCACCTGGCCCAGATTGACAAGCTGGAGCACTCGACTGGCGACCAGCGACCTGGCGAGGGCGAGAACCTGGCTTGGTGAGTTCTCGCTTCATGTATTCTATGAATCAGTGAAAATGCTGACATGGGCTCGAGGTACTCCAACTCTCCTCAGAACCCCCTTTCGGGCGGTGCCCAGATGTGGATGGACGAGGCCAAGAACTACCACGGGGAGCCTATTGGACAGGGAAACTTTGGCAGCTACGGCCACTACAGTAAGATCTCTAGATTTCCACTCTGGTCTTTTCTTGCAGCACATGATTAGCTAACAGAGTCTACGCAGCTCAATGCATGTGGAAGTCTACCAAGAAACTGGGAATGGCCAGCGCTAAGTCGGCCAAGGGTGGTACTTACATCGTCGGCCGTTACTCTCCCCCTGGCAACTGGACTGGCCAGAAGCCCTACTAGAGGGTGCCTCACAGTGTTCTCTCAACCCCCTGAAGACAATATTCCCCTAACATCTTACTCCCCTTAAATTCGCTTTCATCTATCCGTTATCTAGATTGTCCTCATTGAATCAAACATTGCATACCTTGAACTATTTGAAGCTTGAACTCTGCGGTATTTCCAATTGCAGTGTCGTGCTATGCCGTTTCTTAGTATGGTGATGTTAATGCAAATGCATGCTAGATATGCAATGCCGTTCCGTTAGCCGAAGCCAACCCCGCCCTCGGAATTAAACCGGGGTCTTGGGTGCTGTTTTAAGCGCCAGGAGCCGCTCCTTAGATCTTGTGCAGCACTTGATTCATGTATATAACTTGTCTTCACATTGAGAACCCGTAATCTGTATTGCAGAAAAAGACTGGCTCAGATGATGGATGTAGCGCTTAATGTATTATCTAAAGCTAGCTGTCCCTACTTCCTTGTGAAAAGTGCAACCGCGGAGGGTGCTTAGGGCAAGTTGTATATAAGATGCCTCCCTGAAGTTAGAGTTTTGTCTGCACTGCTCGAGTCGCTAGGCGCGGTAATTCCGCCCGGGAGCGAAACACGGCAGACAAGTAGGGCCAACAGCGGTTTATGATGATGGGCAAGCTAGCCGTGGACGTTACCCGGAATTGCCGTGACAAGGTAGGCCAGCTCTCCACGGAGAGCACCGCGGAGCACGCAATGGACTCGTTCACCTGTTTTTGTAGCGAGGTCCCTTATACAAATATTCAGGTGCATGACTCCATTTACAATCCCATCTTGTCGTGGCCTTTCCCAATCCAACAATTCACCACATTCACTCTGATCATGGCAGAATACACCGCGTCCTCGGCGATGCTCGAGGCCCTTGAGGCCGCCGGGGTAACACACCTCTTCGTGAACCTCGGCAGCGACCATCCAGCCATCATGGAAGCCATATCCAAGCGCAAAAGGGACGGCAAGCAGGGCCTCAAATTTATCACCGCGCCCAATGAGTTCGTCGGACTCTGCGCAGCCCAAGGTTTCTTTCAGGCCAGCGGCAAGATGCAGGCCATCATAGTGCATGTCGATGCCGGAACGCTCGCGATGGCCGGGGCGCTTCACAACGTCTCGAGAGCAAGGATCCCCGTGATAATGATTGCGGGAACATCACCGATCACGGATGAGAACGAGCTTGTCGGGACTCGCAATGTGGGTCCATTTTGCAGCATCACGAGCACAGGATTGAGCCGAGTAAGTCGCTAACGTTCCAAGGCAGGAGTTCATCCACTATATCCAAGACACCATTGACCAGCGTGGGATTGTGAGGAACTACACTGTTTTAAATCATGAGATCCGCACGGGCAGGAATGTGAAGCAGCTCATTCACCGGGCCGCTCAGTTTTCTCAGAGTGCGCCACAGGGGCCATCGTACCTGATCGCCTCCCGGGAGACTCTCGAGGAGGAAATCCCACCTTACGACGTCAATCCAAAGAAGTATAGGCCATTGGCTCCAAAGGCACTAGACCCGAATTCAGTGAAGGAGATCGGCAAAGCTTTGATCAACGCGAAATTACCGGTGGTAATCACGAGTTACGTGGGAAAGAATGTCGCGGCCGTCCCCGAGTTGGTAAAGTTGGCCGAAGCCACCGGCCTGGCTGTCCTGGTAGGCCAACGGCCCCTTGACAATTTGGGCTTTTTTGCTAACAGAAAAAATTGCAGGAAGCCGTACCAGGCAACATGAACTTCCCACATGACCACCAGCTTTATGCAGGCAACCATTGGAGTGACAGCCCCAGGGATGGCCTGCTTGAAAAGGCCGACGTGATACTTGTCATCGACAGCGACGTGCCCTGGATCAAGAGCAGGTTCAAGCCGTCACCCGAGGCGCTCATCTACCACATCGATGCCGACCCTCTGAAAGTCAACATGAGCTTATTCAACATCGGTGCTGACATCTCGGCTCAGGCCGATGCGAAGACCGCGCTGGAGCAGATCAATCAGTGGTTGACCCAGCAGAAGATCACCACAGCGCAGGAGGAGGCTGTCAAGAAGAGAACGGCCAACGTCTCGTCTATCCACGATGCTTACGTTGCCGACGTTTCCGCCCTTCAGGTTGTTCCCGAAGGCGATGTCATAACCCCACACTATGTCCTATCCATTCTCAAGAAACACATCGACCAGGAGACACTCATTCTAAGCGAGGCAATCTCAAATTACCGCCCCGTATGCGACGTCCTCGAGAGAACAGTCCCAGGAACCTTCCTGACCAGCGGCGCCACCTCCCTCGGCTGGGTCGGCGGCGCAGCCATCGGGACCAAGCTGGCCAGGCCGGACAAGACGGTCGTCGCCATCTGCGGCGACGGGACCTTCCTCTTCTCCATCCCGTCGACGGTCCACTGGATGGCCCGCCACTACGACGCCCCGTTCCTGACCCTGGTCATGAACAACCGCGGCTGGAAGAGCCCCATGCTCAGCAACCTGGCGGTGCACAAGGCCGGGCACTCGAGCAAGATGGCCTCGGCGGACGACCTGCACGTCACCTTTGACCCGCCTGTGGATCATGCCCAGGTTGCGGTTGCGGCGGGGGCGGGCTTTGGGGCTACTGTCAAGAAGGCTTCGGAGGTGGAGGCGGCTATAAAGAAGGGGCTGGAGACTGTGAAGGCGGGGAGGGCGGCTGTCATTGATGTCTGGCTGCCCAAGTTCCAGGTTGGTGACGTGGTAGGGTGATGTGTATCGGGCTTGCTTGTAGCACATGTTCGCAAACACCATATTGAGCCTCGTCCGTGATTTTCGGCCTGCTGGCTGGACGCCTTATCATACACTGCCTAACGAGTGGTTTTCTGTGTACCTGGAAGAGCTAGGTAACAAATTCCTACAAGGGAAATCCAGTCATGGATCTGGTTCAGCGCCCCTGGTGTCCCCTGTTGCCCGCCTACTCAAGTAGCAGTAGCACAACTTTCCGATCACCTACGTCGGCCCAGTTGCTGCGTCTGCAACAGTGAATAGAGCTTGTTCCTCTGATCTTTATCGCTATGATGAGGCTTCGGACAGTGCGTTGCTCGTAGAGTGGCCATGAACGAAAGCAGACGGGTTTCTGAATTTCTTTATCGTACAACGATGATGACAGTGACGGCATGTATTGGTCTTGCACTGCCACTCCCGTTCCTCGGAACAAACGCTTGGTCCATCGGCAAGCTCATATGGGAACCTATTAATGACTGTCGTTCGACGGCCAAGACAAGCAATTCAATCGCTGACTGGCTTTTTTTGCGCTGAAAAGTCGGTGACTTTGGAGCCCTAGTCACAAGTCACAAATGACGACCGTGAGCATTAAATGTTTTTGGTCATCCATATAGATAGGGATAGCATCCAACGTATGCTGTATCAGTGATGATATACTCGGCTCAGGAGAGATTACCTAGGTATATGAGCAATGGCCGAGAATACAGGTGATGCGAGCCTCTGGGAGGGGTTCCGCCCCGGTGCATTCCCTTGTGCCACTGAACGTCGGTCAAGATGACTTCAAAGCAGCCTGTATCCGCAGACCTGGAGAACCTACAGAATTGGGGACATGTCAGGTGAAGGCGAGAACATTTACGAGACTTGAGGTGGGCGGCCAGGAGAGTGACACGCAGTTCTTCTGGATTATAACCGTGTCCAATGGATCAAACTGTCTGTTCTTATAAACATTGGGGAACCCGGAATCAGGGTATAAGCAATTCACTATGCATACAAAGAACGGATCAACAACCCAAGGGACAAGGTAATCAATGTGGGAATTAGAACACAAGCAATCACACGTCTACTTGCGTGGTTTTCTTCTGAGAGAGGTGCCACACGATATCATTTGACTGCAATAGATGCGGTGACCCACATGATGCCACACAACCTTGCCTCCAGAACCAACTCAATTGCGTTATAGGAGGAAATACATCAAGTGTCTATGGTGACGGCTGCAAAGAAACATTGCGATGCACACTAAACATGGCGGAGGGAGGACAACTCCACATATGAGATAGCGTTGTAGCATGAATGAGGTCAATTGGTGCCCAACGCAAAGGACATTTTGAATCACAGACAGAAAACAAATCAGGTGAGTATACAATTTATCTCGGTCATTCCACCAATGTAATATGATTTCAGTCTTTTTAGTATGTGAGTAAGCATCAACAAGCTTTTGGAGTGTCGACTCCGAGTGACAAGCCAAGGTGAATGGCGTCTAAACAACTGTTCATCTCTGTGACTGGTAACACTATGGGACGAAGAGCCTGTGATATACAGCTAGACCATGACTGAGCTTCAGGGGCCTGACAAGATGCCTTCATATCATAGACAACAAAGCAGTATAAATGCTTGGGCTGCGAGCTGGGTGAAAACAGATTGATTTTCTTACCAGCCATACAAAGGTCTAGCCTTCATAAGACTTGAAAACGTTAAGCCGTTCTTGCCATTCATTATTTTCACTATAGCCTAAAAGCCAGAGAATCAATCGTCATGGATGGGGATTTCGCACGACAGATTGATGATCTCGAGGATCGAGGACTTCCAGGTGACCACGACCCAACCATAAGAGACGATACCCGTCAATTGTGGCGGGACGCTCCTGACTGGTACCACCTCACGGAGCTCAACCGGCGATACCTCGCAGGCGGACTCGCCCTCTGTCCGAGCTATAAGTTTCCTGTTGAGCCGGAGACTCGGAACTTTGAAAACCTGCTTGACCTTCATGACTACGGAATCATTTCAACAAACTCAAGCCCGGGAACGGGGCCCGAGGACGAAGAGCTACTACAACGTCCCTTCTTGTTCTTCAACATTCCAACCCATGGTCTGTCGACAACGTCGCCAGACGCATTGCTCAAGTTCGTCCAGGCTCTGAAGGCTTCTACGAAAGTATATGCTCACATCCGATTCCAATACTTCAATGCACCGCATGGAATTGAGCGGGACCAAGGCATCAGTAGCCTGATGGTAAACGGAAGCTACAATAATCTTCCAGACATTGGTGGCCCCGTTTGGGAGTCGGAGGGGTGGTCGCGTGACAGGGACGACTGGGGTCACGTCTGCGGCTTCACCTTTGTACAATCACGTTATGTCGATGATCCCGACGAGACTGGGGACCTGAGGATCCCGACGGGTGGCTCAAGCTTCGAAGATGATCCGAGCCCTATCCCAGCCAGCCATATAGTCGATCCTCTACATATCTCCGTACTGGCCCGGGACTGGAACTTCACAGGGATTGGGCAGTTGATCCAGGATCTCTTAGACGAGTCAGGAATTTTGCCCGATTACCGTCGTCGGTGAAGCAACAAAGCAGCGCCGTCCACAACGGTAAGGCGAATAGCCCAAGGACTAGATATGCAAACACGGCAATACTTCAGCAGCATCAGGGGCTACCGTTGTGTGCACGTTGGACCAACCCCAGGCGGGAGGGTCCCGGTGGTGAAAAGTGTAAGTCCATACCGACAAAGCCATAAGGCGATGAAGCTAACTCGGAGAGGCCACCACATTTCTTTCACGAGAGCCTTTTTGGGAATGATCTTTTTTGGAACGAGGTAATTTTGGAATGGAGCAATTTTGGAGGGAGGCAATTCTAACGTTAGAGGGTAATTCTGGAGCGAGGAGTTTTGGAGCAACGAGTTTTGGAGCAACGAGTTTTGGAGCAACGAGTTTTGCAGCAAGGAGTTTTGGAAGGAGGTAATTTTGGAATCAGCTATTTTGGAATGCAAACCTCGTGTATATTAGACCACATACTGACCCATAACTGACTGCTATGTGTACTGCTGGGATTGTCCTTTGCGCTGAAGATGTGCGTCTCATTGGCGAGCTAATCCTGGTCCGTGATGCCCACATTGTCTTCCTGTACTTCAGTTCGGCGGCCTAGTCACTGTCGAACGCGGTCGTCTGCTCGTTGTCTCATCCCTGCTGGTTAAGCCGTCACTGGCGTTGGCCTCTGACAATGCGAGATGGGTTTGGTTGGTCTTGGGCTGGGGAATACCTACGACTGTCCTCATCGGTACCGTGCAGAACGAGAATTGCTCCCCGGGCTCACCGGTGGCTTGTTTATCGACGTGGTTGCACAAGGCCATATTTTCCAGAACTACATCCTGCTGGCCAGTTCTGGCCTCAACTCTCCTGACGGAATCACGCCGAAGAAACCCTACAAGGGCTTCCTGTGGCCATACATGTTTGTGCCACAAGCCATCGTCTGGAGTTATTACGCCCCTGTGGCGCACCTTAGGCAGCTTCCATTGCGCCTCCTCAGTCCGGATCTCGCTGGCTACGTCGTGGACTGCCAATTTAGCGACTGCCACCGCTCGTTCAGTGCGGACCAGACTCACGGGTACGCGCATGGTCAAGGGGATCGTGACATCGGTGAACGCCGTCCGGCCCCCCACTTGCTAGGGCACGTTGCCCGTGCCGGAATGAGGTCGGTGAGGACAGCGGTGGAGAGAATCTAGGCCGGGGAAGGTGGCCGTCAAGACTGCTACTTGGCGGGTGGAGCCGAGGCCGCGACCCTTGACATACTACCTAGATAGTATGCGAGTATAGACGACGTCTCTTTCGCTTGTTTGCTGCGCTTGCCAACAATGGAGGCTACCTCGCTCCCACCACACCGTACTCGTATCCGTGTGGCTCCTTATACCCCACACGGGCACTACAATGCTTGTATGGTACCGAAAAGGGAAGCAAGCTCCACATGTAGACGGCAGTGTGTTTGCGTTTTCTGGGGTAAAGGCATTCGGATGAACCCCTGGAGTATCATCCGGGCCAGATTGTGGGGGACATGGATCCGAGAGGAGAGCCTTGGGGTGGGGCCGAGAATGCTTCCGACGTCACGGCAATGTGTAGAATTTGTACATTGAAATCCATTTTGATTGACTGTAATGCGCTCCTTGAGTCAAATGTCTTGTTGTCGATCCAATCAACATAGAGTCACAGTGTTACGTATCAGATGATGAGCGGTACGCGCGGCCTGGCATGGAGAATGATATATAGATATGTAGAGTCTGGCCGTTGCCATACAACACTTTCGTCTGTGAGAGGTGATGAGTAGGACCTTTAACTTGGCCCCGAAGCTCCCCTTTACTCCCACTTAGTGTTGCTTTCAAGATGCATGCTGCGGAAATGTCTCGATGGCTACGTCTGTCCCTGGGCGTTGCAGTAGTCGCGTCTGCGATGAGTGCAGCAGCCCAACAGGTCCCTGCGGCCGCCGCATTCATCAACAGAAATGCGCAGGCGTCAAACACGACAGACTGCTCCCGGGAATGCATGACAGACATCATTACCCAGATCCTCGACTCAGCCGTGGCCCACGATCCCTCTACGCTGCCGCTGGCATCAACGTACAAGGCGACCGAGAACTCGCATCCGGCAGCTCTCGCCATGATGACCACATGGCGCACCGTCACCAAGGCAGGCACTCCCGACCTGCTCGCAATCGACACCACAAACGGCACGGCGTACTTTGCCCTGGACGTCAGCGAGGGAAACGACGCAATGCCATCGGTCCTCCGGGGCCGGATCGCGGTGGTTGACCAGCAGATCACGGAGCTGGAGCTGTTCATCAACCGCTACCGCGGCGACCACGGCTTCTCCTTCTCGGCCTCGGAGCTCCCCGCAAACTACGCAGAGCTCATGTCCCCGCCGGCCAACCGCACCAAGGCGAGCCGCGAGACGCTGTGGAAGCTTAGCGAGTCCCTGTTCGCCGAGTCCAGCGACTTCGCCGTCACCGTCAGCGACGACTGCCAGTTCACCGAGATTGGCTGGAAGGTCGTCGACGCCGGGACCTACAACAACGGCTCGACCGACCCCCTCGGCTGCGCCTGGCCCGACGACCATCCCACCGATGACAACGCGCGGGTGGCCCTGGTCATTGACGAGGAGTTGGGCTTCGTCGTCACCAGCGGCGTGATCCCGGGCACGGTGTACCCATACGGAGGCAACGTCTCCGCCTTCATCCCGAACAAGATGACCGCGGCTCAGCAGGCGCAGGTGGATTACATCGATTACATGCAGGCCAATGATCCCTCTGTGCCGCTGGTGGCGCCCTTTGGGGGCACTGGTGACACCCTCGAGGTGCTCCAGTACTACAACGACGAGCTCACTGCTATGCAGATTAACGTCTATGTGAGCGGTCCCAATATGACATCGCCCTGGTTGTAGACGATGTGAAACCGCGGCTTCATAGTCGTGCTTAGGACTGCCGGCTTGGATATTAATTTCTGGGCTTCTGTCCCGGGATGGATTATCGTGCCGAGGTATTTTGGGCTGAGCTCGTCGCCGTGAGGAATTGGTTTCTTTCGTTCTTTGGATTCATTGGTGATAGAACCTGATCTCCACTATCCTCAATTACTAAGTTGCTATGTCAATAACATCAATTTAACTTCGGTATTTCAAATGGAATAACCTATGGAACAGACAATGAGGGAAGCTATGTGACGCGCTATTTCCCTTTACCGTGACGCTATCTATAAGCTGTAAGGGGTTTCATTCCTGATGATATAAATCTCTCCCACGAGAACCGTGCATCCAACGGTCATGGCGATGGCGATAATCGGAACATTGACGCGAGCAAACTCCATCCTGCGGATATGAATGTGCTTCCTCTGGAGAATATCCCGCCACAGCAGCCCAGCCAACGAGGCGCTGAAAGCGGTGCTGAAGGCGCCGTAGTTAACGCCGAGCGCCATGCTGTAAACGGTCGCCCAGAACGTCCGATCGCTGATAGGATTATTGGGATCCAGGTGTATTCTTTGCCAGGCTTGAATAACCCGTGAAAGAAGGATCGTTGTGCCAATATTGGTTCCTGCGAACTACGAAGCCACCAGGATAAGCTTAAGTGAAATAGCGTTCAACAACCTCAGAGACACTCACATTGCAGAGGATCACGGAAAGGAAGCCCATGCCGCCGATGGCCCCGATCGTTCCTGTCTTTTCCACCCAATGGTCCCATCCATGCGCAAACACGGAAACCCAGCCTTTCGTAACTAGTGCTTGGACCAGGACAAACATTGAGAAGGCGAACGGGACGAGCGCGAAGGGCAGATGTGATATCACAGCCATGACGGTTGGGAATGTTTCTTGCGACCAGCGATACCCATCTTTGTACAGAGATACAAGAGTCGGCGGGTCGTGCTCCCTGGTGGGTTTTACTGTGCTTTCCACTGGCTCGCTTGGTCGGTTCTCCTTAGCGGGTGTATTCATGCCCGAAGTCATGACGCCTTGTGTCGAAAGGCTGGACCCATCCACGCCAAGAACATCTTCTCTTTTATCGAAAACGGTCAGCCCATCGCTGGAGGGTCGGCTCTTATCAGCCGGGATTCCCACCCCAGTAGGCCTGGACGGTTCCAATGGTGGACTTGACTCGGGTGTCGGGCTGGTGTTGGTCTCGCCTGCCGGACCAGCAGGTGTGAGCGTAAGTAGAGGAGGCGATCCTACCCCAGGAATAATGGGTGAGGCGTCGTGTTCTGGCTTCTCATCGGCATCGGCATCCTCGACTTCAATATCAGGCCAAGCTCTAGCTTCTTTAGAGGAGCTCTGTGATATCAAAAGCATCTCCGTGGCGCCCTCGGTGGACACCTGTCCTCCTCTAGTCTGCTCTCTGTTCCTCTCCTGTCTCGACACTCTCTCCATACGAACCCGTTCAACCTCTTCCCGGCCTCTGCGAGAGATTTCGCGCGTTTCCTCACGATGGAGCCACCCGAATGCAAGATCCCAGCACAACATAACGAACGCAGCCGGCAGTGTCACCCAAAAGACCTGGAAATGCTCATCATTCTTCGTCTTGACGCTGGCAGCATTGATAGCCACGATGGTGACCAGAGTTACCGACATAATGATAGCACCAAACGCTGCGCCTCCTTTGTCCAGGAAGGGATTCATGATCTCGACAAGAGAGAGAAGCTGCCCCTGGTCGTCGTTTGTGTGGGTATCCTCTTCCTCGTCTGCGATTCCTCTTGCGTGTGGAATGTTTGGATTGACGGCAGGCTTTAACCTGGCCTCTGTTGGAAGCTCGCGCATCTTGATAGAGACTGGAATGAGACCCTCGTTGGCAAAGATGATGTAGAGTAGAAAGGGGAATAAGATAATGGCAGTCGCAACAACGGGAACCACCATGTTAGCGGTGTAGTTAATGAATTTGATGTTAAAAGCCCCTGCAAGGACAAGGTTGGTCGGGTTGGATGACACGAGGACGGCCGAGGCAATATTGGCTATCGAAAATTGGGTAAAGATCCAAGCCCTAGGGTGTTTAATATTATTTGATACTCGCGTCATATAGGCCAAAAATGCAGTACCGGATAGAATGATCGGGTCATTGCCGATAAGGACGCCTAATCCGAAAAAGAAGGCGTATAGATAAAAGAATAGTCTATGGCCGACTTTACCTCCCCATTGGAGGACCTTTAGGGCTAGGTACCTGATGAGACCAGACGCGTCGATTGAGATTGCGATGTAAGCCAGAGTGATGAAGAATATCATGATGTCGATGGGAAAAATGCCATTGTCTCCAAGAGTGCCGGCTTTGACTTCGTCCCTTCCAATGGCGAGGATGGCGAGTAGGAAGAGGTCTGCGATAAGGGGTGCCGTGATAGAATTCATCGGAAATCTCTTGCGCACGAATCTGCTGGCCTCGCCGTCGTATTTTCCTTGGTGAGAGCACCCTGTCCTCGGTGGTATCACACGCATAGCACTGAGCGCATTCTGAACTCCGTCCCAGAGTCGGACGGGCAAGTAGAATGGGATATGAAATGGAAACAAGACGGCAATATCTGTGTCTCGCTGTTAGTCGTGAAATACCAACCCGGCCACCCAGCATGAAGAATCATAGGCGGGGAATTGAGTGTGCTTACTAGCGAGGAAAAAGACGATGAGAGTGACGATAGATCGCCACTCTTTGATCTGGTCAGTCTCGAGACTGACGTCGGAGAGATTCATCGTGGGCATAGGGTTGTGCCGCAGGTTCCACTAGGACGGAATAACACATCAATGTAAAACCACAGCCCAGCTCGAAATAAGGCTGGATTCGTGCCTCTGACGCGCTTCATGGTGTTGCGGTCTGGAAAAACGTCGTGGTCCAGGCTCTGGGGTAAAAAAGCGGTGGGGGGGACAAGCCACACGGCAAGAATATTGCTTGGCAAATGAGTGAGAAAAAAGAGGCAGGTGCCCGATCAGGTCAGCCCTAGGTGACCGTATGTTCTCTCCTATTGGGCATGACCAAAAACCCCCGCCTTTGATGCGTCGTACAACAGGCTGCAGAGTGCTTTTACGCGTTTCGCAGCCAATTGCCTCATTCCAGTGCCAGCTCCATGCTCATCTTTGCTCCTCTCAGAAACCTTGGAAGTGCCCAAGGGCCGCGGGTAAGGGGCAGAAGTTTCATCATCGTCATCCCGCTATGCTGCGCCGCCTGCGGAAATGTCAGCAGCGGCTTGTGAAATGTCTCTGTTTGCCCCGGTGGCTGCGTTATTTGCCCCAATATAGACACAGTTGAGCCGCACTCGTCACGCGAGCACCTGTCCGAGTTAGTCCGAGGCCGCCCTAGTTGTATGCCCCTTTCCTGTTCCTAGAAGCTCGGGATGGGATGCTCGGGAACATTCTCCCTTTCTCACCTCTGGGAACAAGAGGGACGATGGCGAGTCTACGCTTCCTTTACGACGTCTACAATTCCGTTCGAATGCTGGTCCCTTCGGTCCGTGTCTCCTACTAAGCGACAATCGACAAGTACGAAGTGTGCCCACAGACAAAATTATTACCATCTTCTGGACCAGGGAGCTTGTAGCGGCTCGGCCTCGGTTCAGCACCTATGGCACCCGTCTCACCGATCGCGCTGCTCTACACCATCCTCAGGAGGGATGATGACACTGGTGTAGCATCTTCTTGCGATGACACCGTCGGCCCCTGCATCGAAATCGTCTGTGCCTGGCCTCTGTCAGGTCAATACGGTTTCGGCCAGCGGATCTTGTAAGTGAAGCTTCTCCACTGTCAGCCGCCAATCGGCAGCCCGGCCGAGTGAGGAACTTGGCCAGATGCTTGTACCAACCTCGACCCCAGGTATAAACATTCCTAGCGCAAAGACTAATATGGGACCTTAGATACTACATCCTTGTCGTCGTATGTGTGGTAGCCCGGAAAGAGGAATGGACTCGCGCCGTCTGTCAGGCCGCCGCGCTGCTCGTGCCCGCCGTTGCAGCTACCCACGGTATCGTCTTGACGTCGTTCCACGTTGATGGTGGGTGCAAGACCCGACCCAAACCCCGCATCCAGCCATGCTTTCCGGCTAACTGGTCAACGATCTAGGTGCCACAGATATGGACATCTATGGAGCCTTGCAGTTCTGCTCGATTGGCATCCTGGCAGCTCCAGTCACCGTGAAGTTATCCTCGACCTTCTTCTACGACCCAGGGCGGAACATCATCTTCCTGTGGACAGGCCTCATTCTGTCGGGTGAGATCAGCCTCCCTCAATACCGAATCACGCGCGCCCACTGACTACCATCAGGTCTGATGAGCTTGGCTGTCGAGTTCTATCGGTCCAATACCCATCCATGCCAGACCGGCGGAGCGAGTCCAGTGCCTAGCCTTGGAAGATTCCCGTATGGGGATGGAGACATATGCGGCTTGGTTTGCTCTGAAGCGAGCGGCCCGTTTTCCAAGCTGAGGCAGGGACCGACCAGCGAGATATACGTTGTTCCCAAACCGGCGACGCTCCCTTTCGGCATGGCCATGTTTCTGGCCGCGGCCGAGTGTGTACCTGCTATCCTATCCTTGGTTTCGATGTGGAACAAGATATTGGAGATCAACTGGAAGGCGCGTCGAGGGCGTGGCGGTCCAACAAAAGAGCAGGCAGAGGATCATGGCATCATCCCTGGAACAAACGGCGCTACTATGAAGGGCATGAAGGACGTCAATCAGGCTATCAGGTCCCTGTTGAGTGCAGTTGAGGTCCCTGTGTTGGGAGGTGCCTGGATAGCCGTGCTCGTCATCGGGGAGATCAACTTCTGGAGCCCTCAGGTTAGATACCACACGGAGCCAATTAGCAGCATCGGTAAGTAGCCCCCATCTTTCTGAAGCATACCTAGGCTCACTCCAACAGGCCAGTGGGGAACAATTCTTGCGACCGGAATGGCAGGAATCGGTTCGCTCTATGTCTGGCTGGCAGGCGGAAACGAGGAGCTTGCTAATACTACCGCGAGCCACTTGAGTTGTCCACATTGCCACGGCCGTGGGCAACCTGACAGAATGTTCGACCAAGAAGACAGCCCGCGGGACAGCATAGTCCATCACGGACATCACGAGAACCGTACGGGGTCTGAAGCCGGGCTTTCCACGGCAGATTCCACCGGGGAGTGGGTGGCTCGGCGGAAGATTGCCAACGCTCTGGGGAAGATTGGGAACTACTTCGGCAACCCAGCAAAAGACCCTTTTGGGGCTGGTGATTTCAGGACCGGGGCCTGGCCTCGGATCCCAGGGGAGGCCCAGCGCAATGACCGAATGGCCGAACACGATGATCGCTACAGCATTATGGAAGGACCAAGTAGTCCGCGGGACTCTCAGGACGGCGGGCCCAGCAGTGATCGTGTTTCGGTCGCACCAACGCCTGCGTCGCCCACATCACCAGCATCGCTTCAATATCGAGCGAGGGGTTCAAGGCCACATGCGAACTCCTTTCCATCACGGATGTCTTCGCGCCATTCGTCATTTGACCAGCAGAGGCCAGTCGGGGGCTCTCACGACCCAGGAGTTCGCACCACAGAGCGACGCGCGACGCTTGAGGTCCCGCCATCGGCTCACCATCGATGAAAGTAATCAGCAGTAGAAGTAGAAGTGGGTTGATGAATTAGACAGATGCTTAACCTGCAGCTAAATGAAAGGTTATTTCATGTTATGGGAACATTAATTCTACATATGTTGGTCAATTTTCCTAGGAGTGAAATGAAACAGCGTTGTCACTTCCATAAACGCAAATCAACATGTCGCTTTTTGCCCTCATAACAGGGCGTCTCCTGCTTTGCCAACCAAGCCACCCAATCGATCGATAAGTGTCACAGTAATAGTACCTGAGTCTACCTCTCCAAATGTTCGCCAAAGCAATTTCAAATGGCAGGTCAGCCTGAGAGTGCCAAGAACACGCTCGACAACATCTAAACGCCGGACTACAGACAAAGGGCATTGGGATCAAGGCCAGAAACCTCCTGCAAGTCGAAAAAGTCGATGCCGTCCAGCCAGACACTAGCAGCCGCGGCCAGCGCGTCCGCCTCGTGCTGCTGCTCCTCGCCGCTCGCGGGCGCATGGCCCACGTTATGATGATGATCATCACCACCACCGGGGGAGTTCAACACCGCCGAGGCCGTCCGCCTGAGTGCCCGGTGGACCGTCCCGGCCGTCGGCCAGTGCTGGCTCAGCGACTTGAGCAAGCCCAAGATCAGTATCACGCGGGCGCGGTGCTGCCTCAGGCACGTGTCGGACCCCCTCAGGTGGGTCGTGCACACCGCGAGCTGGACCAGGGCGCCGAGGGCGAGGGGGTAGACGTAAAAGGGGCTGTGGATGGAGGCGGGCGACCTGAGCGCCGCGAGCATGGTCAGGTGCTTGGACGCCTCGACGGCCTTGACCGAGTGCACGTTCTCGCGGTTGCAGGGGCAGAAGGCCTTGGTGATGATGCCCTGGCCGTCGGGGAGGTTGGGGGCGTTGAGCGTCGGGGAGCGGAGGGACCCCCTGGGGAAGTGGAGGAGCATCGTTGCGTAGCTTATCATGACGTGTGCCTGGAACATGATGATGTCGAATCTGCCGTACGTGTTGATGATCTCTGTCTCGGCCTTTGATGGGGGCAGGTGTAGTGACCACGAGGCCAGGGCGTTGTCTACCAGCTGCACCTCGTCCCGGTGGACACCCTGGGGTCCGGTGATGGACAGGACTTGCCCGAGGATGTGAGCAGCCTTGATTCTATAAGAGAAGGAGGAGAAGACAGTATCTGTGTCGGCGAAGATCTGGTCCTCGAAGTCGGCCCACGAAGGTGGACAGGGCGGGATGGTTGCCTGCTCGTAAGCATCCTCGTCGCTGGGGAGGAGGACATCCGCTTGTATGGTTGTTGTCTCGAGGGTCAGCTTCCGTTGGAGTGCCGCTGCGTAGCTTTCAGTGATGAACAGCTCGTGCCAGGTCCTGCGCAGACTTTCTTGCATTATCGCACAACCTTTGCCGTATGTAATGGCGAAGTCGCGCTTGTGCATGCCCAAGCGGACCGCAGCTGAGATTGCCTGACCCAGGGTCTTGGCGCCTGTTTGGACGTCGTCTCGTGCGAACTGAGTGATTGCCATGAGGAGACAGGCCTGGACCAGGTCTACCGAGTCTGGCCCTGCAGCTTCGATTTGGTCCGCTGCTCTAGCCCATAGAGTGGTACGGTAATGTTCAGGGATAGCCGACGAGAAATGACTCCCTATTGCTTCCACTACCGCCCTCAAACAAGGGGCGTACTTGGAATCCCCATACATCCTCCGGGGCAGGAGGATGGGGTGTGCCAAGTGAAAGTTTACATAGAACAAATTGACTAATCGGCCGTCGTCCGTCAAACTTTCCAGAGGCTCTGGTGATGCCGGCACTGGATTTGCGGTTGATCCACCCGGTGCAACTCGGGGGTCGGTGCCAGCAGGGTCCGCGTATGTCGACTCACTGCCGATGGCGTTGACTGGAATGGATGATAAAGAATGGGTCTGATAGGGCACAGGATCGAGGTCTAGCGCCGTGATGTTAGACGGATCCACCGGATCGCCGTTGGACACGGACTGGCTGGCTGCGCGCTGATGAGGGTCTCCTTTGACGTGCCTGACGGCTCGCTTCCGCCCTCGACGTGAAGGGGTGAAGTGGCAGCCAGCATTACTCGCGGTGCAGCGGCCGCAGACAGGCCTGACCCCGTCGCACTTGAGATGTCTGTCGCGGCACTCTAAGCATGCCACGGGAGCCGGGCGAGTGTGGTCTTGCTTATTATCGTGGTTCCCGCCGTTGTTGCTGAGATCGGCCTGCGGGTGAGGCAGTGGAGCGCCGTCCGACAGCGACATGGCGCGCGAGTCGTCTCGGAGTACGGGCGACCAGCTAGGCCCGAGGTAGTCTGGGCAAATTACAGCCCGGAAAGTCGGACGGATGCGGACCTTGTGGCTGCTGAATGGGACGTTGGCGACCCTCAGGTAACCCCGGTTGCTCCGTCGTGAGTCGGCGATTTGTGAAGATGGCCGGACGTCTTGCGGGGCCCGAGCAGTCGGGCACGTGACCCTAGTGACATTTCGCGGATCAGACGAAAGCCGTCGGCAACTATAACGACGCACAGACTACGCATATTCCCTTATCGTTATGATTCATGTCATCATGGTCAATTTCCTACACTTGGCCCATCTTGCGTCCCGTCAGCTTGCGTCCTGCTCCAAGCCGCCCAGTCCCGGTTGAGTCCTTCGAGCTCACAGTGGAGCCCATCGACTCTATCAGGAGCTACGACGATCGAGGAATCAACGCCAAATCACGAGTTCAACTGCGATTGGTCTTGGAAAATTGTGAACTCACTTCGTTGGAGTCGAGGAATGGTTGTATAAATACTCAAACGTGATGGATCCAAACAGGGTTGAACTCCGGCAGGTTTCCTTGTCCTACTTCAGCTCCGCAATTGTTTGGGCCTGTCCTCATGAGCGTGTATTCACTCCGTTCAGGTCGGCTTTTGAGTTTCAACAGAGATTTCATATCTCTGTCTCTCTCTCTCTCTCTCTCTCTCTCTCTCTCTCTCTCTCTTTCACGCAATATTATCCGATTAGGCTTATGTCGCTGCACAGTGTTCGCTGTCTCCAGGCCGATCATGCCTCCGACTCCGCCAAGACCACTTCCCCGAGGCCCCACTTAAAGAAAACCCCGAGGTGTTAGCTCCTCCCATTTACATGTATAGACCCCGGAACCGGACCCGGGTCCTGTCTGTTTGGGCTGAGCATTCATGCTCTCAGGGTAGCTTCGGGGTCTCAGCGGTTTTACTAGAAGTAGTAGCACAACCTTTAATAAAACTACTTTATGAATTGTCCCGTTGTTTATACTACATTCAATTTTCATTCTCATTCATAAAAATAGGAGTAGTGCTTATCCTATGCTTCAGTATTATTATTACTTTATTCTCGAATAATGAATTGTAATTAAATGTCTTAAAACAACTAGATTATAGAGCCACGTGAAGCTAGTTACATGCGTATCAAAGTAAACTTCAAGGTTTTTCAGAAATACAGAAGCAGGCCGAATTAAGTACGACTAGACCCTATTTGCCTCGCCCAAATCACCTTTCTCCACCACTAATCTCCCTATAGCTGTGATTGTGCTCGTCCCCATAATCTCAAAGACTGCCACATTAGCTGCAAACTCCCTTGAGATCCAATTGCGCAGCTCAACCGCCATGAGTGAGTCCACACCATAATCAGACAACTGCCTGGATGGTTGAACATCGTCGAGAGCGATTGACATAGCCCGTGCCAGCTTTGTGGACAACCCGAGCACGACCACTCCAGCTCGTTCTTCAAGTGTCTCAGCCTGGCGGAAGAGTGCTGCGAAGTCTACCGTGCTGCCCTTTGCCCCATTATTTCTTCGCTGCTGCCCCTCGCCTAGAAGCGTCGAGAAGCCCGAGAACATCGGTCGCAGAGCCAATGTAGGCGGGTCCATGCCTCGAGCTAGGCACTCAGCGGGGGTCACAGCGCCAACAAGCAGCTGTCTTTGGGAAAGGTCTGATGCTATAGGGCGGTCCGGATCACAGTAAATGTCCAAGAGTGCCATCAACTCCACATCTTCGATTGGCATCATGTCAGCTGACGTGTGGCGGTTTTGCTGGTAGGCTTCTGTTTCGGCCACAATGCCAATGTTTCTCATCCACCCGAGGTCGAAGGCGATGGCCTTTTCTCCGTGGGCGACACGATAACGAGCCAAGGCGTCTTGGGAAGCACAACCGCCCGCGTAATTCGACTGCCCAATACTGCCATAAATACCAGAGAGCGATGACAACAGGACGAAGAAGTCAAGACCCCGGGGAAGATAATTGTGAAGGTTCCATGAAGCGTTGACTTTGGATCGTATTGTTTGCTCCCACTCTGAATGTGTCATCTTTCCGAAGACCGTATCATTGAGTGCCATAGCTGAATTGATGCATCCTTTCACGGGTGGCATTCCATAGGCGCAGTCCTGGAGGACTTGACCAAGGGATGTCTCATCCGAGACATCACATTTAGGCGCTGCCACTTTGACGCCTAGTTCGCGGAGCTCAGCCACATTCCGCTCGGCTGCTGAGGAGGTGGCACCGGATCGCGATAGTAGGATGAGATGCTTCGCGCCTTTGCCAGCCATCCACTTGCTGATTGCTCGACCGAGTCCCCCCGAAGCGCCAACAATGATGTAAGAGGCATCTGGATCCAGCCTCCAGGTACGCCGCTCCAGTACTCTTTTGCGCACAATATCAGTACTGTTCGCACTGATGACTATCCGACCTGTGTTCTTGCCGCTCTGCAAAAATCGGAAAGCTTGTTCAACTTCGGAAGCGGAATACACATGCAACGGATCTGGATGTCGTATAGCGGCACTCGTCAACATGTTCATAAGTTTCTGAAGAATCTCGGCGGCGGAATCTGGATGTGAATGCATCAAGTAGTGCAGATCAACAGCTGAAAAGCTCACGTTTCGCGCAAATTTCGACATAGGCAGCGCCGAATTAGATGTGATATCTGCCTTGCCGATCTCGATGAAACGTCCGTAAGGCGCAATGCATTCCCAAGATGCACGTAGGCTGTCACCAGCGAGGGAATTGAGGACAACATCAACCCCATACCCCTCAGTCAACCGCATAATGCCACGAGCGACTATATAGTCATATAAGCATGTTTCAAAGTACAAAGCCAGGAGAACAGGAGGCAGGGCCCCATGGGGTTGATGCAATGTACTTACAGGTCGTATTGCGGCTGAAGAGAATATGGTCTGCTGGGATCCCGAACTTATCGATGAGCAACTGCTTTTTCTCATCGAATCCGACGGTGGCGAATATCTCGGCTCCGACCATCTTGGCTATCCATATCGCCATCTGGCCTGTGGAACCCGACGCTGAGTGGATAAGGATCTTCTCGCCTTTCTTGAGGCGGGCGACCTCTATAAGTGAATAATATGCCGTGCCACCAGGGCTGAGGAAAGAAACGGCCACCTCGAAGGAGAGAGAATCTGGAATTCGGATAAAAGATGAGGCCGAAGCACGGGGAAACGATCTCATGCATCCAGCAACCATTCCACATACACGAGATCCTGGGCGAAGCGTGGTAATCTCTCCGCACCTTGCACCGACACGCCTGACGATTCCGGCGCAGTCGACACCCAGCTCGCCTCCGGGGAGTCGGCCCAGAGCAACAAATACATCGCGGAAGTTTAAGCCCCAGGCACGAGACTCGATCTCGATCTCGAAGGGGCCTAAATCGTCCTGTGCACTCTCGTCGTCGATGAACTCTAGTGTATCAAGGAATCCAATTGTGCCAACCGCCAACTTCACTGGAGGTCCAGTTCCCCACGGCTCATCTCTCATAGTTGGGGATACCAGGGCACGCATCGTTTTGTTTAACGCGGCTTGCTCGACGAGACGACCGGTCAAGAGCCTCCCGTCACGGATGTAGTACTCCAACTCATCCGATCCAAAGTTGAAAGATGCGTTGAAAACCTTTGTTACTTGCTCTGCAAGGGTGTGAGATGCACTCGGATCCAATAGCGACTCACGCTCGGAGGCAATGGTGACGATGTGCTTGTCAGCATTCTCCGATCGCACACTTCTCAGAAACCCTTGCATCACGCCATACTCTGGGTATCTGACATCCTCGAGGCTGGTTGATGCTACCCACAGCATCTTTCGTACACGAAGAATGATGCTCTGCACCGCATGATATTCCGACTTCGATGCAGTGGACAAGTAAGGAGTGGACACTTCCAGTAGGGAGATGTGGATGTCATCTTCGTGGGTCTCGAACTCTTGTTCTCCATCAAGAAAGATTTTCCTTGTCTCTCTTTGCGACAAGCATTGGCGTATTCTTTCACCGAGAGCGACGGCCCGTTCGTCCGATGGGCTGCGAATGATGAGGACTACGCAACCGGTGTTTGTTGTCGGGGCGTCTGACCTCGTTTCTTCACAGACTGTAGAAAGAATCAGGCTGAAGGAGTGACATGAGTCATCCTTGTAATCTCTCAAGACCAGATCGTTGCCAGAGAATCCCTCGTCACGCAGGAGCTTATCCCACCGCTGCTCCTCAATTGTGGGATACTGGCTGCGGAAGTCCTCGTAGGAGGACCACCAACCTGGGAGTGTGCCAAACGCAAAGTTGGTTGTGATGTTCTCCGGGGCGACGACCTCGAGCATAAGTAAGCGCCCACCAGGCCTCAGAAGTGCACGGAGGCTGCGAATTGTTCTCTGAAGGTTCCTTGTAGCATGGAGAACACACCCCGCTACAATGAGATCGTAAGACGCCTCCTTGAAATCTTGATCCTGCGCACTGCGGTCCAGGTTGAAGACTTTAAACTTCATTCGTTCCTTGTGCTCCTGGAATTGTTCGTTTGCGCTGTCGAAGAAGGAAGGTGATATGTCCGTGTATGTGTATTCGGAGAAGCGAGTGCCACCAGTCTGTTTCTCGAGACCACTCAAGGCGCTGAGTATGTGCCTGGTCATGCCCCCTGTACCAGCGCCAACTTCCAAAATGCGTAAGTTGGGATTCTCATGTGTGACAAGCTCCAGAAGAGCTTGAAATCTGCTGTCGCAAATGTTGCTAAAAACGTCTGCGTAGAACATTTCGGCTAGACCCGTGCTGAACGCGATCTGCAGCGGATCTTGCTCACCGAGAAGAACAGACCTCAACTCTCGGGCAACGGCAGGGAATATGTTCCATGGAGGATACAGACTTTCCACTTGTTCAAGCATACCCTCCAGACAGAGTCCGTGAATAGTCTCACTTGGACTGGGGTCCGCATGAGAAGTGGCATATCGTTCCATCCATTCGGAGTGTTTCTTCAAATAGACGGGGACTCGCTTTAGTTCCGCTCTCGAAAGTTCCCTAACAACCTTGTGCGTGACCTGTGCCAGAGTGCTCTCTAGGATGCTTCGAAAATTGACCATCGCCGTTTCATCCTTGGTGTACAGGTCGGCGCGACAAGCAAGGTGCAACTCGTGGGAACTCATCAGGCTAATTTGCGGCCTCCAGTTCACACTGTGTAGCATCATGGTTTCGTTTGCGTTGTGGATCTGCATTCCAGAGACGGGAGCCATGACGATTCTTTCGATGCCACAGAGTGAAGTGCTCTTGTCCGACATAATGGTGACGGTGGCTTCGAGGCCCTGGACATTACCGGTAGCTCCCGAGCTGCATTTCGTAAAGACCTGTAACGTTGACGCCTGTGGAGATTGCCATCCAGAGGCTGCAAACCACGCATTGAATAGACGGCTGGGAACAAAAGCCGGTGGTGGTTCCGCGAGTCCTTTCGTGCGCTGGGCGAGTAGAACCTGCAAAGCTGAGTCCAGGACGGCGGGGTGGGTCAGACTCATGACTTTGTGGTCTGCTCCTGTGACATCGATCTTTGCAATAGCCAAGTCGTCACCGTCCCATTTGATTCCATCGAGCAGCTGGAAGGCTCTGCCATATTGGAGACCAGCTTGGTGACAACATTTGTAAAAGGACTGAGTGCCCAAAGCTCTGGTGCAGACCTCTGTAGCTTGCGACAGGTCATTACTCATGCGGTCTTTCCATAATCTTTGCTCTAATCCGCCGTCCACCTCGGTGACGCGATCATCTTCGTATTCCATTCGAATTGTGGCTCGGAAGCACTCAGTCCAACGATCGTGCGACTGAGTTGTGATGTTGACATCGGTCCACACCGAGTCTTTTTCGTATGCTGACTGTACTCGTCGCAGCTGCACGATAGTTTCCGTGCTGTCTTCATCCGTTTCTCCCACTATAAGGGGGCTGATGAAATGCGCTTCCTTGATGAAATATCCAGAGAGGCGCCGATTGTCCGGACACACTTGCTTCACTGCTTCCAGGGCCATGACTAACATCCCTGTACCTGGATAGATAGTATTTCCCAAAACCTGAGCATAGGGTCAGTAAATCGTCATGTCATCAACGAATATGTGCTATGACGAAGGAACTCACAACATGATCTTTCGTCCACGGTGTAGATTCAGAGCTGAGGAATCTTCTCCATTTTGGCTCCAGCGGATTCCAATCGGGGAAACGGGCACCCAGAGAGTCCCTGGGAACTTCAGGCCGTAGCCGATAGTCGCGGCTCATTCGAGGCTCTGACCAGTAGGTCCGCGAATGATCGAATGGGTATGCGGGCAAGTCTGTGTAGAAGGGTGAATTTGGGCTCTTGGTACCCAGCAGGTCTTGATTCACTTTCGCAACTGCGACAGGATAGCCTTCACAAAAGAGCTGTCCCAGGAATTCCAATAGGGCTCGGGATGAGGGTTTCGAGTTGTGCAGCACGTGTCTGTACCGAAATTGTCTCTTATTTCCCCCTATCGCGCCCAAGGTCTCTTCAACGGGTCGACGGAGCGCGGGATGAGGGCCAATTTCGACAAAGTGGGTGACCGGGCTGGTGACTGTTTGACCTCCTTGGACGAGGGTGTTAAGCGCCTCGGAGAATTTGACAGGAGATACAAGATTCTGGGTCCAGTATTGAGCTTTGGACAAGACGGTTGGCGAGGCGACGACTTGGCCCGAGACGGATGACACCATTGGGACTGCGGAGAAGGGGTCGTAGTCCCCGGCATCGAGAGAACCCATCAGTGTCTCATACTCAAGCGCCACAGCGCTCATTGCAGAGGTATGGTACGCCACACCAGTCTTGAGTTTTCGTCCAAATATGCCGTCATTGTCGAGGCGCTGAAGCACCAAATCAATTGCCTCCTCGGGGCCCGAGAGTGTCAAGTTGGACGGGCTGTTCAGGCAAGCCACACTAACTTGCGTGGGAAGCTCAGAAGAGCTCCCACCGATTGTATGAAGATATTCATGTACGTCATCGACCGACAGATTGGCCGACAACATTGCGCCCGGGGTATCTGTAGTGGCACGTAGCCTCGCTGCTACATGGCCACGCCAGTAGGCAACTTTGCACGCCGATTCGAGCGACAAAGCACCTATAGCGTAGGCAGCTGCAATCTCGCCCGACGAATGGCCCAGGACGGCACCGGGAACAACACCGAAACTCTTTAGGAGTTCGATCAGGGCGATTTGAAGAGCCGTGCAGAGTGGTTGACTATACTCTGGGCGATCGATATTCTCGGCACTGGAAAGTCCATCTTGGAGGACTTGCGTTAGTTGAAAATCTGCCTATAAGCCAGGGTTGTGCCAAAAGACGGGTTCTTACCGACGATAGACCACGTAGACCCTAAACCCCGAAAGATCCCGTCTACTTGCTGAAGCGTGTCCCGGAAAATGGGATACTGAATAAGGGAAAGACCCATCCTCACATACTGCGCACCCTGACCGGTGAACACAAATGCGACATTGGGTTCGGTCAAGGCGCGTGTGGGAATCGCTGTCAACAGTTGCGCAGCTTCTGTGCCGACACTCGAGGCAGTCTTGCCATCCACCACAGCGAAGGTTCGCCATAACATGAAGCTCCTTCGGGCAGCCAAGGTGAATGACAATCTGTCCAGATTGAAGGGGATTGGTGATTTGCGAGTTTTCAAATGCGTTTCGTAAGCCTCAATCAAGGTCCTGAGTGTACCTTTATCGGCAGCCGTCCATACAAGCAGGCGGAACGTATCTTGAGCTTCGTCGGGGACACAGTTTGTATCTTCACTTCTGACCGCATAAGTGTTGCCAGTTATCGCGCCATTCATAGAGCCATTTGTGGTGCCCCTGATTGAAACTGCTGAGTAAACCCCCTTCAGACCGTTAGGTGCTGTGGAAACCTCGCCACTCGGCACTATGGCAGGGTTCAGGTTTCCGGTCTGGGTTGATGCAGACGAAGAGGGTATGGTACAATGATTTCCGTTCATGTTGCGGGATGTGAGGTAATGATACGCATCATCCAGAATGACGTGGGAGTTGGAGCCTCCGAATCCAAAGCTGTTCACTGATACCCGACGAAGGCCTTCTTCTGGCCAGGGAACGCACTCGGTTGGAACTTTAACGTGATAGAATTCCGCATCGATATCGGGATTCATGCTCTCAAAAAGTGCGTTAGGCGGGATGATGCCTTTCTCGAGTACCATGACAGCCTTGACAACACCAGCGAGACCAGCGCTGCCCTCGAGATGACCAGTATTGGACTTCATCGAGCCACTACAACAGTCGTTAACAAGGTCAAATTAGATGTGATGGGGAATTCTTACACGTATAAGGGCTCATCTTGCGATCGGTGTGGCCTGAAGACTCGCCCAATCGCCTTCATCTCGGTGGGATCGCCGACAGGTGTGCCAGTACCATGAGCTTCAACAAACCGGGTGGATTCAAAGCCCAGGCCGGCTTTCTTGTAGGTATGTCGTATCAACCGCTCCTGCGCGTCCGCACTTGGCTGTGTCATGATTGGGGTCCGGCCATCTTGGTTCGACGCCGTGGCCCGAATGACAGCTCGTATCATATCACCATCACGGATCGCATCGGATAGTGGCTTGATCACGACAGCCACAAAACCTTCTCCTCTGGCATAGCCGTTGGCACGATGATCGAAGCCGTAGCTTACGCTATCAGTTGAGAGGTACTTGCCGTTGTGCAGCAGAATAGAACCCTCAGGACCAAGAATCAAGTTGGCTCCAACAGCCAAAGCCATAGAGGCATCGCCGTTATGTATAGATTGGCATGCCATATCAAGGGCTGCCATGCTACCAGAGCAGGCGGTGTCAAGATGGACACTAGGCCCTCGCAGGTCAAAGTGCCAGCTTACTCGATTAGCCAATAGCGACTGGGCATTGCCGGTCAAGGTGCCCCGAGCAATGCTCTCAGGGTCCTTGATGTACATTCTGTTGTAATCGTCCGACATAGAAGCCGCGAATACAGCCGTTCGTGAGCCCTTAAGTACGTCCAGAGGCATGCCAGCTACGGGGTTCAGAGTCAGCCATCCTTGTTGAATAAAAACACAAGCGGGACGGACTTACCATTCTCGAATGCCCGATATGAAGCTTCCAGGGTCATTCTGTGTTGCGGGTCCATCGACGCCGCTTCCTTGGCTGTAATTGAAAAGAAAGGGGCGTCAAAGACGGACGGGTCATCCTTGAGGAAGTGAGCACCCTTGCTGTGAAGCTGTATTCATGTCAGAAGGTCAGCACTTTGAGACACTTCCAGGCAGTCTTGTGATTTTTCCATCTTACCTTGTTGTAGTTGTTTCCTGTTGGGTCGTAGAACGAGTCCAGATTCACCCTTGACTTGGGCCAATCTGTCATGAGGTTCTTCCGCCCCTCGAGGACATTCCATAGACCGGCTTCATTCTCGGCCTCCTGCGGCCCCTTGAAGGAGATGCCGACGATTGCAATGTCGTCCGCCATGGAAGGCATCGCAAATTATGCGTTCTTGAAATTGCTCGAAGGATAAAGTCACGCTTGGGTATCAGGACGATTCTGGGATCGCAGCACACAGCCAAACGCTTTCAATGGCAGATGGCAAGCACTTTAAGAAGACATTGATAGCAGGTCACAAGATTGTTGTCACCACCACGCCGCTTCTGAAGGAAATAGAGGGTATGGCCTCAGGTCACAGGGGCACACACTGAGCCGCCACCAAGAACCTGAAAATATGTATCCGAACAAGGAAATTTCCCATGGAGTGGGCTACTGTCAAATGATACCTTGCTGTGCCTCATGACTATCGATATCACCGAATAATAGCGTGGTCTGATGGGTACGCCGTGGTATTTTTGACGCCCTGGGCGTGTACGGTGCAACGCACTGTGTGTGCTTTTTGTTCAGCTGAGCGTCATGGTCCACAAACCAACATGCCGCCGCCTAAAGATGTGGGTTGCAATTTCTTCAGGGCCTAATAAAGGCAAGGAGAGCCTGTTAGGCAGCTCGGTGCATGTTGGGCGCCCTCAATGGAGGCTCACGTACCAAGTTTGGGATCCGAGGCGTAATCCCGGCCACATCCAATTCCGCAAAAGGTGTTGGTCCGCGTCACTCCTGGACCCGAGCCTCGGCCCTAGACCCCTGGACGACTGCTTAGATTGTCCAGACTGGATGGTACAGTAGACTAATGTGAATCCGTGGCACAGTCGTCCTGGTATTGTGGTGCGACCCATCGAGTCGCGTAATTTGTTGGCAAGGATGGGGGCCAAATTCTTTTCTGCACATGCCGTTGGTCGGACCGCCTCAACTGCGGCGCAATAACCTAGAACCAACAGCCATACCGGCTCTCCGGATATATCATAATAGGCATTATCTGTGTAGATCTTGCAAGGGACCCGCGTCGATCTCTTGAGGACCACCGTCCCCACATTCACAGGCTGCCTGGATGGACTATCCAAAAAGAACGACTTGTGTCCTATGTACTGTTGGTTGATGTTGGCTGTAGACCGTGCGCTTGTGTGTCTGCGTGCCTCTACTACACAGTAGTGCAACGCAACCATACACTAGTCTTGATTACCTGATTGTGGGCTGCACCGCGGTGCAACACTGTGCCGCTGTGGACCCACAGTGCCATGGTTCAGGAAATCGAAAAGCCCGTTGGAGCATCATCAGTGCCCACCCAGTCTACCTCTTTGGCACCAGTACATACTGTTCGAGAATCGGGACCGCTCGGCAGCCCTCGCTCAATCTCAAAACTTGTGCGTCTGCGCGACTTAGAGATCCCCGCGGTGACCGTGTTGTGAATTGACTTGCACGGTCGTCTTGCTGGTACAGCTAGCCTCACCTTGCCAAACGAAGAGGACACTTAGAGATGCGTTTTATCTGCTTTCACGGAGCGGGGACGAACGCGAAGGTGAGACTGTTCCCGACCTCTGTAACATGGACAGAGCATTGCATTAACAAACCCGATAAGGTTTTCGAGAATCAAACAGGTATCACCCCTGAGCGTTTATCAGTGACAGCAGAGTGCTTATCTGACGACTGTACTGCAGCGAGTTTGCGACAAGCTCTCGGTCGCGACCATGAATTCCTTTTCATCAACGGCACAGTTCAGACTGACCCAGTACCCGGTACGTAGATACCCGTACTCAAGGATTATGAGTCCCATAGAGCTACAAAGGGACTAAATAGTGAAGTACATTTAGGCGTAGAACCTGCAGTCGGCGGGTCATTGCGATTCTACGGGAAGGATTTAACACAACTGCGCGCCACCTACAGCGGCCTTGTCAAACTTATAAAACAGAACGGCCCATTCGACGGCGTGATGGGGTTCTCTGAAGGCGGAGCTGTAGCAGCCGGTCTCCTCATTCTCGACGCGCGTCAACCATTTGCCCATTTCAAGTGCGGCATCTTCTTCTGTGCCGCTACACCGCTGGATCCAAAGATTCTCTTCACGGGGGAAAGCAGAGAAATGGATGTTTGTATTGATGGTACGGTGGTTAGTATACCTACGGCACATGTCTGGTCTCCCAACGATCAGTTCCATCCAAACATGGGCAAGGCGCTGGTGCATTTGTGCAAAGTTGCTTTTCGGGAGGAATACATTCACGACATGGGACACAGTATTCCTAGCTCTCCATCAAACGCTTCCTTCCGAGAAACTTTAAAGGTTCTAGAGCGCACTGTTGAGAGAGCGAGGCATTTGGGAATGAATTGAGTCAAAGAATCTTGCGCAACAGGAATCACACGTGGATTAATGTATCATGTTGGTCTATCATACTAGTTCGATTTACTCTGTGCCAATCTCCTCTTTCAAACTATTAGATGAGTATCTGTTCGCTCTTCCACATGAGAAAACCGACGGGGACCTGAGCAGCTGCGGAAACACACAAAACAATCATCTGCCTGTTGAAGCCTTGAGCCAGAACAAGCCTGATCTGGTTTGATGTGCTGATTGGTAGGGAGCTGAGCTCTCGTTCCAACACTGTGAGGACATTGCCGCCAGAGAAGCCCAGACTGGCCAGGTGGGGTGTGACGTAGCTATTGAAAACCGACGTCGAGATGGCAATCACGATAGCACCTCCCATCATTCGAAACTGATTTGCGGTCCCCATTCCAACAGCTAAACATGGTCAGCATGGGAGTGGAATAATACTGGAGGAGAAATCTGAACTGAGGCTAACCACCGTACCTTGATCTCGTGAGGTAACTACTCGGGGAATGAGCAAGAACAAAGGCGTGAAGTTCATGCCACATCCAAACCCGGCTATGAATTCGAAGCCGTATATTTGAGATGGTATGTCCAGAGACACGGGCAAAGTGCCAAGGAGTGCGAAGCCAACTATCTGGACGCATGATCCAGCAAGGATGAGATAGATTGCAGGCACTTTAAATTTGCTGGCAATGCCAGATGCCAATCCCGTGCCAACAGGCACGGCGAGAGAAAACGGTATGAGTCGAATGCCTGCGTCCAGCCCAGACAGCCCATATACAAGCTGGAACCTCTCGGGCAGCTCAAATATCGACACAATAATTGGGCCTCCCAGGAACAGCAACCCACTGTTTTCGAATGCTCGTCAGGACATATTTGAAACGCGGTATGCTTAAGGATATTCACTCACAGGAGGATTCCCACCATGATGCGATTCTCAAAGAACCTCCATGGAAGGACCGGTTCCCTCGCTGAGTCCGCCTTTGTCACGTACCGCTCCCAAACTAGGAGTACTGCCCAGAGACAGCCAGACACGGACAACAACGAAATGACATATGCTGATCTCCAGGGATACTCCGAGTCGGCTTCTTCAAATCCAGCTGTTAACGACAAGACTGCAAGGACAAGAAGTATTGTCCCAAGGATATCGACTCGAGCCATCGTCGACTTAACGGCGACCTTGCCAGAGTCTTCAGAGCTCGAATGGACGGGCGCCAACAAGCCGAAATTTCTAGGCATGCCAACAGCTGTAACTGCCAGTGCAACGGCGGAAATAGGTACGCTGAGGCATTCGCATTAGAAATGTGGCCATAATTTACCACTAAATAAATTGTTCACACTCACTTAATAATGAAGATCCACCTCCATGTTGTGCCATTACTGATTGCACCGCCAAGAATAGGTCCGACAAGTAAAGCCAGTGAGCTGACAATCGACAACTGTGAGACATATTTGGAATAACGCTCCGGCGGGACCAGATCGGTGATTATAACCTGGCTGAGAGAATAGCAACCCCCACCGCCCAAGCCTTGTAAGGCACGGAAAACGATGCTATAATTGGGTCAGAAGCGGCACATTGGGAAAGCCATACACACACGTTGAGCGACTCACAGCTGTGCCATGGTCTGCGCGGCACTGCATGCTGCTGAAAAGATGATGAAGATAACCATGGAAAGAAGGTAAATCGGCTTTCGACCAAAAATGTCGCTGAACTTCGCGAAGATTACAATCACCGCTGGGCACACATGCATGTGAGAACATGAACAATGTGTGACGTGGATGGACGAATACTCACAAACATATCCCAACAGGTAGCTGGAAATCACCCAGCTCAATATGCTAAAACCACCAAGTTCGCTCGTGATCGCGACAAGCGAGGTTGTTACGATTGGGACCTCAACCTGTACCATGAAGACCTGCACAGCGAGGCTGCTCTGGGTGTAAGTCGTTGATCCAGGTGTCATTCAGCTATGCCGTGTCAACTTACCCGATAGTCACTAGCCAAAAGCGCCGTCCTTGGAGGTACTCATTATGGTCAATTCCATTGCTTTCCTCGATGTTGGCCTCGACTTTCCGGGGATCGGGACTTGGCGCAAACATCTCAGATGATGATGTGGCTACATCTGCAGACGTTCGCTCCTGGGAAGCCATGATGATCGGTGATCTAACAAATCTCAGATAAAACAAAGACACAACGTCTTTGCAAGGCTTTCCTATGACTGGCTTCGAAATTGCACACTCCCTCGTGTTTGAAAAGAGGCGGGCACATTAGGAACTGGAAAGCGAGACACGGGAGTGAATGTACATGGGCGAGCTGTGTTTGGGGGCTGTCCTCTGGTCGTCGGGAAGCTAAGGAAGAAACCCTTGAAAGTCAACTCCACTGTATGTAGTCAAGCTTTACTGTGGCCCTGGAACGATGGGACTAGCCCGGAAATGAAAATGGCACCACCATTGCTGTGCCTCCCGAAGTGGCGGGACGCACTGTGCCCAGGCATCTACACGCGGAGCCTCACACCGGCATGGGAGACCGCGATCCGACAATGCAGTTTGGGTGGGCTAATGTTACATGCTCAAGTGGGCAGGGCAGCATGTGTGGAGTCACCTCCAATCATAATGCAACCTCGATGGGTCCACTATACGGGCATTGATCACCGGCTGACACGGCCAACATGCAATCACGTAGCTTGCAAGCTCTGTGGGACACTTGCGACCTGTTGGTTGTGCTGATGTTGCAGACTATTGTGTGGATCTGTGGTTGGTTGCATGGAAGGATCACGGGGTGTCATTTGCGTGGGTAAATCTAGTGTCTCCCCGGCGGCGCCCTGCTCGGCTTCAGCTTGGTTGTGAGATCTTCATTGCGCATGTTGGGCGGCGGTGCACTTGCCGCTCGGTTGCGGTCCGCTCCAACGGGCATTTGGACGCGGATCCCTGGTAGTTGCTGGCGAGGTTAGTGAAGCAGGCAGTCTGGGCTTGGTCCAAGACAAGCCCTTCGTAATTCAACCATATGAGCTGGAAAGGTCAGGAGATGCCCATCCTCTGCTGGCTCGTCCTACTGGAATTTTGCACGCCTCTACATTTGATTGCATGAATTTCTGACAAAGCGCCATCAATTTTGATCTCAACGCTGTCGTCTCACTTGTTTTGCTATCCGTGCACTGTCATGTCTTCGTTTTTATCTGAGCCTCTTGGGCTACCATCTTCGCGGCGTCTAGTGAAAGACCTGGATCTTGACAATATACCGGCTCTCCAACCGCCTGAGGGCGTCGTTTCGAACCTGGTCGACCCTCCAAATCGGAATGCACTTGTTATGTCTGTGACTATTCTATGCTTGGTCATTACCACTATATTGGTCTTCATCCGTGCTTGGTCAAGGCTGGTTGTGATGAAGATTGTTCGAATTGAAGACTGTGAGAGTTGATTCTCAAGCCCAACTATAACAAACACTCATGCTAATACATCCCAGTCCTCGCCCTTGGCGCATTTGTACGTGGTTCAACCCTCGCCTCCTACAAAACCAGCAACACTGAAGAGACGAAATGATTAACCAGGGCCCATCACCTCTAGGCATGCTATGCTACGTTCATGTATCCTGTGGTCCGCTTTCTTCATAACACCGGCTACTTTGTCCATCAGTGGAATGTTCCTCTGAGCAAGATATCTGAATTTAGTTGGGTGAGTCTATCTGTATGATCTACTACGGTGTTTTGGCGTTTGTGTTGAATAATCTTTTGTGTCAGATCCTGCTCATCGGTGCCAATCTCTACGCTGTCAACATAATGTGTATCAAGGTTGCTATCATGCTGGACTGGCTGCGTATATTCGTGCCGGGGAAGACACGAAACGCTTTCTTCTGGACCTGCTGGGCTGTCCTCATCTGCAACACCATGTACTACATCGCCAATATCGTGGCCCTGAACCTTGAGTGTATCCCATACCGAGCAATCTGGGATATCACAATCACAGGCCAATGCCTCGATCAGAAGGCCCTCGACATTTCTTCGGCGGTCATGAATCTTCTCTCGGATATCACCATTATTGCCTTGGCCCAGAAAGTTATCTGGCATTTACAAATGTCTCTCAAGAAGAAGCTGGGTGTATCCCTGATCTTCGCTGCCGGCGTTATGTAAGGCCCCTTCTTGTTTTCCGACAGCTTCTACTTTTCAGTTTGGAAAATACTAATATAGAAGTCACAGTGGGTGCATTGCCGGGGCGTTTCGATTAGGTGTCACTATTGAATATCGGAAGAATAATGATGCTACCTACTACGTCTCTGACGTCATCTTATGGATGACCGCCGAAATGACCTGCGGGTATTTGGTGTTCTGTATACCGTCAGCACCAAAGGCCTTCAGCAAATTCGGAATACCTACAAGGATTGCGAGTGCTCTGCAGTCATGGAAAGGTCGCTTAAGCTCCCTAGGCAAGGGCTCGGCCGACAAGTGTTCGGATTCTGGGGAACAAATTAACGGGCACAGGTTGAACTCTCTCGCTGCAGGCTTTGACTCATATCAAGAGTTCCCAAAGACCCAGGACACTATCCCCAAAGACTCCTTCAACACAAGAACTTCTGTCGAATCTGCTGAAAGGTTGCCCGGTTGGGACAATCCTCCAGCAGGTGGCATTGTGATGACTACGCAAACGGTGACAACTCTTCAAAGGAGTGACCAAAACACCACTGCGGAGGAGCATGGTCGCCAGCATCCGTGGACACTTGAACGTCTCTGACGACAAAGGGATTGATTTACGATTGAGATCCTGCCTTTGGTCAGTCGCACATGGAAACTGAGACTTGCAGTACGTGTCTTTGCAGCTGATACCAATCTGAATGCAAGTTGTCACTTGAATTGTGTATAGTTTATTAGTCTTGCAGTTTTCTAGTTTTATATGTAGAAGAGAACACGATGTATTTTCGACCTGGTCAAAGGATTTGTGTCTACAGATATATGAAAACGCAGGAGCTTAGAATTGGCCTCCTCCGAGATCTCATTCGAATATAATAGCCTTCAGAGGAAGTTACTCATTCAGGCGATAAGAAAGAGGACATTTTAGTTGCAATGTATCACTCCTTGAAACACTCCTGAACTGAGAATCTCCATTACAGGAACGCCCACTAGTTTTAGATACAGGAGCCTGTCGGAAGTTATAATTCAATTACTCAACACTTTCTACTTCCTCCAGTCCCTAGACAGTTGTGCTGGGATGATCTCTTGTAAATATGGTCCCAGATTCGGCCTCTTGCAAAGCAAGTGGATTTCTCCTAATGGAGTTCGAACAGCATGCAAAAGATTGTAGTGGCAATGAATTCAGACTTGGATTGTAAAGGGTTTTCCAATGAAGGCCCCTCGAAATGCCAGTGTGGTTTAGAAGCGAGAACATAACGATGATTTGACCAAATACCTCATAGGCAGAGCAATAAACAAGTCCAAGTCTGAGAGTTTGACCGGATGAGTGATCGTTCTTCAGAACCAGGCATAACAGCCTTGACCTCACGTCGTTGGATTTTCCCGTCACCAAGGGGTAAGGCAACGTGTGTCGGAATTACACAATCATTTCTTTTCCCTCCATCCCTATCAGAATCAAGCCTCACGCTGTCCTACGAAAATAGCAGCGGGGCGTATTGCAATCCCGAATGCACCGACAGGGCCACGGGTGTGGTAATCCGACAGTGCATGTGCATGAGTGCTCACATGGGACAGCTACAGGTACTGAACCAAAGAAATATAGCTCCACATCAAGGCCGAGGCTCTGAATTTGGGTATCGTGACACGTTGAAGTACATCTTCAGGCTACAGTCATTCCAGACCCTTTTTCGCTTGCCACGTTACATGGTTGTTGGGTTGCGCTCATTGTCAGCTCATCATTCTTTTTTCTGCTCTTTCTGCACATGCCGCATGCATTGAGCAGGACCCGGAATTTGGTCCACCAGTCGGGCAAGAAATGAGCAAAGCGAGATCTGCATTTCCTGATGCAACGTGTCGGTCTTTCTCCAGATTTAAACAGTGAAGTGGTTTTTTTTCTCGGTGAGGCATACTAGTGTGATAGAGTAGTATGCGAATGAGACATGAGATGAAAATACACTGTCTGCGAGGCTCCATCCAGTGGGTTTCATTGGGCGCCAAGCAACTTGTTGGTAGATATGGAAACGGCCATTGCAACAGCAGGGTGACAACGGAGGTCTCCTGCGCCGCACGTAGCGTACCTCGGTGCTTTGCTATTTCCACTGCGCACAGTGCGATGGATTTCGTGCAACTGGAAGCGGTCCGATGGTCATGTTGGCGGGTGGAGTTTAGAGCTAGCAGCCAACCTGCATGGCGCGTGCGTCAGCGTTCAAACCACTTGGCTCTAAACTTGGCTCCCGGAGCCAAGGCCTACCTTGCCTCTGGTGGGCCCCCAATTCTCCCCCTCCCGAGGGCCGCCATTGCATGTGCGGCTCAGCGGCACAGCGACTTCAAAGTGGGGGTCATCGGATGACCTCCGGAAAGGCTCTCACTTTCTCGTGCGGTCACACATCGAGTAACGTCCGCGCCTCTTTCCAGGCAAATGAGATCCAGGTAAGCAGGTTATCCGGCAGCTCTCTTTGGCTCTTTTCTTCGGTCTGCCCCTTTCTCTGAAGCAAACGGCAGTTGGAACTTTCCTCTCCTACCACTTCCACTTGATTTTCCACCTATTGAGCAACATTATTGGACTCGCTTTCCAAATCACCAGGACTTCGTGAGTCCAACTTCCAGTCTGCGTCATGGGTACCATCGACATCCTCCTCCAAGGAGCCAAGTACGCCGCCTTGATCTTAATACCCTATGTAAGTTCTCACTGAAACAATGATCCGATTAAGGACTAACCCGCCGCAGTGTTTTGTTATCGCCAGTTATCGGGTGTTTTTCCATCCCTTGAGCAAGTATCCCGGGCCGTTGGCTGCCAAGCTCTCCGATGCGTATGCCGGGTTCTATGCCATTTCCATGCGCCTTCACTTGGCCACAAATCGGGACCTACAGACCTATGGTCAGTCTTGCACACTAGATTCCGCTTCCTATTCCTTGGTACTAACGCCCCGATAGGCCCGGTGATACGGCACGGCCCCAATAAGCTTATCTTCAAGTCAGCTGAGGCCCTCCAAGGTACGCTCATGGCTGAGTCTGTGGCCGCCTGAACCACAAATGTGCATTCATGCTAACCTGATTAGATATTTACAACAATGAAAGAGTCACCAAATCACGCGTCTACCTGCTTACCAGCGCAGCTGGAAATCCCAGTATATTCAACACTCTTGACAGACGTCAACACAGCATGAAACGACGGCTGATTGGACAAGCCGTCAATGATAAGGCGATGCGAGATTTCGAACCGACTATGATGGGGCAGATTGACTTGTTCATCGGGCAAATCCGGGAAGCCAGCAAGACATCTACGCCGGTGGACATGACTGACTGTTTGAAACGCCTTGGGATGGACATCGTAGGCCTTCTAGCGTTTGGATTCCCCCTCAATATGCAAACCGATCCGACCTACCGTTTCATGGTCAAAGGACTCAGCATTGGAGGATACCGCGCCCACTGTTTCATGCAGTTCCCACCCTTAAGGAGGCTCGGAATTCAGCACCTACTGGGTATCGCAGGAAGGGCTCAGCGAGTGAAATATGTGGAGATGATGCAGCGGATGATTCGTACTCGTCTATCGGAGGACAAGCATGCCAGGCACGACCTCTACTCCGTCGTTGCCGATCATCTCGATAATACCACCGCCGACGGAATCACAACCAGCCAGCTTTGGTCTGAGGCCTTGTTCTTTTTTCCCGCAGGTTCGTACTCACTCGATCCCCTATAATGATGGGCCATGATGCTCTACCTGGCGCATTGCAGCACTGACCCAGAAAACCAGGTGGGGAAACTACTTCTACGGCACTCTCCGCGCTGTTCTTCTACCTGTCGAGGAACCCGGAGATATACAAGACCCTGGCCAACGAGGTTCGCAGTACATTCTCCAGCGATGCAGATATTCGAGGCGGCTCCAAGCTCGCCGGCTGTCGGTACCTGCGGGCCTGCATTGATGAGGCTCTCCGCATGTCGCCGCCAGTCTCGGGCACGCCATGGCGAGAGCTGTACTCGGACGAACAAGACCGGCCCCTGATCATCGACGGCCACGTCGTGCCCCCTGGTACCCAGGTAGGCGTGTGCTTCTACTCCCTCCACCACAACGAGAAGTATTTCGCCGACCCCTTCACCTACAGCCCGGAGCGCTGGCTGGTCGACGACGAGGCACAGCTCCGTCTGATGAACTCGGCGTTTTGTGCGTTCTCCGTGGGGCCTAGGGGTTGCGCCGGAAAGGCTATGGCATATCTGGAAGCTAGCCTTGTCGTGGCCCAGACGATTTGGGCCTTTGACTTCAGGCCTGCGCCTGGTGGGAAGTCGGGGGGCGGCGCGCCTCATAAGAGGGAGGGGAGGAGGCGGGAGGACGAGTTCCAGTTGTATGATATCTTCGCTTCCATGCATGTTGGACCTGAGTTGCTGTTTACCCCACGAGGTGGCGACTTGTAGCGTAAGGCTGGCGGCACGTTTTTAAGAAGTAAGAGAATCATGAGAACTCGTTCCATACGGATCTTGCGATCTTGAGCCGGTCAGAACAAACTGTTTTTCTGCGTCCTCCGAACATTAAGCTAACCCGGCAGTAATAATATTGTTACATGATAAAGCCTGAGCTAACCATTCAGCCCGCTCACTTATATACGATGCCTTCCATCTTGGACCATCTCCGAAACAGGTGGACTCCTGCCAGAACTTGTGGATAAAGGCCTCGAGCAGATTTCTTGCAACTAAGTCCGTGCCGTCATTCCGGATCGCGGCTTCAAGCCGCCTCAGCTCCGGACCCTGCAGTCTTTCTTCAACCACTCGTGCGACAGTAGTGGTGGTAGACCACTCTTCTAGGTCTTCGTCTGCTACATCATACTCCTCTTCGACGCGCTGGCGTAGTAGAAGACCCGAGTCCCTTGTGGCTGCGAAGTTGTCTGCCTTACAGTAACCAATGCGATAGAACTCAAGCCGAGCCTCAGCGAGGGCAAGGATGTAATTGTAGCTACAAAATGTAGAAACACGACTAAGCATAGCCCCGAGGACAGGGTGGTGTTGAGCAACGGCCGCAATTCTGCTGGGCTGCTGGCCGGCGAGCTGATAGAGAAGGTTAACGCTTGTTTCGGTGGAGTACCAGTAGATTTGAGCCGCGAGAGTGTGCTTGTTGGGACCGAGATAAGGCGCAATGTCCAGAGGCGGGTCCACTATACGACCGGGGCTGATGGGATATGCGAGAAGGCCACAGTTCAAACTGAAGTTCATGCAGCTAGATTGTGGGGGCCCCAGGTCGTGAGGTCCGGCTGAGTCGGCGTATCTGGTCGGCAGTGTCTGTTGTTGCACCACCCCAGACGGAATGAGACCCCTCGGTGGCTCAGTGGGGACCTCAGCAGGTGCACTGGCGGTACTATCCGAGTGCGCAAGGCTGCCTGGTCCTGAGGACGCACTGCTGCTGGGGTGAGAGACTTCAGGGGCAAGGCCAGCCGCTTCCGCGGCTTTTCGAATTGCAGAGCGGAGAGCTGTCGGGTCGTTACTTTCAGGTGTTTCTACCACATCCTTGATCAATCTCTTGAGCCTTGCGTTTTCTTCTTTTAGGTCACGAAGCATGGTGGCTTGTCGAGCCCGGAACGCGCGCTGGGACACCCTTGCACGATCCCTCCGACGCTGCCGTCGCTCGTTAGCCCCAAAATCAAGCGGCGAAGGAGGGGAAGCATACCTGCAACTCAACCGCGGCATCATCCATCTGTGCCCTTGAATTATTGCCGGGGCTTGCTCGTATATGTGTGGGAATGTTGCGTAG
The DNA here is from genome assembly GCA_022225955.2 of Diaporthe eres. Classification (NCBI taxonomy): domain Eukaryota; kingdom Fungi; phylum Ascomycota; class Sordariomycetes; order Diaporthales; family Diaporthaceae; genus Diaporthe; species Diaporthe eres. The sequence goes on along the minus strand of JAKJXM020000033.1, from coordinate 1,585,124 downwards.
AGTTACTCGCCCGGTGCAATGTGTTGCCGGGCATCAAGACTGGATCCGGGGTCTGTGTTGTGTTGAGTCGGGCAAAATTCACCTCCGATCACGTAACATGAGTAGGATTAGTCATGTTGAGCGTCCCAACACTGTGGAACCCTGGCTCTTATTAGTGCATGGATTCAGTCTGCTAGACAGAAGTTATGAGGCAGGTTGAGAGAGGGCATTGGTATAAAGGTGATGGATTTTGGACAATTCGTCATAGACACATACGCCGTCTATTAATTTTACAAATCGAATCCGAGGACCGTTGTCGTTATTTTCCAAAGTTCAGCGACCATGTCAGGCAATGTTTTGCAAACTCCATATCGCATCTACCACCGCAGATCGTATCCCGCCATCGATCCCACCCGACCAGCGCTGTCTACGAAGTCGAAATCAGCAGTGGTGACCGGTGCAGGGTCAGGAATTGGAGCGAGCATCGCAATTTCGCTCGCCAAATCAGAAGTGTCGTACATAGCCCTCATCGGGCGCAGAGAGCATGCCCTCTTGAAGACCAAGTTGGCCGTCAAGGCCGTCTCCACCAGCACCAAAGTTTATAGCTACACCGTGGACATCACCAACTTGAACGCAGTAGATACTGCTCTCGATGCATTCGCCCGAGAGTGTGCGAGTGGCATGATTGATATTCTCGTTGCCAACGCGGGCTCACTGGGGCCCTTGAGCTCGATCCGTGATGCAAACCCGGTGGAGTGGTGGGATGGGTTCGAGGTCAATATCAAGGGCAACTTCAATCTCGTCCATGCTTTCCTGAAAAGGGCGAATGAAACATCCGCAATAATTCATCTCTCGTCCGGCGTCGTCCACGGCCCATACTTCCCGAATGAGTCCAGCTACTGCGCTTCCAAGGCCGGCGCAGTCAAGCTTTTCGAGTACGTGCACCACGAGAACCCAGACATGTTTGTGCTGTGCTTGCAGCCCGGTCTTGTGGCCGAGACGGGGATGTCTCCAGGGTTTGAGAACATCGCAAAGGGTATGCAAATGGACATGGCTAGCCTGCCATGGGATGATGGTAAGTCGGAACTGTTGCACGAGGGTCGGCTCATTCACTTGCTGACTGTGCTCTTTGGTTTAGTCGAACTTCCCGGGGACTTCGTGGTCTGGGCCGTGAGCCCCGAAGCTCGTTTTCTCAATGGCCGGTTTGTGTGGGCGAATTGGGATGTCGACGAGCTGAAAGATGACAGGGATGAGATCTTATCCAACCCTCAAAAGTTCACTCTGGGCTTGGTTGGGAGCTGAGGCTGATGCCGAGGTCCTGTGAGCACATCCGCAATGATCACAATCAAACTCGAGACACCTATATATTCTTATTAATTAGGTTTATTTGTAACTCAGGTGTAAGTGTAGGTATGCTGGTTATATGTGTGTAGTGCTGGTTATGGGTGTGTTGAGTATGGGTGGGTGTGTTGGTGTATGGGTGTATGGGTGCTGGGTGAAGGTTGTTGGGTGTGTAAGTGTTGGACTGGTGTGGGTGTGTGAATTAGGCCTGGGTGTTGTTGGATATAAGTACATTAGGCATGTAATGTGTTTGTGTACCATTCGTTTCTTTCTATGCAAATATCCATCTCCATATACAAAGGCATTCGACGAGACTAAAGCCTTTGAGGCACGTGCATGATCTGACACAACAATCATAGACGTTGGTAGTCTAATGGAATTTGGGCTACAAAAGTTCATTGCTTGAAATGTGTCCAAGCCGGCAAAGCTTTGATACCAATCTGCGGACTTTCCCAATTCCCGTCGTGTCCTGTGGTCCCGGATCAACTCACATTGACTTGGTCGAGTCGAAGTACTCGCCCATCTGGTATATGAACTCGTCCTCTTCCTCCTCGAACACTGCATCCCAGCATTGCTCCTCGGAGTTCCACTGCCAGAAAATGAGATGATTGCCCCATGGTGATAACTCGTCGTTCCCAAAGAACACGCCGAGGTCCTTGAGTTGGTGGCGCCGCACAGTGTGTTGCAGCTCCGTCGCAAGATGGCCTGGGAAGTCGGTGCCAATCGCTAGCACTACTCCACTGTCGTGGCTCGGCACAAAGCGGTAGGAACAAGACTGGATCCAGGAATAGAACACAGGCCAGTCATCATTGTCAACATGGACTGGTTTGCCAAGCCTCATGCCGAGACGGATGAATAATCCGGGATTCAGAACCGTGCTGTTCAATTCAATCGAGACTGTGGTGAGTTTTGGCATTCCCGGCAGCATTGTTGTGAGCCCTTGAACCAAGGCTGCGGAGGTCTCGCGGGCAATGTCTTCAGTCTCCTCTTTACTCTTGTTCTCATTGTCCACTACCCCGCGTAGGTTCATCAGCTTGAGGTTTGGCCAGGCTGACCTGCCCGCCTCGAGGAAAAGGCGCGGTAGGTCATGCACATTGTTGAGATTGAGTTCCACCAAGTTATTGGTCCAGGAAGGCGGGAAGGCAGCAACACAGTCCGCTGCAGGCATCCAACCATCTCGTACAAGTGGGTGCCTGGATGGATGCGAACATGCTGTCAGCCCTAGGTGCCTCAAATCAGGCTGAGCGCTTGCCAAGGAGGTGATGGCGTCTGAAACAATGCGTCAGCAGAATTCCACGTCAGGATACTTGTTCCCATTCAAATGATGGTGGATCTGTAATTGTATCACAACTCATGTGCACTTACTCCTAGCCTGTTCAATTGATTGGTCCGAGTGGCCCAGAAATGGCAAGCCAAGGGTGGCGTGACGGATGTTTGGGCAGCTCTGGTAGAGCTGGAGGGAGCTTGAAGGGTGCAGCTGACGATCCACCCCTGCCTCATACAAGGCACCGATGATAGGTACCTTAGGGAGTGTACCAAAACTGCAGTTGAGGACGGTACCGGGTGGGTCGTCGCGCAAAATGCTGTACAAATCTAGCGAGACCTCGAGCAGACCCTGTCGTTCCCTATCCATGTGGCTCCAGTCCTTCATGATGTTGAAAAACTGCGCAACTGCGGCTCCAACATAAGCCTCCGATTCATCGCCGCTAGGAATTTCGGTTCTCTTGATGGAAAGTATGATGATGTTCAGCCTTCGGTGGCGTTTGCCACATATTGCAGCAAATTCGGAGAGGCTGGAGGGTGTGATTCTCATTCGGTTGAACAAAAGCATCTCAATGACCCTGTTCCACTCGTAGTTGACTGATGCCAATGGAAAGAGATATGGCTTCGCGGGCTCCCAAGGACTGCCCTTCCAATATTCCTGGCGAGTGACTTCGATGGCTTCGTCGATGATCATAAGTCTGATTTCTTTGGGCAGTTCAGGGTACTTGGTAAACGCCATCTGTGCTGATGGCAGGTCTTGAGGATTCGCCATTGTTGAGTGGCTGTGGCGGTATGGTGTCGACACAACAAGGCGATGTGAGTTAGGTTCATGGAGGATTCTTTCTGGGTTTCAGCTCAGTGTGCGACCCTTTTAAAGTATTGCAGCAGTTGAAGTGAAACATGTCTGTGAATCGAGGACTTGGAGTTAGTTTTTTGGCTCACAAAAGTGAAGCGATCACCTACCTAGGTAAGTACTTCATGATAAGATTACAGCTTTGTGACTGCCTACAAGGTAAATGCATCACTTGTCCACAAAACCAAGTATATACCTGACTACACTGCAAAAGGTTGAAAGAATGCAAAGAGAGACTTCCCCTGTCAGTGTCATGTCCAGCATGATCCTGTGTCCTCGCCAGAGCTTGAACAGTATGTTGCAACCAAATTATGCATCTTGGTTCCAATGGCTTCCCTGAGCAGTCCGCAAGTCAATGACAATTTTCCATTCAAGTGCCTTGAGTATCTGTCTCCTGCAACTCCAATTGACGTTTGATTCTGAAGTCAGAAATTTGCACCTGGAAAAACGCAGGGTACACCGGTCCATCAATTCACACCATGGCTACAGCTAATTAGAGCATATCACCCAGGCCTAATTCATTCACCCATACCCAGCACCTACACATCCAAGATAAGCTAGGTGTATCACTTGGCTATGTGGGTTGAGCGGATGGGTGATGGGTGATGGGTGATGGGTGTGGGTGTGGGTGTGGGTGTTAAGTATAGGTGTTGGGTGTGGGTGTGGGTGTGGGTGTGGATGTTACCTAGGTAGGTATAGGTGTTGGGTATGGGTGAGATGGTGATGTAGTAGTGTACCCAGCGTTTTTCCAGGTGCGAATCTCTGTATTCTTGATCTTGGAAGGCCAACTGGTCTTTGTAGATCTACCTAGAAACATACCTGGTCTAGTAGACCTGTATTCTGTGCTTTGCGGCAGAGATCCACATGTAGGGGCAGGAATTACCCATGCGTGGGTAATACTCAGTGGGTACCCAGAAGACTCATGGGTAATTATAGGGATAAAATTACCCATAAATCCTAGGTAGGTAATAAATCCTTATATAGATAATTTTATTAAAAAAAAAAATTTAAAAAAAAAGAAATCTTCTTAAAAAATAATCATATTAAGTTCTATATAAGAGATTAAGATATAGATTAAGATAGAAGAATATTTATTATTAAGAGAAAAAGGGAAATAAAAAGAGTTAAACTTAGAACTTTTAAATAAAAAGGTAAAATTAGCTGCTTAGATTATAAGGTCCTGCTTATTCTAAAAAATTACCTATCTATATACCCATAGGTCCATAGGTACCTATAGGTAAAAAATTACGTAACTAAGTAATAGGACTCAGGGTCTATGCATGGGTACCCATGGGTACCCATGGGTAGGTAATTCCTGGCCCTATCCACATGGTAGCAGCCATGTACAACACTACAACACAGTCCCATGACAGTCTGACAGTGATTCAGATTGCACTGACTGCCTTGTAGGTGTAGTTCCCTAACAAACTCTTCCATGTCTAGAGTCAAAGATAAGATGATGAATATTGTCATGTCTGCACCAATTACAATGCATTCTGCCGTCAACTCAACCCCCCGCGCAACAATGATCCACTTTTATTGCTCTGGAAACAGCTGTAATAAAAAATGACCCTTTATGGGATCTCATAACAACTTGTATGTATTAAATGCATACTTTGAGTCATGAAGTAGCCCAATGCTTCATGCTATTGCTGTTTTACTCTTGTTACTGTCACTACTAAAGTTGTCACTTCTGCCTAAGTTCGCCTTTCCAATATCTCATGAGCTACCAAGTACGGCATTGCCTCGGCCGCTGAGGCTGGCCATAAAGGCCTTTTCGACCTCACCAGGCTCATGTTTATCTATGAGTTCATGGTCGCCCGCCCCGCTAACGACAACAACAACGCCCGCTTCCCGGCTCTCCCCATCCAGGCAGGCCCTTCTTCAACCTCTACCGCTACCAGTACCAACACCACGGCTAAATGGGTTTAACCATCTTTCTATACAATAATAATCTCCATCTATGTTAGTTTTGATACCGTTAGACTAACTCAGGAACAGACATAGCAGCCCTAAGGGCTTCCTCAGGCCTATTGCCTCTTCCGCCGCGCTCAAACCTCCCCTCAAAGGACACACGAGGGCCCTCAGAGACCAGGCCAAGATGATCAAGGACAGCCTTGGCCACTTCGATCGCAACCTCCGTGCTATGCAGGGTGAAGGGCTCGTTTCATTGTATAGCACAACAGAATCGTGGGACACGGACGCGCCATCCTCCTACGACACGTCGGTACAATTACTAAAGGCATGTTACCCTGGTAAATCAGACTCTTACGACCACTATAGTTCTTTATCTCATCTTCTAGTAACAAAAATCCCTTAGTCTAGAGTTAGCTAGGCACAGATCAAGAACAGTCTCGAACCACGTAAGCTAAAGCGCAGGTAGGCGTAGCCTAGCGAATACATGGGGAACTGCTTTTCAGAGAAGGAGCGCATCAAGATATCTAAAATCCTCGGCGTTTGGGTCTCGGACTCCGATCATTCCCGAGAAGCCGCTGTCGTAGGCGGTGCCGTAGCGGATGAGGATGCCGGCCTTTCCTGCAAGTTTAACAAGTCTCGTTTGAGGCTCCGACAAGCCAGTCTGCTCCCGGAAGGCCCTCCAGAATGCGCCCCTGAGGTCATCCACGTCGTCGAACCACTTCCATCCGTTCGGGCCCATGCTGCCGAGGGCGTTCTCCAGCGCGTATAGAGTGAAGCCAAACGGCTGGATGCTCGCGCCAGTCCAGTCGACAACGCCTGTGATCTTGCCGCTGCGGGGATCGACCAGGATGTTCATCTCGTTGAGGTCGCTGTGCGTGAGGACCACTGGGTAGCACCCGTCGAGGAGAGCTGGCTGGGCGGCTTGAACTTCGGTGACGGCTGGTAGGAAGCGCTCGGGGAGAACGCCAGCTAGGTATTCATACCTGGCATGGCATTCGGCGCTGATAGCAGACATGTCGGCCAATCTCGAATCTCCTGGCGTGCCCCTCTGCCACAACTGCGCAAAGAAGCTTTATTTCATGTCAGCAGGTTGACGCTAAGAAAGAGGTAAAGATGCTGTCTCAACGAACGTTGCCAAGCTGTACACGGTATTCAGCCGTTGGTCATGCGTGAGAGAGGGGCGAGCGGTGATATAATTCTCTCCAGGAAGCCTGTCCATCTCGTATATTGCCAACTGTGAACCATTTAGGTCACCGACCCATCCGAGATCAGAACAGCTAGCCACGACATCTTTGTGAATATATTTGGCCAGCGCTAACATGTCCATGTCCAGCATGGCAGTCTGCTCTCGGAACTGGATAATCTTGTTGCTACTCGGCCCTGCAATGACAGTATAGCTAGTCAAGCCTTGGACGCTGACGGGCCAAATCTCTCCTCCGCACCTCTGGCGGGCAACCTCGTCGCATTGCATCTTAGACGACGACGCTCCAGCCTCTGAAAAGAAGCTGTCGATGGCGTTGTCGAGAGTGTAGATAACTTGCGGCATGGCTGGGCGGTGGAGCTGAGGCGAGATGGCGGGATTTCCCTGGCTGTGTCTGATGCTTGTCGGAGAGGAAATCTTGTCAGCATGGAGCGAGGCGCGAAACATGAGCCAGGTGGTAAGAGAAATTGTCTGTGGTTGGCCAAGGCGAGATAGTCCCAGCACGCTATTACGGCGCTGCCCCCTCAGTCACGGGCTACAGTACGCACGACTGCCTAATCACTGTCCGGCAGTTGGGAAGGTCCCGCGAGGCTCGCCAACCAGGTACCTCTTGGGACCTACGAGGCTGCCAGTACGGCACAGCTGACATAGCCAAGCAAGAAAGCGGCAGCGCGGAGCGCGTCACAGGCATTACCGTACAGAGAGAGCGAGAAGACCAATACTGTACAGTCGCCCATACATTTTAGCCGGGCTGTGTGGACCCTGATAGTCTTCTCCTTTTGTGCTATATAGAGTATAAATAGGAACGTGTATGATGAACATGTATTCTGTTCCATTCAGAGGCTAGACTTGATGGATCAACCAGAAATACCGGGCTCGGGCCTATGTAACTCAATTATATCAGAATCGTAGGCAGAAAGAGCACTTGAGGCATTTCTACCGGTTTACAGTATTTTGGTTCTGGTCCTATAACATGCGAACGAATCTAGCAAGCTCATGTAGTATGCAGCCAGAAATTGATTTTCAGAGTATGAAGAAAGCACGTGTAGTTCAATATTTACTGATTATTATTTGGTTTAGCTAACAACGTTGAACGAACCGTGAGCGGCACTTTCAAACGGCACTTTGGGACCCCACAGCCCCCACAATTTCCCATAGTTACGATCTAAAATGGCTCTTGGCGGACCCTCACTAGGTTAACGTTTATCCCAGCCGCCTAGGTGGAAATCGTACGGTTGCATGATTTTGACGCTTGTCCCTGATGGCGCGTTCCTTGCAGGCCGACATCCGCATTAACGATTAAATTTCAAGGGGGAAAAAACTTGCTACCACCAATAGGCAAGTTTCCTTCCTGGAATCGTCGCCGTTTGGTCTTTTGCGAATAACCTCATCCGGTAGTCTCAACCCATTTTTTCACTTCTTGTTCTTAGTTTCCAGTATGAGCGGGACTTCCCCCACGGCACAGCCGCGCATTCTCGTCGCAGGCGCCGGCATCGGTGGCCTAACGACAGCCCTCGCACTACACGCCGCCGGCTTTACAGACATTCACATATTCGAGGCGGCGTCGTCCTTGACAAGTCTGGGGGTAGGCATCAATGTGCAGCCGTCAGCGGTCCTCATTCTGCGTAACCTCGGTCTTCTAGCATCTCTGGAGAAAATTGGGGTCGAGACCCAAGAGCTCAACTTCTACAACCGCCATGGGGACAGTATCCTAAGTGAGCCACGAGGCAAGCGTGCCGGCTATGTGGTACCACAATTCAGCGTGCATCGGGGCGAGTTCCAGCTTCTGCTCCTGGACGCGGTCAAGGAACGGCTTGGCAGCGAGAGAATACATCTGGGACATGCTCTGGGGTCTTGGGATCAGACCGACGGCGGGGATTCCATCACGGCACATTTCGTCCGCCGCGATCGGCCTGCACGAGCAGTCAACGGAGCCGGAAGTGCAAACATTGAGCCGGCCGGAGGACCCCTAGAGATTCCCAGCATGACGGGCTCCCTGCTCATCGCGGCCGACGGCATCAACAGTACAGCTCGCCGCGTGCTGTACCCAGATGAGGGACCGCCGCGCTTCTCTGGTCGGATCCTGTGGCGCGGCTGCACCGAGAGGACGCCATACCTCACTGGCGCGAGCATGATATGGGCAGGCCACGCCAACCAGAAGTTCATTGCGTATCCCATAGGCAGACGCGGACTGGACGGCGAGAAGTCGCTGGTCAACTGGATCGCCGAGCTGCGGGTTCGCGAGGAGGGAGACCCGGATACGACCCCGCCGGTCACTGACTGGACCAAGTCTGTGGACAAGAACGTGTTCCAAGGCCCATTTGAGGGCTGGACGTGTGGTGGTCTCAAGATGGTGGAGGACCTGATAGCGCCGACGGAACACGTCTTTGAGTTCCCGATGTGTGACCGTGAGCCAGTCGAGAGGTGGAGTTTCGGCAGGATGACTCTGCTCGGCGATGCTGCGCACGCCATGTACCCCATCGGTAGCAATGGTGCCACTCAGGCCATCATTGACGCCGAGACGTTGGCTTTGTGCCTTTCTGAAAGTGTCGATAACGTACCAGCGGCGTTGACAAAGTATCAGGAGACAAGGCTCCCACCAACGGCCAAGATAGTATACGCGAACAGGGCGAACGGGCCGGACCACGTGCTGCAGCTTGCGGAGGAGAGGGCGCCTGATGGTTTCGAGGATGTGTACAGCGTCATCCCGAAGGACGAGCTGGAGTCCATCGGCGCGAAGTACAAGGCTGTTGCCGGGTTTGAGATGGACGCCGTCAATGTAAAAGCAAGAGACACTGAGAGCATAGCGGCTAGATGGGGTTGAGCCACGCGCATCGAGCATTTTCATGGATTGGCAATTGCCCGGCGGCATTGGCGAGAGGTTTGGCCTTGTAGTGGCCGCCAAGACATTTCCACGCAGCCATGTCCTTTGTCAATAAGATAAACCGGAATGCTAAGGCTCAGCCTAACACTGCAGGAGTTATTCCACCCCAAACACGTTCAAGTATTGCCAACTTCGAGTCCAGCGATCTATGGATTACATATCATAGTTGGTGGCAGACTTTGAACTTCGGGTAGGATACTATGGGAAATTTTTTATTTCATTTTTGGCTGTTTGGTGTTGGTGCAATTTGGTCGCATTTTTGCACAGTGGTACCATGTGACAATTTGGTTTGGCTGTGTGTGGTGCCTACTCCTATACTCCTTGTTCCGATGGGCCCACCGCCGGACCGTCGGGATATCATGCCCCGAGGCAACGACGATTGAAAAGCCAGCATGCGACAAGGTTCACCACGTTCCGAGAGCACAACTGTATCACAAGACTTTTTATTTCTCTCTCTTCGCGTTCACGCCTCATTGCCAGCAATCGAAGATGCCTCTAGTAACTGGTAAGGCAGCAGGCTCTCTCTTTGGCGCCCAGGGCGTCAAGCCATTGTGGGACGAGCTTAATTGGGTCGGTTTTGATCTCGAACAGCCAGATGGAGATATTGCGACTGCTGTGGTAACAGCCGTCTATGGTCCCTGGCTTTACTGTTTCCATCCGACAAATAAAACATCGTCAAAGCCGCGCAGCGTTCTCATCCTTGGAGGTGGCGGTTATGTGCAGCTCATGGTGGGACGGGAGGGACTCGCTGTTGCGAAATGGCTCGCCGGTCTCGGCTTCTACGCTTTTGTGCTGGTCCACCGTTTTCCAACCCCTCATACCCTACCTCAAGCCCCAGTAGATGATGCTCGTCGCGCTCTGGTGGTCATCAGGGAATGGGGTCGAGAGTTGATTGCGGGGGAATGGGACAGTATCGGTGTCTGTGGCCTTTCTTCAGGAGGACATCTTGCAGCTTCTCTTCTGGCAGGCTATCCGCAGGGCTGGAACCCGAAGTCGTCTGAGCTACCGCCCAGACTTGACTGGGCGGTGATCGGGTATGGGCCCATATCCACCAACGCGAAGGGTCGAACGATTGTCGCCGGCAAGGCACCACTTGAGCCCCCCGAGAAGCAGGAGCTTTACGATACTGTGCAGCCGGATGTGCAGTTGATTACTGGGGCACCACCGACTTTCATAGTATACTCTGGCAGTGACCCAGTAGTCCCGGTCGTCAACGCCTATCGTCTGGCTCAAGGCCTCACCCAAGCTGGGAGTCAAGTCGAGTTGCACGTCTTTGCAGATGCTCCGCACGGCTTTGCCCTGGACACAAAGGATATGCCCGTATCCAAGTGGCCGGAATTATGTGCGTCGTGGATGAAGCAGGTTGGCCTGATAGAATCCATATAAGAATGTTACCCCGAGCGTCGAGGCTTGTCAAGCATAAAGAGGATGGCAAATTCGTTCGTGACATCAATTCATCATGATTTGGTGTTGAGGAACGCTACGCTCTACATTGTGGCTATCTGAGCGACATGAAATTCTTCGCACTTCCATTTTCATCAACAACTATCGATTGATGGGAGTTTTCTGCACACAAGGCTTCTCATGTCACTCTATTGGCATGAGACGCGGACACTAGATTGTTTGCCGTATGCTCTTTCTAATTTTGCCCAGATTATGGGACACGGCTGCCATTTTTCAGCACCTGCCACAGAGAAGAGACCGTCCTGCCCGGTGTGAGTCGGATTGCCGGACGCAGTTGCCACACATCAAGAGTCTGTGTCAACATTCATCGCTGTCTGCCGCGTCTGATCTTGTGTGTATGCTTTTCTTTCTTCCGCACTCTTTTAATTATTTTCTCCTTTCTTCTTCTCTCTTCTTGAATCTGCCATCCATCAGACTGTGCCTAGTGTACCCTCTTGCGACCTTTTCCGGTCCTCTCATCATTCTGGGTGCCGTGGCCGGCACCATCTGTGCGGTCGGCGTTGTGCTCGGCCTGATGTGCCTGGGCTGGCCCAGAGTAAGTAATTTACTCATGGCCCTGATAATCTTCGATATTTGAACCTCCACCCCAGCTATACCTGTCTCGCAATCGATCTGCGAAGTTTTGTTTCTCGATAATTGACGAATATGCCATATAGCGCCACCCGCCTGATCACCGATATCGACCACAACACCAACACCCTTATCGTCACCACCATCCGCCGCCGCACCGTCGCCTACCCTCTCCGTGCGCCCGGGAGGACGACCTAGAGCCCCCGCCTCCGTCTCTCTATTCCTCTCTCTCACGCACACACACACATACGCACGCACGCACGCACGCACACGCACACTATCCCCCCCACCCCTTGAAAAGGAAAACCAGCCATATCTCGAGCCTTGACGTGACGGACAGGCTTAACGTTTCGGGGGACCAATCGAGGTAACACAGCACGAGATACGCACACAACGAAAAATACCCACCACGAGAGATACGCGTATTCAAACTACACTACTACAAGCGTTTATTGGCGTTTTTCCAGCCCAGCCGGAATGTCTCGGTTGTCGTGCTCTCACGGGCGTTCTGATGGTGGGACGGGCGGGAATAAAAGTTGCCAGGGTCCGGCCTTGGAGATTGAGGTCAGTCGTGTCACCAGTCGTGAGATATCGAGGTGTGCGGAGCAGCACTATTTGCGCCGTAGATTTCGGGAAGAACAACGATATGACTTGTCGAATTCAATTCTGGCGGCCGTTCAAGACTTCTCGTAACATAAAGTCGTAGATTCTCGAAGTATCTCTGGGTGCGCCACAGTTGCAAGATGTCCCTTGTGAAATCTTACTTCTTCTTGACTACTCTTTACGCTGCAGCATATGATAATTGAGTCTCTCCCGCGCCTCAGCAATTGTGGCTCCCTCAGCAATCAACTTCCGGATGCCGCTCTCGCTCTCCTCGATCCTAACTGCTATCTCCGCCACTTCACGGGCCCGGTTCCGCGGAACAACAACAACGCCGTTGGCGTCCGCAACCACAATGTCGCGAGGATTAACGCGCACTTTGCCCATACTGATCGACTCGTTGACGCCCCCCACCTGCACACGATCTTTGCCGGTCCGCATCCAACGTCCGGCGGTAAAGAGTGGGTAGTTATCGGTCAAGGCGCGGTTTACGTCCCGGCATGCGCCGTCAATGACAGTGCCTGCTATGCCTCGTAGACTTGCGTACTGCGTGAGGATGTCGCCCCAGACAGTACAGTCTGTGCGGCCGCCATTATCGATGACCACGACATCGCCTGGAGCCACGTCGTCGACGAAATCCCCCACGCTTTCCGGTGGGTCGTCAGCTGGGACATAGCGCACCGTAAATGCTGGGCCGACGGTGGTCTTGTCGTAGTTGCTCAGGGGCATGATGCCGAGTGCCTGTCCGGGTATGCCGAGCTTGTCGAGGGCGTCCGAGACCGCGGGTGTGTCTAATTGGGCGAACAGAGCAATCAAATCTCTGACTTCGGCCGCAACATCCTTGGGATTTCGCGATGGGGGATTTGGGCCGGCCGTGGCTGGTGAAGACGACGGGCCTCGGTGGATGGCTGCAAACTGTTTGTCGTGCATGACTTCGGACACCGGCCGACCCGCTCGCACGGCTTGAAGCATGCCATTCTGTCGCTCTTCAATTCGTTCTGCTAGATCCAAGACCTTTTCAATGTGCTCGGCCGGCACAAATACCGTTCCACAATTGTCGGCGATCACATAGTCGTCTTGGCTGACTGTGACGCCTCGCATCTGCAGCGGCTTGCCGGATTCGACTTGCACCACGCGGTTGCGGCCGCTGATCATGGTGACGCCGCGGCCGTAAACTGGAAAGCCAATGTCACGGCTGCCATCGATGTCGCGGCTCATCCCGTCGATGATGGTCCCACGGATCCCTTTGGTCTTGGAAGCATTGGCGAGAATGTCGCCCCAGCAGGAGATTCCATCGATGCCGCCAGAGACGACGAGAATGCGATCATCAGTTGTGACCGCATCTACGACTGGGGTGAGCAGATGAACGGTTGATGCTGAATCTCTCTTGGGGGCTACTGTCACCGTGCTGGCACGCCCGACGATCTTGGGGCAGTCCCACAACGGCCGCAAGCCGAAGGTGGCTCCCTTGAGCTCGAGAAAGTCCAAGGCATCGGAGACGGTGTTGGTGTCGAGCACGGAAAGACGGTCTAGAAGAGTAGCTGTGCTCATGATGTTGATAACCCGTGCTATCGTGCCTTTGAAGCTCCCGAGCAAACTCCGAAGATGCGAGGCTTGAGATGGGGAAAGTGATATGGGGGATCAGGTTACACAGAGAGACAGGTCACGGGTGTGGGGAAGCAAATAATGGCAGTGATTTTAAATGCGTGCTCATTGGCATGCGATGTACGCCAGCTATGTCTGCGACGCCGTGTATACGCCCCGGCCGATGATGCCGGTGCGGAGCTACCGTCGTCTCGGCGGTCTCCCAGCCGTTTGTTTCGGCCTCGGCCTCGGCCGCATTGGCCGGGCACCGCCGAGCAGCTGTGATCTTTCGGCACAGGTTTCGGTCTGTGTGCATCTCCAATTCCTTGCCGCCATCTATCGGCTCCACTAATCGTCGCTTTTCGGCGATCATCAGGCTCACGCCGAGGCCGGCTCTGTGATATCGATAACTTCCCATACAGAATGCCATCGGCGAATCCAGACAATGGCGTACGGCATGCCAGCACCGCCGACAGTTGGCTCGGCAAAGAGAACCACGAGGCCGAGGCCATGACGTGAAGCAAGACATTTGTTAGTTTTGCCTCAGCCTACATCTACCGATGCTTGTACCCAGAGTCATAGTCTTTTGGCACCGCCGAACAACGAATCTCTGTCATCTTCCTCTACTCGACAAGGCTTCAAGACCACACTCTCGCAATGTCTCGATTCGCAGAACTCGCTGACCAAGCCCCCGATGCCGCTTTCGCTTTGATCGAACAGTTCAAGGCAGACCCTTCGCCGGTGAAAGTCGACCTCAGTCCGGGTTTCTATCGGGACGAAGATGCGAAACCATGGGTTCTCCCGTCGGTGCAAATGGTAATTAGCTTCAACTACCTTATCCTCCTATCCGACTCAAGCTGAAAATATGCAGGCCAAGGACGCCCTGCTAAAAAGCTCGTCTAACGACCACGAACACCTGCCTCTACTCGGGCATGCTGGCCTGCTGGCCAATGCTCGAAGACTGGTCTTCGATGCGACGCCCGAGGAGGCCAAGACCATTGCCTCCATCCAGACCATTGCCGGCACTGGGGCAAACCACCTCGGCGCGTTGCTCTTGGCCAAGGCTTGCCGTCCTCAGACAGTCTGGATCTCGGATCCCACGTGGATCAACCACCAGGAGATATGGAACCTTGTCGACAGCAGCATTCAACGTCGGACTTATCCTTACTTCAATGCGGAGTCTTTTACTATTAACTTCGAGGCCATCATCCAAACCCTTCAGTCTCAGGCCGTAGAGGGCGATGTGGTGATCCTCCATGGCTGCGCACACAACCCGACCGGTCTTGATTTCACAAAAGATCAATGGAAGGTCATGGCCGATGTCTGCCAAGAAAAGAAACTCATTCCCTTCTTCGACCTCGCCTAGTAGGTGCCCCAGCTGTGTGAGATACCAACGGAGTGAGCTAATCCTATTTCCTAATAGCCAAGGGTTCGCCACCGGAGACCTGGCCGACGATGCTTGGGCCATACGGCACTTCTTCCGCAACACCTCTCTGGAGCTGCTGGTAGCAGAGTCTTTCTCCAAGAATTTTGGCCTGTATGGCGAGCGCGTGGGTGCTCTCCACGTCGTCTGCCGGACAGAGGCGGCCCAGGCGAAGACCCTCGGCATGCTGACGCGCCTGTCTCGCGCTGAAATAACAACACCTCCCATCAACGGGGCCAGGATCGTGGCGAGGGTACTCGAGGACGAGAAGCTCAAGGATCAGTGGCTTGCTGATCTCCTGCACATGAGTGACCGCATGAGGTCGATGCGTAGGAGACTAGTCCAAGGGCTTCAGAAGCGCCGGACGCCCGGCTCCTGGGACCACATACTGACCGACGTAAGTCATATCCATTGCCTGTGGCTTGTTCTGTGGAAACTGACGGAAGACCCTTAGATTGGCATGTTCTCGATGACGGGCCTGAAACCTGCACAAATTCAGGCACTCAGAGAGGAATATCACGTGTATCTCCTGCCCTCTGGAAGGATATCCGTTACAGGCTGTTCGTCTTGGAAAATAGCTTCCTATCACGCAATCATTACGCTAACACATTCTTAGTAACTGAGCACAATGTGGACCATGTTGCGGAGGCTTTTCACAGAGTTATTGTTGGCGCAGAAGCTAGTGCATAATACGATGAGAAGTCGGAAGGGAAATAGATTGACTATCAATATCACCTGAAAATTATGAAAGTACTCTGTAGAATCAAGACTATGAATCTTTCACATGCAAGTGTTAGATGAGTGGGTTTCCAACATGGGTTACACTCTCCAGGGGGGCAATCGGCGGCTACGGGTGTCAACTCATAACTTGAGCAGTCATGTTGCATCACTTAGACATCAGATCCTTACATGCACGATCGTTGGTAATCGGTCAATGGCAGTTGTGTGCATGACTAAAAGGTTGATTCACCAGATTGACGTTACTCATTTCAGTGCTCCCTCTCCTAATGCTACAGTATGTTCTATATGCCGCCACATAGCGGGCGGGTTGGAATACATCGGAAAGTGTCCACTGTCCGGGATCCTGGCCATGTTGATCCCGGCCGCGGCCAGCGTCGGTAGATATGACAGCAAGTCGTATTGTTCCCCATACATAAAGGTGCGTGGAAACGGTAATGCCAGGAACTTCTCGAGCAGGTCGCCCTCGTCCGAGAGCTCAACCATGGAGGAGAAGATGGGCCGGACGGATTCAGGCCGGGACTTGAGCCGCAGGCTAGTCGCATACATTGCGCTGCCGTAAAATGGGGCGCGGGCGGTTCGCTCGATAAAGTCGCTGAAAAATGCTGCGTCGTCCGATGCCGGGTAGTCGAAGATCTGCCGGCTGAGGAAGCAGTCTTCTGGCGCGAGGTTGCCTTTGATGTTGGTGAAGCTCAGGACCCGCCTGGGATGCTTGTGCGATAGCTCCAGCGCGGTCAGGGCTCCCATGGAGTGCCCGACCAGGTGGAACTTGTCTATGCCGAGGGCGTCGAGGGCGGCTTCGGCGGTCCTGACCAAGAAGGGGATGGAGAGTTGCGCTGGATCTGCACATGTCGACTGGCCGCAGCCTGGTGCATCGTATGCCACAAACGCCCGGCCGTGAAAAGCCTTCTTCAGCAAGAAGTCGGTGAAGTCTTCTTTGGTTGAGCCGAAACCGTGCAAGAACAGGACGGGTGCGAGTGATCCTGTGCGATGTGTGATAGCGAGCGAGATAGCAGTGCCGTCAATATCGAGCTCCCAGGCCTCGGTGGCGTGATGTGTGTGTGCGTGTCCGTTCATATTGTGCTCGAATATTGACACGAGGATGATACTCTACAATGAGATGTGTGGAATGTGGCCATTTGCAAGCCATATTTGACTGCAAAAAAACCTGTACGCAGCGGTCCGTTCATCTTCGGTTTTGCCGCCGGACCATAGACCGCACCATTTCGTCACCGCAATTCGGCACCGAGCGCCTTGGCTGGCAGATATCGCCGACGTGGATCGCCGAGACAGTGCAAGTCCCGGCCGCGTTGGGGGCAACGCATGCGTTATTTCACAGCTTTGCAATGGGGTCTGTGTTTACGAAGACTAATCAAAAGCATTGGCCGAAGGCTGAGAAAATTGCTTATTTAGGGGAGTGTACACCTTCCATCTTTGACCTCGTCGCCCTAGACCTGAGGAACTGCCCTGCCCGAGGAATAGACGACGGATACCAGGTTGTATTAATCACACCGCCTGAAACCATGAGCAAATCCTCTACCACAAGTGCGGAGCACAACCCGCAGCTGCGTCTACTCAATGCTCTCCGCGCCGGTTCGAAGCCAATAATGACCTTCTTGGGGCTCCCGTCCTTTCGTGCCGCACAGATTGTAGCACAAACTGGCCTTGATGTCAGTGTGATCTTCCAAGTAGCCTTGGCATTTCCTTTGCTGACAATCATAACCCAAGGGCATAATTATCGACTGTGAGCACGGTCACATCAGCGACGATGCCATGCATAGCTCAACTGCGGCGATTGCCGCCCTGGGGGTGTCACCGCTCGTCCGTCTCCGTATGACACACCCGGATCTGATCAAGAGAGCCTTGGATGCTGGTGCCCAGTATGTGACCTCGATCCTGCCTAGACAAGTCCCAAGCTAATGTCTTGTCCAGCGGCATCGTAGTTCCTCAGGTCAACACAGCCGAGGAGGCAAAGGCTGTCGTCGCCCACTCGAAATTTCCTCCACAGGGGCTTCGAGGGCAAGGCTCACCGTTCCCGGGCATCGCTCACGGTCTCGACATCCACACGTATGTGAGGACTGCCAACGAGACGTTGATCACATGTCTTCAAATCGAAACGAGGGCTGGCGTGGACAACATTGATGCCATCTGCTCCGTACCTGGTGTGGGTGAGTGCTAGCTCCAGTTCCTCTATTTGATTAACAATGGATGTCCTCGCTGATCGTTCTCAAGACATGGTGTTCATAGGCCCCAACGATCTTGCCCTATCATTGCTCGGCTACGTTCCTGCGAGAGGTGATGAGCCCGAGTTTGTCGGAGCGATCGAGAAGATTGTGGCAGCTGCGAGGAGGCATGGCAAATGGGTCGCACGGCTCTCAAACGACGGTGCTTCGTGTAAGGAGCACCTCGAAGTCTTCGACACGGTGGCAATGAGCTACGATGTCCGGGCGATCCAGAACTGGTACAGAACTGAATTGCAATGCGCACGCTCGTGACAACACGGGCCTCTCAGGAATGATTACCTACGAGGAGAGCGGGGACCTCATCAGTGAATAACAAAGAGAGTGGATATTCGTACCGGTCAAAACGGATAGTACACCGGTACATCACCAGTATTAAACTAACGCCCAATGCCCATACACCAAAAATCAAACCCAACACCCATACACCTAACACCCATACACCCACCACCCATACACCCACCACCCAACACCCATATACCCCCTAATTGCATACTTAATGCTTATATATACCCAGATTATACACCTAGTGTAAATTGGGCGTGTAAATTGGGGTGTACGTGTAATAAGGGTGGGCTGTAAGTAAGCTGCTCCTGCAACAATTTTGAGTGTTTGTATTTGGCCGGCATGTCACTGGTAGCATCGCGAGCAGAATATGTGACTCTTCTCCGTTGGTAGAGCCGACAAAGATCGGTCAAAATACGCCACACTTGCATTGAAAACATAAATCTATCACTAGGTGTGCTTCAACTCGAGGCGGTTCTGTTGTTTGCGAATCGCCGAAAATACATTAGAACAATGCATCTTAACGTAGGCAGTAGTCTCGGCGCTTGTGGCCCGGCCTCGGTGATTTACGCCGAGCACCAGGACAAACCTTGCCCCTCGGTGTCACACGGACCGTCTTTGACTTTACTTGTGAGCCGAACTGCGCTCGACCATTTCTTCGGCCGATCGTGCTGGCCCCGGGGTCTTGAAGTCACCGACGCCGCACCAACATGGCCGCAGAGAACGGCTCACCTCCGACGATGAGACAAGAGGTCTCCGGATCGAACGTCACCCTACCGCCGAGCGACAGTACTCCTTCCGCAGGTCGAACTCGGAGCAGGCAGACCGCGTAAGTAGTACCATACCGACCCGTCTACATGCCTGAGATATCTGGTAACCGATCGGTTTGAAGTTGCCGCCGATGCCACATGCGCAAAGTCCGGTGCAGCGGCGGCAGCCCTTGTGATGGTTGCCGTCGTGCCGACAAAGCAGAGGAATGTGTATATGCAGCAGCTAAGCGCCGCTCGACCAAAGTCAGCTATCGGTAAATCTCTCAAGCCTTGCACCAGGGAAAGTGTCAACACCCACTAAAGACTGAAGGCATGCGAGCCCCTTGGCATCCGAAGGCCGAGATGTCCGCACGTTCGAGGATCCGCCGAGCGGTGCTGCGAACTTGACAGCCTCTCCCGAGCAGACGATCCGCGTTGATACCCGCGGACCGCCCGAGCCTCTGATCAGGGAGCCTGCTTCCATGCGCGCGCCCTGGTTCGTCAACATGAACGTGCCCCACGCCCCGATCCTGGTCGCTGAGTCCTCGGATTCCGCTTTTGCCACCCGCCTCCGCCAGGTTGTGTCCAACGTCCAGCAGAACCACCTCCCCCGTGTGGACTTCGTCAACGATGAGACCATCCTGACCCTCTCGGACGCCGACTGCGCGTGGCCCAGTCCGGCGCGCGCGCGGTTCCTGCTGGACACCACACTCAAACGTCTGGGCCGCAGCTATCACATTCTGCTGCGCAGCGCTGTGTTCGAAGAGCTCGAGGAGCATATCCGGAGCCCGGACTCCACCAGCCTCTTGACGAGGAGTAGGCTTTGGGCCGCCTTTGCGATCGGGGAGCTTTATGCGACGAGGATGTCCGTGTCGAGTGGTACTTTTCCCGGGCTCAACTACTTCGCGAAAGCCACCAAGATCCTTCAGATCATCCCTGAGAGACCAGTGATCGGAATGATCGAGGTCAACCTGCTCCTCGCAAGTGCAATAAATCTACCGGGATTGTTTACTAGGAATCACTAATGACAGTCTGAAATAGTCATTTTACTCCCTCTGTCTGAACCGAAGGCACTCTGCCTATTCCCTCGCCGGGTCGGCGCTGCGGCTCGCAGTCGTCATGGGGCTGCACCTGAAAGTCCCACCGGCGATCCTGCCCGACCTTGCCGCCCGGGAGCACAGGAATCGCGTCTGGTGGACCGCGTACACCTTCGACCGCATGTGGTCGGCAAAGCTAGGCTTCCCTCCCGCCATCTCCGACAACGAGATGAAGGTGGACCTGCCGTCAAACCCCCAGCACGAGCAGATTGACACGGCAGACTTCCCGGACCGATCTTATTTCGTGGCGCGGATCACCCTTGCGAAATTGACATCGCGGACGATGAATGCCATCTACGGGTATGATGCTCAGGCAAAGTCGCTGTCTGAGAGGGTACAGTCTGCTTTCCGAGATTTACGGGCGTGGATGGACGAGCTCCCGGAGTCTCTCAAGGTCGACGGGACGGCTCAGTCCAAAAGCGACTCTAGGGCGTGTTCTTTGCAGTTGTTGTTCAATCAGGTAATTTCTTCCACCTTTGATTCTGCTTTGGTGTAAAAACAAACTCACTGACCTTGAAAAGCTACTCATACTCGCCACACGCCCAATCCTGCTGCACGTACTCAGAACCCGGCTATTGCAGCCACAGACCGAACCGGACATACCCGAATCCGCCCTCGCCCTTTCCGAGGCCTGCGTGACATGTGCGCGTCACTCGTACGGCCTCCTAACTGACAATTGGACCAACGGATCCCTGATGGTATTCGACTATTTCGACACGCAATACATGTTCTCCACCGCCACAATCCTGGCCATCTCGGTACTGTGGGAACGGAACGCGTGTTCGATGGACAGAGATCGACTGGAGTGCGTTGCGCAATTCCTCCTTCAACTCAAGCTCAATGGCAATCTTGCCGCGGCCGAATTCCATCAGCACGTCAACGCTTTAATGCCTCTGTTGGAAACGAGGGAGTCGGAGTCGAAGAATCAAGAAAGGCCCCAAGCGATTCCCGATGTTGTAGGGGACCCGTCATTCGGGGTGGCCTCCGCCCAAGGTTATTCGAATCCACGGGCGGCAACCGAAATCACGCTCACTGAGCCGCTATTTCAAGACCTCCTGGCTCAACCTGCGACGGACCTTCAGTTCATTGATCAAGCAAGCTTCATGGACGTTGATCCCAGTTTGTATTGGTCAAATCCAGGAATCTGAAGCTCTCAGTATAGATGGAGACTTGTCACCTTTGCGTCTTCGCCTTTGGATCAAGAAGTTGATGAATGAAAGCATCAATGGTATTGATCTATATACATAGCAGGATATCTTTAAAAAAGCAAAGCCCAGGCAACAACTCCTTTCTGTGGTATCAATGTGTCGCTTCAAAACAATCAAAATCCAAGAGCCTCCGAAAATCACCACATATCGTCAAACCTAGTGCTCCTTCTAAACCTGCCTTGATCTCTGAGTCTCCTCAATTCATCCTCCTCCCTCCTCCTGTCCTCCTCGATTTGCTCCCTCGCAATCCTCTCCCTTCGGAGGTTATCCATGAGCATCTGGTCTGCCGCCGTCCTACGCCGCGCGTCGGCGTCCTCCTGGGCGAGCCTGGCCCGCTCCCGCTCGGCTGCCGCGCGGGCGATTCGGTCCTCCCGCTGCAGCCGCTCACGCTCTGCTGCCTGTGCCTCGCGCGCCTTGCGGTCCCGGCGAGCCTCCTCCGCGGCTACTCTGGCGATGACCTCCTCCTCGAGGCGGGCCTCGGCCTCGTGTCGCCTCCGCTCTTCTTCCACCTTGGCGAGGTGCTCGGCCAGTCTTTTCCTCTCAATTTCGGCCTTGGCCTGTCTGACCTGTTCGGCGTAGTGGGCTTCCTCCTCGGCCAGTCTCCTTTCCTCCATGTCGGCGAGGAGGCGCTTGCGTTCGCGGTATTCAAGATCGCTGATCTCGTCCTCCAATTGCATGCGTTCCCGCTCGGCGCGGTGGCCTACCTCGGAGGCCACGTCCTTTCGGATATCCCTTGTCCAATGATCCAGGCACTGGTGGATGTGCTTACGGCCGCCTAGGCGGGGCTCTTTGCAGCCCTTCTCGATGCAGCAGTGGGATCGGCAGAAGCCGTTGCGGTGGAGAGCTTCGTGCGAACACTTGTCATGGTGGCAGCAGTGTTCGCGACAGTACAGCGACGAAGGCAACTGGCCGTCGTTGCACGAGCTGTGGGCGCAGGCGTGAGCAGGGCAGAAGCCACCTGCCGTCTTCGCCTCGTGGATACACTTATCGACGGAGCACTCGTGGGCAGAGCAGTATTTGGCGCTGCGGCTGTGGATGTCGAACTTGGCCTGGTGGCAACCGGAGCTGTGGCAGGTGTGCTGCTTGCAGTAGTGCGAGCTGGACTCCTTGCCGTCTACACAGCCCTCGAGGCTGCACTTGTGCGCGAAGCAGAAGTCGCTGCGTGCGGCGGCGATCTCGCGGCAGCCCTGTCCTGACTTGGCACAGGGGATGTGCACATCGCAGTGGATAGCCTGGCGACCGTCTCGGAAGCGCATGCGTGGGCGCCGGCAGCCGCGAACCAGGCCACACGGAACGTGCATATTGCAGTGGCCAGCACCCGGAAGCACAGCCGGGTTCGGGCAGTTTGGTGCCATGCCGCACATGTGGGCATGGCAGAAGCGGCGTGCAGGTTGTGGGCGGTGGCGGCATCCCCTGACCTCGCATGTGAGATGAGCTTCACATACATCGTGGTTCCCGAATCTTGGTCGTGCACAGTGTCTGTCGGTACACCTGTGGCGAGGGCAGACATATGGAAAGGGCTCCTTCTCGGAACGGGAAGCCTGGGCCGTGCAGCCTCTGGAGCGGCACTTCCCGTGGAAAGAACAGTAACGGTTGGACGGGTCTCGCGGGTTGATGCAGAAGGGTGTGTTCTCATTCCTCGGGGCCTGGCATGTGTGGTCCTGGCAGTAGGACGAGTAGATCCTGGCTCCCTGGATCGTGTCGAAGACGTGTTTCCTCTCACAGCCCACCACCCCACATTTCCTGCTGCCGCCGACGGCCATCGAATCGGCTCGCCTTGGGGGTCTTGCACTCGGCATAAAGGCGTCTACAATCTCAATGTACTGGGCCACTTTGATAGGTGGGTAGTGGAGGTGGGTGTCGTTGTGGGGCAGCAATGCCTGAGCGTGTAAGTGCCTAACCTGAGAAGCGAGTGAGGCTTGCGTGCGGTGTAAGTGTGATAGGCGACACGTTGTGCCTGATCTGCAGCCTTATTGTGTGAACGGGGTGCTTGTGGATGTGACGATGTCGTGCAGGCCACAAATGGGGTAAGACTGTTGGCGGATAGGAACAGCAAAGTGGAATTGGGAACGGCAGCGAAGTCGGGCACGGTGGTTGCCTGCTTTGATTTATACGACTGTGCAATGAAATGCGAAAAGTGCACAATGAGCTCCATTGTTTTATGTAGCAGGCCGGACAGCTGCCTGGGGTAGTTATCAATGGAATTGTAAAGTGCAGAAACGGGGTGTTACACTTGGAGCCCTCAATGCTCGTCACTGAGGCTGCAAGCATGTTAGCTTTGGTCAGCCAGCGTCCAAGTTGAAAAAGTCGAAGAGTGCTGCTGCGCTCCAGCACCCATGCAAAGGAACAGTGGCAGCATGGCTCTGGCAGCAATGGCGGGGGCTAAGCCTAGTTTCAAGGGCAGCCTGGAGAAGGACCAACAAGCCTACTTGGCCTCAAATGTGTGTGCTGACGATGGCAGTGCGGCACTAGATGGATGCAGGCGTGCGGCACGGCAGCACGTAAAACCCTCCCCTCCCCTCATCCACCATATTCTTCCCATCCCTCGCACTGCCAATCCGCTGCTTAGCGGAGAGCGTGATGATTGGGAGGTTCGTCTGGTGGTGAAAGGAGCGGCCACCCACTGGCCACTGCTCCACACCGAGAAGACCGAGGTCACCACAAGCTGACGCGCCGGCTCGGGAGGCTGTGGTCGCTATCATCCTGCGTTATCATCCTGCGTCCGATGGTCGCGGAGATCCAAGGTGAACAAGGTGAAGGTGTCGGGGTTCGGTGACGCGAACAGGACGAGGTGGGAAGTGGAATAAGGCGTTTTGGTGGTGGCATGTGCCCGTCGTGCAGGACAGCCGCAGCGCCAAGCTGCCAGCTGCTGCCTCATGTGCGGCAGCGGACGGCGTGGCTCAGACGTTTCCCGCCGACGCCGTCCCCCGACGGGCTGCTGCCAAGCAAAGTGCTTTTTGTCGTCACAAGCTTGGACCAGGATGCAAAGTCGGCATGAGCTGTACTCCAGTCTGTAGATGCATCGGATCGTGCATGTCTGAGTGTCTCGTGATGCAGAACAGAATGACTCCTCTTGCCGGTGCAGTCAATTGGTCTTGATCTGCATGGCGTCTGGCGTCACTGCACTACCATTTCCCCAGGCAGGCATGCATGCAAGCAGGCAGCCGTTCATGCTGGGCTGTCCGCTTCTGCTAGACGCGCAGACGCGCATTGTCGTGGGTTGTGCATGCATGCAAGGTCAGATGATCTTTCGTGCCGTCCACCTGAAAACACTGAATCAGATGTTCAGCCGTTGTCACGACAGATGTTTCGAGCAACCCATCCAGGGCCTCGAGGGTCCTGGGGGGGCTAGATTCTGGAGAAAACGTGGTTGTGATCCTCCTGACACATGCTGGGCCGTCAGGTCGGGCCCTCTTGGCACGGAGCTGAGTTCACACGATAAACAAACGGCGCCTGCTGACACCCTCGAGGTCTCGAGCTGAGCTCCGGTCTGGGGAAGCTCGAGGGAGGTAACCGATGATCAAGCCTTCTTTTCTAAGGGGGCTGAATGCACACACCACATGTATGTGCCTGCGCCTGGGCATGAGGATTCAGAAGAAGCTGCGAGGTAAACAGTTGAAGCAAGAGGTTACACTGCAGGCCGTGGCTTGATAGAAAGAGACAATGTTTGCAGGGGTGACGATGTGACGATGTCACCCTGCAGCCCAGAGCCCACAGCTTTCTGCAGTTGGAGCTTGGGCCACCGGCCTCGGAATTGGAACTGCCTCCGACCTTAACACCCGACACTTACAGTCAAGATTCAACTCGATACCACTGAGCACTCAGAGCCGTCACAAAATTCCGTTTTGTTTCAAATGAGATTTATGGCAACCAATAGTAACTCTATCTATTTTCGACGTGATAAACTGCCATTGTCCCGAATGGTGTGTTGACAGCCCTGTTCATCCGGACGAGAACGATAGTCTGTGTTAGCACCAAAGTCATCCCGTTGGTCCCAACACTGCCCCGCCCCTGCTTCTGGGTTGTCTTCCTTCCGTTTAACAGCCCGCAACACAGCCCCCCTCGACCACCGATACCAGCCAGCCGGGGCAGCCTTTAGGACAGAGGAGCAAACAACATTATCAGCCACATTGATCTTCTGTAGCACGAGCCACCACGAATCCCTTCAATTCAAAGTGGTGAAGATGGGCAAATGCCCTTCCCTCCCAAACAAGTCCAGACATTTTATCATCCGAACCGCATGACGTCTCTTTGCCCCTCTGTCTGACCTACACAATTGAGCACCAACTGAACTTCTGACAAAACGCCTAACGCCACCCGAGAGCGAGAGCCTCGCCGTGCTCAGCTGAAAACCTGGACTTTGTGCTACCTAACGACCTCAGTACCTGTCGCCGGCCACCCTCTGCTCCGCCAATGGCGCTGCCCACGTACCTGGGGATTACGAATCAGCTGGCGCACCCGGGTCTCTTGACGGGCCTGAGGATTCCCGGTATAAGCTCGTCTCTCCCGTGAGTCACGGAGAACAACACCTGGCCGTTGCCCTGTCTTTACCTCCTTGTGTGGTGGAACACTGGATATTACAGGCTCACTCACCAGGCTGAACTGTCGCTTACACTCGAACCTCCGTATTCATCCGAAGCATGGCCCTCGATGCATTATGCCTCGAACAAGGCGTCTTCTGGAACCACGCCATTGCATGATTACTGTACAGCTGTCCAGTCATGGTTGAACGACCCGTCTTTGGTTTCGGGTCTACGTCAGCCTGTTCGTCAGATGCTGTCTTGGTTGTATGCTGGTTCGCTCCTGTCTTCCAATGACCACCTTCTCAATTTTGTAGGGCAATTGGTCAGACGCCCCAGTCTCCTCAGTACCAGTAGTAAAAGCTGTGCCTCCATTTACTTCAGCAGCCCGTACATGTCTTCAATAACTCCCACTGGTGGGCGTTGTCTCGATGGCCGTTGAGTACCTGACGTGCCTTTTTGCCTCTCAGCATCCTCTAACAAGCTAGACTAATCGCGATATAACTAAATACGTTGACCCTTGCATCCGGGAACTAGGCAGACCCTTCTGACTCGAGATTGTGGCATGGGGGACAGGAAAGCTCAAGTGCCTTGTAACACGTGTTACCTCAAGGCCAACTACCTCGGGACTGGACTAGAAGAGTGGTAGGTTTCAGCGTGCCTCTACACCGATCCGTAGTACTACAACATTTTCTCGCGTGATCTTTGCATAGAACAGTTCTAAAAGCGTGATACAACGTTCACATGCAAGTCCGAATGCGGGCGTGTGAAAGATGATTTTCCATATCCACATCAGGGTTCGATGCTCGGTGCTTGGCTCGAGGTCGGCTAGTCTCTGCGGCTTCTTGCAAGACTGCAGGTCCTGCCAGGACAAAATCTGGAATCAACGATCCGGTCTTTCTTTTTGTCGTCCCGAACTATGTTGCCATGAGCCCCACCAGCCCTTCGATCTCTAATCACCGGGAACGCAGACCAGTCAAATCCGGGGTATGCCGTGACTGGTCAGGGGCGACGAGTGGTGGCTCTGCGGCTGTATGGTATTGGGCAATGTGGCGTCACGTCTTTCGGGGGCCAGGTCAGCCTTTTTGTCTTTTCTTTTTTTTTTTAAAAAAAGAAAGGGGGGGGGGGTTTAACCTACCCAGTGAATTCAAACCTGGCATGCAAGGACACAAAGCCCAAGAGGCTAAAGGACAAGAAGCACGTCAGAGAGGTGAATGATCATCAATTGAAACCATCGAAGCCCGCGGCCCAGGACTCGTCCCCAAAGAAGTCATCAAACGGGGCCAAAAATTTCTCGCCCATGGCAGGAGTAGCAGCGAAGGTGCTTGCGATGGGGACAAAACGGCTGGCTGTAGCAGAAGAACTGGACGGAATGAATGGATTGGTGGTGGCGAGTAGGTCGCCAGGGACGACTGAACCTACCGGGAGACCAGCGTATTGCTGCCCAGTAGAGGCTGCGAATGACGAGACAGACGGCCCAGCGGTATTCAGATGGTCAAGCAGAATAGAACAGGTCAGGCTAAGCCGAGCCGTATGTGCCGCCCGTGTGGCTTGATTGATACGGAGTTATCCGCTGGCGAACGAGGTCAATTTCTGTTGGTTGAAGTTGCTCCATCAAGTGATACAAGGGAATTTGCAATGTACAACCAGCTTTAGAATTATATCGAAGTTTTTGTTACCTTCAGCATGGTGTGTTGAATTCACTTGATGTAATTCATATAGCTTGAATGTATTTGACACTCTTGATAGACTTAATATTCTTTGCTTGATGTATCTGACCTACTTGGCGTACGTGATTGTTGAAAGGCTCGGACAGAAAGTCCTCGTCTTCTAGAGACGGTCAATGTAGTAGCCACAGTGAGATTTACGGCTATGGGAGTGAGCCATGTTGACGCCTCGCCTTCCACCTGGGCATAACCTTGTGCCAGCAGCCTCCAGGTCTAGACTCATTAGTACTGCCAGTCTGATCTTTGAGAAGGCTTAATACGGTGGAGGGAAAAGCAGGAGGAAAAGAATTCTGGTGAATATCTCGAGGTCTACCAGAGAAAGGTTCCGATGGGTAGAGGTTCACAAACAATACCTGCCAATGGGACAGCCATTTCATGATCAAGGTTGATCCGGTGTGTGGCAGTTTACATTTCGCACTCGCTAGGTATTTCTATTGTTCCAGGAGAAATTTTCAAATGCATAAACAGTGTTCAAAATTCGTGTTGGCCTCAACACGGGCGTGATACGGTGTTGATAAACTGTGCTCGCACCGTACCAGGACCGTTCAGAGTGCTAAACAGTGCCCCTCCTGGAGCGGCTTTCTAATAGTTCCAAGCAGGAAGCGGCTCAATCCTGGGAGCGGCTCAGAATGGGTACGGTGAATCAAGGGTGCAGGAGCGCGGAAGAGTGCAGAGTGCAGGAAGGGTGCACAGCTTCGGCGTTCAGAATAGCCTACTCGAAATCAAATTGGCTCCCCTTTCTATTGATACACTCACAGTTTTCAAGAGACACCTCTTCTTTTAACTCTCTTCTCTGAGAGATGCCTCTGCATCCTCTTCATCATTCAGAGGGCCCCTTCTTCTCCCCCTTCTGGCTATCTGGCGGGAGGTAGGCGAGGGCATGCCTTCCTCTCTTCTAGGGGAAGGCGCCGCTGGCTGGCACCTGGGTGTTCACTCTTGCACTCTGCACCCTTCCTGTGCCCTGTTCCTGCCTGACAACTTGCAATCCTTAGAAGTGACGTTGTGGTACCTTCGACCAAGGAACGCGAGGGAAAGAACCAGTTGAATATGGCGCCATTTCATCAAGCCTACTTACAGAGGAAGGTGCGGTGATGTGAAGGGTCAACAAACAAACCTTCGCTCGAATGATTTGTTGCCTCAGTTCCTTTCTTCTTCTCTTTTCTGCTCAGACTTTCCACCATCCTCCCGGCCTCGTTTCTTCAGTTCCATTCCGAGCAGGGTTTTGGCCCGTCCAGACATCTTATTCTTCTATTTAATTTCATTTCGGATTCGTTCCCATCGCCTGCGGATTTCACTTGAACGGCAAGGCTATCAATGTCCTCATCTCATTGTCTCCCATCATCGAAACAGTCGTCTCAGTTATCGACCGAGCCTAGACACACGTTCTCTGGTGTGGCGGACCATCACCGGTACGGGTTGCTGGCCGTGTCTTCTCATCACAGACGATGTGCTGTCATCCTGTCAAGGTGCGGACCCTCTCAGTGATCTGCTCCCCTTCCTACCAGCGACCCAAAACAATTTAAGGCCGAATCTAGAAACAATCTTCTCAACATCTAGATAATGTGGAGGCAGTCATCCTTGGAGAGGTGTGTGTGTGGGGGAGGTGAGGGAGGGTCGGGTTTCTTACTTTTCTTGTCCGCACCGCACTCAGCCGACCCATGACCTTTCGTGGGGGCTGACAATAAGAAACCGCCGACGTTTAGGTCCATTCAAACCGATCCAAGCTTCCACCGTCGACGGCGAACTCCCTCTAGCAGACATCGAGGTTCCCCCTGCCTACACCAAGGACTTCCTCTCTGGCCGCCAGCATCGATCCGGCTCCACGCTAGCTGGCGAGATTCGCACCATTGCAAGGTAAGTGATAAGATTTGGATGGAGAAGTGCACGAGTTCTGTGGACGAGTTGGCAGGCAGGCTAGGGATTATTTAGAAGGAGGTGATCACAATGGAACCCACCTCACTGGCACCCACGTACTGTATGCGTAGAATAGTGGCAGAATTTCATCTCAGTCCTCGGCACCTAACAAGTGTGCTCACTTCTTGTCTGTGCTATTTGGAATGGTGTAAATGTGCCAATGAACAGTGCCTACCTAGGCCAAGACCTTTTCCGGTGGCGCGAAGCTTTTCCCAGCCCAGCCCAACCCAATCAGACGCTATCTGTCAGTAGGCTTGCACTTGTATCAGCCACGGGCCACAAGTGGACGAAACAAGTTGCCTGGGCCCTGGTCATACTTTCACTAATTTGAAGAATACGAGTTTCTCGTCTTGTGAAGTTTGTTTCGACGGCTTCAACTGGCGCTGAAAAATCCCATCGATCGGCCCGGTCACATCTGCTGACTCACAGTGGTCCCTGTAGGGCTGGCTTTTTTGCGCGTCTGAGGCATCTAGGAGTATTCACTCATGTACAATGAGAGACTACATCGCAGTGGACGGGCCAACGATGGATCCGCGATAGCCCGCTGCTGCATTATAGCTAATCTAACACTCTGAGCCTCCTTTCACAACTGCTGGACAGTAATGAAGCAGTCGTACATACTATGGCCCCTGGCTGAAGGGCAATGCCGCAATGCCGTGCTAGGACTATCTTGGCTTGCGGCATCCCTTTGGCCAACAACAGCTGGCGGGCACCAAATGCTTAAATCTCTTGTGCCAGATTTGGTTTCTGCTATCACACCGGAGTTGCGCTCAAGGTTGATATAACTTCCTAAGTGGTCTCGTGTTTAATCTGTTCACATATGCTTCTTAAGCAGTATGCATCCAGTCCATTCATACAGTGATTGACGCTTGAACACCTAGCGTTAAAAAATTAAAATGCCGATAATAGTAGGTTTAAACATGATTGTGGCTGGTGCGCCAAGAAAACAGTGACAGCCTTGTGACAGCTGCACAGATGAGGCTAGCAAGAACCGCTTCAGGCCTTTTGGCGGCGCCATAGACTTAAAAGTGGTGTACAAGGAGTTGAACCCTGAATCTTCGCAGATCATGCAAAAAAGTCTTTAATTTACTTTGGCGGAGCTTCTCTGAAACTACCCCCCGGCCAAGTATCCCTATGTCCGTAGACATAATTTCCTGACGAGAACACTATATATAATTAGTTCCTGCTATTTCCTTGATGACTAAGGTTATCATGATATTTAGAAGGGACGTAGTGCGATACTGATATACGATATCTACACGGATAGCTATGCCTGTCTAGTAACTGGTATCGGGAAATAGTTGTTAAGATCAGTCATGAATCCGGTACTAGTTGACCAGTATCTATAATTCGTAGCAGACAAGCTTTAGTAAGCAGATTTTGGAATAACAGCGTTTGAGCTCAAACCTGTGGCTACAAATATGGCGCTCGTAGCTTTCGTTATTATTTGGAACGGGTGATCAGGTGCACCAGCTCCTCGGCACACCCTGAGTAGCCTTTTGTGCCCAAAGGCTTCTCAACCCAGTACGGGTGGTCTCGTTTTTGATCTGTATACATATGCCTCTTAAGCAGTATGCATCAGTCCCTTCATACAGTGATAAACGCTTAAACACCTAGTCAACCCAGTACAACAAACGATTGCATCCATTTCGCTAGGTTATAGAAGCTTTCCACAGCTTGACTCTCTCTAATCCTGTTTTAGATAGACACTATGTTTTCACGAGCTCTGTCGAATGGTTGTTTCGTCGTGCGCATACGCCAGGACATAGACTTGGTGGCGTCGTCTGTATCTGAACTTGTCACCGCCTATATGGAGCGATGCCCCGGCTAGTACGTTGCACATATGCTCTGCGCTTTGAGAAATTTCCGGGCGCCGGAGCTATTTGGCAGTGCAAGGGAAGTCGGATGATCTCGTCACATGTCATTTATCATCAGTGGCTGATTATCTGCGCCAGTTTCAGACGCCACCTCGCTCCGGCCTGCAGACAAGACGGCATGCATCCCACAGTCTGGAACACAACAAGTGTTGGGCTGTCCCCCCAGGTATGTAAGTGATGGGGCAATATAGTAAAGCCTGGGAAGAGTTGTGCTCATGGTTCCCTCCATAGGGCCGAAGCCACAAGCTTATTGACCACGGTGCGTTGGCCAGGACTTACTTGGCCATGCAGAGGCCTGCCCAACCGCGACCCTAACCAAAGTATAAGATGCAAGCCATAACAGTCCAGCAGTGCCGATCAGCTGGATTGGGCTAATGGCTCGCACCGCGGGAATTGGGAATGCCACGGGGGAGATCGCCGAGAGCTTGAGTGGGTGGCAGACACTATTGTAAAGAGCACGGGTAGTCAGTGCGCGACGTATATTTGTCACACTTGGTCGCATGGAGATCCAAATTAGCCGATCCGGCCGGCCGAAGACACAGCTGAACGGCCGTAGCAGCAATATTTGGAGGCGCTGGGCTGACCAACACGGGCTCAGTCGCCTCATTGCTACCTGACTATGCATTCCGTCTAGCACAAAGCTTTTCCGCCGGGGTCACTCTCAATAGACTCGCGGGGGTGTGACCCTGACGTGTCGCCATCCAGGCCGTGGAGGTGTGGTGTAGTTAGTGCATATTTTCCAAGACCTCTCGAACCCAGCTACAGCAAGCAGACATAGCTATGCCAAGGTGAAACATAAAACAATATTGATCGCCAGGTAGCTCGTTCGAAAACCAATGTTCCGCGCCTGCCGATGGTGTGAGGTGTTTTGACAGCGCGTACAACAGCCAAACTCAGCGGTCACTGTTGGTGATCAGACTCCCGACGGCCGCGGTTCCATGTCTAAGAAAAACAATAAACTTTGCAGCTTGCATGGTTCATGTGTGCCACGGCGTCGCTGGCTGCGGACGGGACCCGAACGCCTGGCACGGAAACTTACTCGCAAGCGTCAGAGCTGCGAGCTTAATTTGATTGCAGCGTGGCGTGTTGCCAGTGTGACGGCCGGACCCTATTTCCCCAGCCAGCGTTGCGTTATTCACACTGGACTGAAACCTTACTGAGGGCTGAGAGTGTCCCTGCCTGAGTAGCCCTCTGTCGGACTGGTGACGCTGCCGTATTTCATCATTCATCCCGTCGTGCAGCCAGTGCTGAGTCTCCTCCCAACCTTGTCGTGACTACGCCTCAGTCTCCGTCACGCATGGAGAGTTCGGTATGGGCACGTCACGCGAGCATCGCGTTGATTGACGACCTTGGAAGTCATGTCGCTGTCTCGACATGGTGGTTGTTATGTCGGAATATCGGTCACCCTCTTTGCCGCCACTGCCGCGCTGGCACTCCGGTTATATGCCCGCCAGCTAACTCGAGTCCGTCTTGGGATCGATGACTACCTCTGCATTGTGGCCTACGTGAGTAATAAGCTGCTCACAGACGAGATATAACCAGTCATCAGGGCTGACATGGAGGACTAGATCTTTGCAGCCGTCTGCTCCGGCATCATGTTCAGCTGTTCGTCGAATCGTGGAGCGAGATTATCGCGAGGGAGCCGATGACTGACCACCCATCATATGCAGGGACAAACTATGGCCTGGGGAAGTTGCTAGCTGACGTCCCACGCCCGCAAGCCGTCATCTTCCGTGACAACACGCTCTACCTATACATACTCGAGTTCACATACGCCTACTCGCTCGGCTTCTCCAAGCTGTCCATTCTCGCGCTGTACTGGAGATTCTTCAGCTTGTTCAGGATCCGCGTGCCCATCATCACGCTCTTTGTCGCGACGGTGATATGGCTGCTGTGCCGGACATTCCTGGGCCTCTTCCACTGCTATCCCATCCAGGCGTTCTGGGAGGGGAAGGCCAAATACCCCAATGCCGTTTGCCCGATCGATGACGCCAAGTTTGAATTCGGGACGGTCGTCGTCCACGCCTTCCTCGACGTCACCATTTTCAGCCTGCCAATCTTCCAAATACAGCAACTCACTTTCAGGACCACGGGCGAGAAATTAGCAGTCTTGGCTATTTTTGCGTCGGGGGCCTTCGTCTGCATCGTCTCGATAGTCAATCTGACCCAATTGTACGCGTTCCTGCACACAGATGCCTCGGTAGAGGTCCTGTAGTAAGTGAAATACCCATATATGGCTGGATGATATAAGCGCTCCCTGCTAACGTTTTTCTTCACTGGAAGCAACACGGCCCCTCCAGCACTTTGGGGTCAGATAGAGATCAACATGGCCATCGTTGCAAGTAAGTCGAGATATCGACGACGCCTGACTCCATGAGTCTGCTCTGTTTCTGACATAACCCAGTCAGTCTGCCACTCGTCAGACCTGTTCTACATAAGGTCTACCGTGGGCTGTTCCCCACAACTTCTAGCAGCCAAGATCGGCGGGACTCAGAAAGCGTTCCTGGGTGGGTCCACATAGAATGGCTCCGAAAGCTGACCTCCATATCATCATCGGGGGCTAGGACCGGGAGGACAGCGACGACCGTGACGACGAGGGTGACTGGGGGCACCAGGCACGATACTGCGGCCGATGAGGTGGACCTGACGAGCTACCAGGGTCTGGACTCGTTTGCGGACGCGGTAACTCGGACGCATACTTACGGAACTGGCGAACATGTACATTGGGAATCATCCGCGCCGGATGCCAGGAATGACCTAAGAGCCCGGTGGTACCTGCCTCCGATGAGCCCAGTCTCTGGCTTCGAATCCATCCTAGAGATCATGGGCCCTAAAGAGTCTGGTAATTTCAACAGGAGCAAGTCTGGAAGTCCTGCGTGAGGAGAGTACATAGTATCAAAATGCAAATCTAATCAGCAATAAAGCTTGACAGTGCAACCAGCCACCAGGACGTGTACGCTTCAGTGGCATCACACACTGACGGGATACTTAAGATATCAATGCTTCACGCACATCTTTATCAGGAAACCTGCCCATCGAGGTCTATTGTCTGAAGGGACTACGATTGACAAGGCTAAATCAGCTATTTTGCCCCCTTCTTCTCCTTAAAGAACATGTTCAAGCAGCCCATCAGCCCTTGCAGACCTTGTGCCTCCGCCCCGGGCACGAGCCGTCCCTTGATCCACCCGGGCAATTTGCTGCGAATGCGCTCCGTCTCGAAACGGCGGTCGACGAGCACGATAGCAGCGTAGTCAGCCTTGTGGCGTATGGCGCGTCCGATGCTCTGGTTCACGGCGCGGAGGCACGCGTTTTCGTAAAAGTCCCGGGCGAGCTGTTTCGCTTCTTGCGATGCCTGTGTCTTCGATATCGGAGGTGAGGCCGCCATCAGCCGGGAGGTAGTGGACGACTCGAGATATTCAATCCTGGCCTTCCACTCGGGGCTGTTGATGTTGGGATATGGGAGGCCTATGATGACGACGCATCGGCCCAGGCGGTCGGAGAAGTTGATGCCCTCGGACATCTTGCCGCCCACGACACTTAGAAGCAGTGCGCCCCTGGCCTGCTTGCGGTCTGTGGGCTGACCGGCTCCTAGTATTGCTTCACTGTATCCTGCCAGTACTTCCTCGCTCGATCCGCCCTTGCTCTCTCGAAAGAGAGCCTTTTTGTCTGAAAGTCGGTCCCACAGTGACTTTCCACCGTCGGGCCCTGGTGGAGCCTTCCAAACCTCGATCACCTCATCCAGATACCCATAACTGGGAAAGAAGACGACTACGCCGTCTGGTACCACCGAGCAGACATTCATCAGGGATTGTCCAAGTCTGTTGATTGTACCCTTGTCGCTACGCTTCTGGAAGCTGAATTCGAACAGTCCGCTAGTTGCGTCAGCTGTGGCAATGCCGTGTGCCGGCTTCCTAGGCCGTGTAGATGCTAGTGTCCAGACACAAAGATTCGAATCGGGGATTACGTGGCCACAGCTGAGAGTGGTAATTTTCTCGGGTATCAAGTAGGGAAATAGATGTGTTTTGTAGTCTTCGAATGGTGACATGGTCCCGCCGGCGAGGATGATTGCCCGGGCGGATGTTGCGATGGACGAGAAGGCATGCGTTGGTGATAGTAGCAGATATGAAAGCTTGACATCCGGTGGGTTCACTGTTCTCTCGTAGAATATGCGGCCCTCATCAGCTGGATTGGTCAGAGCTACAAGAAAAGAAAGTAGAGCGTGGAGAACAGGGCTGGAATGAGCAGGTTTGGCCGTAGTGTCTGAGCCTTCGGGCTCTTCGATGTGGGCTGCGTAGCTTTCGACCTTGAACGCAAGCTTTGACTCTTGGATGTACTTGATCAGCTTGAACATGTTGATCTGATCTATTCCCTTGCTCTTGAGCAGGGAGTTGGGATCCACAATGCCATGCTCGCTCTGAGGATGGTCAGTGGAAGGAGACTTGGTCAAATTTCGTTAGGCTTGATGGGCTTACTTTGGAAGACAAGGCTGTAGTCGACCACTCAGCCAGCCCGTCGATGACCTTCACTACTTGTGCCACCATGATCCTGTTCTCGCCCTTGAGCTTCTTTCCAAATCTCTTGAAGTATACCCCAAGCATCTTCCGCGCCCGCCTCAGCTCGCTCAGCCGTATTTCTGCAGCATGGACATTTGCAACAGCGTCCATGATATTATGTGCCTCGTCAATTATCACAACATTGCCCTCCAGCTTTATGCCCAGTGCCTCACGAGCACTTGCCTGCAGAAGCAGCGGATACGGCAAAGTGATGATTTCTGCTGTGGGTATTGCTGACCGTGATGCGTAGTAGGGGCACACATGATGAGTTTTCCCCAGTCCATGAAGGTCTTCGATGTCAGGAAGCGTTGCCAGAGCAGCGTCACGGAACTGGTGTGTTTGGGCAAGGTTTTCGGAATTTGGGAGGTAGGGACATTTGTCCTTTGACTTTGGCTTCTGCAATTCGCTGCATCTGTCGTTGATGGCGAGGACAGACCCGAGTTTTGACACAGCTGGATTGATACAAAGCTTCTGTCGGGATGAAAGAGGAATCTGTTTCACTGGTTCCCCTTCTGGTGACTCATCGTCAGGGTGCTGGGTCTTCAGATGCATGGGTAATGCAGACGGGAAAATGGGACGGCGCAATTCGGAGATGAACTGCGTCAGTTGAGAATGAGTCCTCGAAGTGTAGTAAATCTGCAGAGGGGATTAATATGGTTGAAATTGATGTTATTCTGGGCGGAAAAAGAGAAGCTCACTTTGATCTCTTCATCCACAGTTTCATCATCGTCGGCGTCGATCTTCTGTGCTCCTCCCATTCCAATCTTCTGCAGCAGAGCTTTCGTCTCCTTGCTCAGCCCGTCGAGACCGTCTTTCTCGTCCGAGCTTCGAGCAGTGCCAACACCATCACCCTCTTCCCAGTCATCGATCAAAAACTCGGCTTCTTCCTCATCTTCAGCTTTCGATCTTGCAGTGACTTCCGGTCTGTCGATACGACGCCGCTTGCTTCCACGTTCTTCGGTGGCCTTCTCCTTCTTGCGGATGGCTTCGAGTCGCGCCTCACGCTCCTCCCATTTGGCCACTAGCTCATTTCTCTTGCGTCGCAGCATCTGCTCGATGATCCATTCTGGCTCCCCCTCGGCGTCTTTGGGATCGATCTGAGTCGACGCTTCGAAGGCGCGTCTCTTGAAGTCCCTCAGCCAGGTCATTGAAGCGCATATGAGCGACAAGGATTTCCCGGTGCCCGTTGGGCTTTCAAGAATCCCAACTTGGCCTTCCCCGCGGTCGAGAACATCATATGCTGCTTTCATGAACTCGAGCTGGACGTCATAAGGCGAGTATGGGTGGTGAAAATTGGTTTGATCCCGCTGGTCCTCATCCAAGGCTGCCATGGCGGACGGGAGCACGTGTGTGCATGTGACCAAACAGTTGCTGCCAGGAGGGAGAACGAGCAGGAGTGGTCTCACACCGTGATTACTGATGATGTGAAGTTTGGTGGCTCTGAGGATGAATGTTAGACACTTGGTTGTTACATGAGAGTGGATGGAATGTTGATGGTCAACCGTGCCCTCGAAACTGAGTTGAGCCATTCTGGGGTGCATGGAAAGGGCTGCTATCAACCCTAACCCTACACCACAACCCTGGGGAAATTGCTCCACAGCCGCCCCTGGCCCCTGGCCTAAGGAAAAAAGGACCATCCCTGTTCCACACGCAACTGCACACTTCCAATGTCGACCTTGTGCCTACATACATCGCTTTGCAATGGCACATTGTGTACATACCTAGGTACTCATTCAAAATACGTTGTTTACCATGGGACTTCAATGCGCAATATTCCTAGACAAGGCTACCGCACCATGTACTGCTCGACCTCACAATACTGCTTCGATCTTTTGGTGTCTCTTTTGGCGCTTTGTCTCGCCTTGCACTTGTTTTGAACAAGCCACACCGTAATGGTTATCATGG
The DNA here is from genome assembly GCA_022225955.2 of Diaporthe eres. Lineage (NCBI taxonomy): Eukaryota > Fungi > Ascomycota > Sordariomycetes > Diaporthales > Diaporthaceae > Diaporthe > Diaporthe eres. Next base: position 1,547,232 of record JAKJXM020000033.1, on the reverse strand, counting down.
TCATTCAAGTTGTAGATTGATTCTCCTTGGAAGAGAGTTAGGTTTCACGCCAACAGATCGTATTCAATGGAAACATCTCGACAAGATGCATCTTACTCCAGCCTTAATGTCACACCGCCCGCCATGCCATGCTGTGAGACGCCGTATCGGCCCGTCTGAAGGCTCCAGTTGAGGTTCCCCGTGCAGTTGAGCCGGCACGCACGAATGTAAGTCTCAAGCCTGGGTAGGAGCTCCTTGTCATCCGAGAACTTCCGTGTCAGGGATTCAGCCGTGCAGTCAAAGTCCTTGACGGCGTTCTCGATGGTTTCGATAACCAGGGACACCGCCAGGTCTAGGTTCCCATGCTTGTGGTAGAGCAGTGGCACGAGACTGTCGACGGTTTGTTGGGCCTACAACGGTCATGGTCAGTAAGGAGACACGCAAGATACAAAATTTGCTGGTAAGGAGGGGCAACTGACAACTTCTTTTTTCAGGGAAAGTAGATCATTGGTTCTGATAAAGAGTGTCAGTGTTGGTCTGGAAGCGCCAGTATGATGGGCGACGTACGCCCAGATGATAATATTGGTCTGGTCCCAGATCGCTTTCATATCCGGGTCATTGAGGACCTCGACTGGTATGCTGGTACCATAAGCATATCTGCAGGAGTCAGCCGGCCTGTCTCGGTGTGGCCACCATCCACTGACCATCGACTTACTCATTGAAGAAGCTGGTCACATTGACCGCACTTGTGCCGAGCCTGGTTCTCATGTATTCTTCCGTTGATGGGAGTTCCGGACTAAGTCGAATTCGTTGTTCCGCCTCTGAAGTCTCCATGAAAAATTCGAATTCCCTCAGGAGTATCTCCCGATGACCTGCTTGTGTCAACAGACTTCAGTCATAAGTTGAGATGAAACTTTAAGTCTCGTCTTACTTAGGTCATACACTTCACATGCAGCATCACCGATGACCTTGAAGAAAGCAATGATCTGGTTTGGTGGCGCTGGTTCTGCCAGTGTTGCGTTGTCTTCCGAAAGTTTCAGGCAATACTTAATGTAGTTTATTGTTTCCTGACGAAAGGTTTGGGCGGCCTGGAAGTCGCCGGCCAAGTCTCCCACCTCGGCGTCAATCTCTAAGTGTCAGTTAGCAAATCGGGATTTCTCACCACCTATTCAATTGACCGTGAAAAGCCTACCATCGTCCCAGATAAACAGCTGTGGAACACCCAGTCTTAGTCAAGTAGGTCAGATCATCGGATGGGTTCATTAGTAGAATTACATACCCAGAGTGCCAAGCATGACAAGATGTCGCCCCCCTCCAAGGTGGCCCCAGGCCACCACGTCGATGAGAAAAGTCCCAAGTCGATCTTAGCTAGAGCCTTTCGCTTCTGGGCCGATTCGGAAAGACTGGGACTGCGTAAGTCAAGGATACGCAGTCATATGAGAGACGACAGAGCATGAAGCCTACCTCGAAATTCTTCTCGGGACTGAAGCCCTGATACCCTCGATCTCGAGGCTGATGTCCGTCGGCCAGTGCTCAAACACCAGTCTGAGGTCTGGAACATAGAGCTCTTGACCCTTCAACTGTGCAAAAAGCTCTTGCCTGGCTCCAGAAAACGCCATTGGAGGCAGCCACACAAGCGGAGAACTTGTGACTTTGCGGTGGAATTCGATAGATGTCGAAGAATGTGGTGGAGGACTATAGACCTCGAGGACTTGGGTGAAGAAAAGAAATAGAAAAACAAAAGAATTCTTGATTTTTCGTAGGCCCTTTATCTTAACTGCATTACTGGCGCAGCCTTGGAAAAAGCTATTGGCTCTATATTCTATCCACCCTTCTGCAGAAACAGACCTGAAGACCCACAAGAGAATGTTGGCTGCCAAATATTTTCCGTTGGAAGACAAAGCTGACAGCGCGTGATCTAGGAGCCTAGTGCGGCTCTGTTGTTGCAGACAATGTGGATAATTCGGCTTGTTGTTATCGTGGCTGGGACAACCGTTCCACACACATTTCACGCACGATAGGTCTTGCTTCACTCTGCACCACCAATCAGGGTCACCAATTCGGTTTCCCGAGCTGCCCGAAACTGGTCACAGTGAGGCTCTCATCCAAGATGGATTTGACATGTCATCAATTGATATGAGCTGCTGACTTCTGTAAGCCTCTCTCCGTCGAGATAACGTAATTCCAAGGCTATCCCGGCATTTGTTCCCTGATCAACTAGAGCCTTGTCTGTAGCTATGGTTGAAGGCGGCTAACCCGCTAATCCCATGCTCAGAGATAGTTGTAGAGATCGTCGCAGGAGGCATTCGCTTTCTACCAACAGGCCTGGTTCCACTTATGATAAGACACCATCTCTGACTCCAAAAGCACACAGGATGTATCTCCACATGTAAGACTGAATTCGGTCAAGAAAGAGACAAGTAAAAGTTGCAACTGGAACTATGCCAAATAGGAATGATGGCTTACATTGTTCGTACGACAGTCCTGTGTCGATCCCTGGGGTGCTCAGTCATCCACCTCAGCCCCTCTCTGAGGGAGGATTGACTTAGATCCCTTCTCTTTCACACTGTCGTTCAAGCCGTATAATCCAAGTCGCAAGATACGATGTGGCTGCTTACAAATGGTGGCTCCTTAGGATATTCATGGGACTCTCTTCCAGCTGTCCTCCTCACAACTGTCACCTTATACACAATTGGTCTTGGCCTTTACCGCCTCACGCTCCATCCCCTGTCAAAGTTCCCCGGCCCGAAGCTCTCCGCATTCACCGGATGGTATGAGGTCTATGTCGACTTTTTCGGCGGGCCTCGCAACACTTTCGCCTACGAGATCCAGCACATGCACGACAGGTACGGCCCCATAGTCCGCATCAACCCTCATGAGCTCCATGTGAGCGACCATGGCTTCTTTGACACCCTTTACGCCGGCGGTGGCTCCAAGCGCGACAAGTACCCTCCCAGTGCCAACGTACAAGGGGCGCCCGATGCCGTCTTTGGCACGGTCGGCCATGATGCGCACCGCAGGCGCCGGGGTGCCATTTCAAGCTTCTTCTCCAAGAAGTCGGTCACGACCAACGAGCCTCTTATAAACGAAAAAGTAGATCTTCTGTGTCATGTTTTCGAGTCGGCCATGCACAAGGGCGAGGTCGTCAACATCCGCGTGCCTCTTCTGGCCTACGCGACCGACTTCTACTGTGCTCACGCCCTGGGCGACAGTGGGGATATGAACCTGCTGAAAGACATGGGAAGGGCCCAGGTCTGGAGGGACAGCATAGTCGGGCTCCTACATCTCACGCCAATCGTGCGCCAGTTTTCTTGGATCGTGCCGTTCGTCGTTGAGTTGCCTATGTGGCTTATTAGGTTGGTCTCGTCAGACATGGCCCTTGTGATTCGGGTGCTCTGGGTACGTCTGGAGGGATACTTCTCCCCCTCTATTCTCACTCACTCCTGACAGCCAGCTAGGATATGCGAGAGCAAGCAAAAGCTGCCATCCGAGAGTTTGAAAAGGCATCCGATATCAAAGTGGATCAGGCCAATCTCATGGAATCTATACTCCGATCAAATCTCCCGTCAAGGGAGAAGACTCGCAACCGGATGGCGCAGGAGGGTTTCAGCGTGTTGGTGGCGTCCGGAGACACCATCGCCAGGACGCTCACCACGGCAGTCTACCACCTACTGGCCAATCCTCATGTCCTCGGAAGGCTCAGGGAGGAGCTGGTGACTGTGTTGCCAGGTCCCAACGACGAAGTAGAACTTCGCCAGCTTGAGAGCCTGAGCTTGCTCGTAAGTCTTGCTCAAATCACCATGTCTAGTCGTTTAGAAAGTCTGATTGCTGATGCAAGAGGCGACTTGTCCCAGACCGCGGTCATCAAGGAGTCCCTACGGATTTCAGCCCTGAATACTTCAAGAGCGGTGCTGCAAGCACCTGGCGAGTGTCTCACTTATCGAGACTGGGTGATCCCTGCAAACGTGAGTTCGCTCTCCTCTCCCTCTCTCGGTCATACATGTGGTCAGCTCCTAATTGTACCAAGACCCCGGTGGGTATGACTCTTTCGGATCTGATGATGGATCCCAATATCTTCCCTGAACCAGACAAGTTCGATCCCGGAAGATGGCTTGAATCGAGTCCGCTTTATGTCCGGAATGCCAAGTACTTCGTCCCCTTTCATCGAGGCCACAGAAGCTGCATTGCAATCAGGTAAGCGCTCCCCCTCGAATGGCCAAGTATGTGAGCCAATTCTAAGCTGTTATCCGGCAGTCTTGCGTGGGCAGAGATGTACATCGCTCTCGCGAAGCTGCTCCGGCGGGTTGACTTGGAGCTGTACGACGTTGTGCGGGAAAGGGATATTGACCACCACCGTGACTGCTTCCTGGGAGAGCCACGAGACGACACCAAAGGTGTCAGGGTCAAGGTCCTAGGCATGCTGCAATGAGCGGCACTACTGGCAGGCCGTGCGGGCTGAAGGGAGGGCACGGGGCGGCAGTTCATCATCTAATGGTGTGCCAGTCTCCTCGTCGCAATCGGTTACGGTCTCTAGGTTGGGCTTCGTCCAGTCTGATTGTGTTCAAGTTCAGAAGAAGCCAGTCGGAGATGGTCGATGGGCAGGTTATTGGATAGGTGGGGTGCTACATTTCCTGCACGTATGTCTATGCCTGTCACTTGTGGAAAGGCAGCCTGGACGGTGGCTGGCCTCAGGCACAGCCTGAGCACAGTTGAGGATTATAAACACGCCCACTATGTACGAGTAGAGGCTCTCTTAGATGAGCTCCTGATGTTGATGGCCAGACGACCCACATTCAGGAGCTTGGCACAGCTTCGTGATATCGCTGGCCAAGCACATGCATACAACCCTGGCCGCTGCTTAGATCCGAATTAGGGAGGTCGATGCCATGCCAGCATCGCTACCGGTATGGTCCCATCACACCCTGCAGACAACCTTGCAATCCAACAGAAGACTGCTTTTATAGAGATTTCATCCTCTGGCAACCGGCTTCTGGCCCGAATCGACGTTCTTGACCATCCTGTTCCTTCCTACGCGCCGTCCAGGCCAGCGCTGCCAAAATGTCCCGGATCCATTTCCTCTGGCTTGTCGTTGCTTTTAGCACCCAGCTTGCCTCTACGCACCCTACGCGTGGCACCTCGAAGCATGCGGGAAAAAGGGCACCTCTGTTTGATACCTATCAATTCAACACCGTGTCCACCTACACCACGCTTGACCAGGACAGCGACATTCCTTCCGCCGCGGCTTTGAAACGGGATGGCGATGTGGTTCAAGATGATGATGAGAACGCAGCAGTCCCCTATTACGTCCAAGCTGCGACATCTCAGGTGCGAGAGGTTGTGCCGAACGCAAGCTTTCGCATCGTAGACGACTACTAGTACTATGTTGGCACCAACAAAGTGGGCCATGTGCACTTCCAGCAGGTCATTGATGGAATCGACGTGGACACTGCTTACTTCAAAGTCAACGTGGGTTGTCGAGTTGCGCTACAATCGCATACCAACTCCTCAGTTTCATGCTCCCAGGTTTAAAGTGAATAGCTGACCACTCAACTTAGATTTTAGAAGATGGGACTGTTCTATCCTTTGGCCATTCCTTCTACATGAATCCACCTACCCCGTTGAAAACTGTAAAGAGGGCTGAGAGCACCATAACCCCCGTGGCCGCTTTCGAGAGCGCCGTGAAACTCCTTGATCTCCCAATCAGGAGTATTGTCGGTGCTGTCGCAGAGAAGGTGGAGGGCCCTGGCGAGAGCTACAATATCAAGCGTGTCGAGGGCGTTGTGGCAGGCCCAACAGCCAAGCTGGTTTACGTGACCAAAGACACTTCGCTCGTCCTCGCTTGGAGAATAGAGACAGATATCGGATCGAACTGGTTCGTTTCCTACGTTGACGCTGCTTCTGGCACCGATATCACGGGAGTCACTGAATACACAAACACGGCGAGTTACGAGGCTTTGTGAGTCCCTACTCCATTATATTGACACATTCGAAGCCACCAGGACCTAACCAGGCAACCATATAGCCCATGGGGTACAATGAACCCAGATGAAGGCCCCCGACAGCTGATTGCCAATCCAGAGGACGCGCCATCATCACCATTTGGCTGGCACTCGGATGGTACCCAGAATTACACAACCCTCAGCGGAAACAACGCATTTGTTACGATCGGAGGTGCAACCAGCAACAAGGCAGTTGCGGATTCTCCCTCACTCATCTTCTCCTACCCGTATTCCCCTGCCACCACCGACTGGCAGACATATGTCAATGCGTCAGCAACCCAGGCTTTCTACACCATCAACAAATTTCATGACATCCTCTACAGTCTGGGCTTCGACGAGGACGCGGGCAACTTCCAAGTCTCCAACAACGGCAAGGGGGGACGAGCCGGCGACCCTGTAGAAATTATAGTCCACAATAGCGGCGGATCCGCCATGATCTCTACGCCGGCCGACGGGAGCAGCCCACGCTTGTCCATGGGCGTCTGGACCGGCGCTGGGACCCCGGCTCGGGACTCGGCCTTCGACTCGACAGTGCTACTCCACGAGTACATGCACGCCGTTACAGTGCGCCTGGTCGGCGGGCCAGCGACCTCCGGCTGCCTCAGCGGCAATGACGGACTCTCCTTGAACGAGGGCTACTCCGACTTTGTGCCGACGCTGCTGCGAGTCAAGGCTGGCGACACGCGGAGCACGGATTATACCATTGCGGACTGGGCCACGGGCGAGGCGATCGGGCTGCGGTCTCACTACATCTCGACCAGCCTGGAGACCACGCCGCTCACGTACGAGTCGCTCAACGCCCTAGCCTCCAGCGGCGGTTTCGACCTGGCCACCGTGTGGGCGGTGGCCCTGTATGAGGTCTTTTGGAACCTTGTCGACACATACGGCATAGGCGACGTGGACAAGGTAACACTGGGTGCGGACGGAATTCCGCAGGGGGCTCGTTACTTGCTGCTAAAATTGATATTGGACAGCGATGCCCTGGTTCCCTGTTCCCCGAACCATTTGCAGACGAGGGATGCCATACTCCAGGCCGATCGTGTTTTTACCGGTGGTGTGAATCAGTGCGCCATCTGGAAGGGCTTTGCAAAGCGAGGCTTTGGTCAAGATGCCGTCAGAGGGTCCGGATCACAGGGGAGGGTGAATGGGTTTGCCGTGCCTTCTGAATGTTAACAACATCCGCCGTCAAAAATAAACGTGCATCTTAAAGATTTTCAGTCACACATATTTAGATATGGCAGCTATATGTAATATATGTGCGTCTGAGCATAATTAATCAACGATTATCACATAGATTATGAGGATCTTGGAGTAAGGCTCCTCCTTCGGATCCAGTCTTGTCTCATTGAAGCCCAACACTTGCTACAGTCCTGAATGCCCCTCTTGGTACCATGGAACCCGCATGCAATTTATGCAGCAGATTTCGCCTTTGATCTGCGCCTGCAGTAGTTGAAGTTGGCCGCATTGTTGGTATGGGCGCGGATTTATAGACTCGCCATATCAGTTTAGGGGGATCTGCGAAATTAAAAATTGTTGCTGTAAGCGGGACGATGTATCTTGCCTCCCGTGACTTGTGGAAAGAGGTCATGTTAATAACAATGTTGAGCCCCAGCGCCATTCAGAGGCTTTATGGGAATGTTGATGACATGATCAGAACATTTCCTCGACTCACGTCCTTCCCTAGGGTAGAGCAGACTTAGCAGCCCTGTGTGGCATTGACTGCCAAGCTTTTGTGCCTTGGAGCTTTTAACGGAAGACAAGGCGCGATCGAGAAGTTCGTTCTTGTGGACCCTCACTCGATCAACAGAGTGTACCCGCCTCAGCAGAGGGAAGTTCGACGGGTGTGGACTGTAGCAGCATTATTTTCGATTATTCCATCATCCGAAAAGCCTCCAGGGGGTGGGTGCTGTTGTTTATATCCAACTTGTTCTCTTGGCCTCAAATTCTCGGGGCGTCAGGTTGCTCGCGTTGCGCTAGACTTCGACATGTGCGGTGAAACCAGTAGGCCGAGTATGCATGAGGCCTACGATGTTGGGCTCTGAACCACTTGTACCCGTCAACTGAGGTTCTAAGGTCATTCCCGGAATTTTTGCAGCTGTTTTAATTTTTCTTGATTTGCCTGAGGAAGACTGATACTCGCAACTGACCACAGTAGGGTCAAAGAAGCAATTTCCGAACACGAAACACGTCATTGTGTAATTCAGACTTCCAAATGGTTCGAATGGATCTTGGAGTCTCAGGCATTCAGAGAAATGCCCAGGCTTCCAGTTCAGCCAAGTATAAAACACCCCGCAAGGTCACCTTTCCTCTGCCGTGGAAAATCGACACCACCGACGGTAACACACACACTCTCAAACAAGACAGCCATAACTAGCAGACCCCATCACGACGATAATCACCATGCATCCCACCAAGATCATCATCCCGGCTCTGTCGCTGGTTACAGCCGTTGCGGCAGGCCCGATTGCCTATGGCACTTGTCAGGCTGGATGTGCGGCAGTGGTCGTTGCTTGCTACGCCGCAGCCGGGTTCACCTTCGGCACGGTGTTTGCGGCGGCTGCGCCGGCCTCCATCACCGCCTGCAATTCGGCCTTCGGATATTGTCAGGCCCAGTGCGCCTTGGTTGCACTGCTCCCTATACCGTGAATGGGACTCGATGAGTGCTGTACCTAGGAGTGAGTCGACTCAACTCGACTCAACAGCTCAGGCTAGTCTGGCGAGGAAAAGTGATCTCTTTTGAAGACGAGACGCAGGAGAGGCGGCCGGAATTGGGAACACCATGGAGAGGAAGGCAGGGGATGCAAGGAATACACGCATGACAGTGAGCAAGCACGCAACTCTAGTCAAAAGGGCTAGGGGCTGGAGGCGAATGTCAGGAGGCTCAGCGGTGGAGCAACAAAGAGAGCGAGTGTCAGCCCACCGAGCCAGCACCTGCAAGGTCGGTGTAGGCGAATAGGCTGCGGAGACAGATAGTAAAATTCACGGGGAAATCACAGGTAGAGAGACCACTGTGCATGTGTGTGCCGATGACTATATGCCGTTGGGAGAGTTGGTGAGAGTGGCGAGACGGTAGGTACATGGAAGGACGCCGTGGGCGGCATCTTCCAAGTGAGGGTTTCAAATCAAGTCAAACTGTTGTGAATGTACGATGTATATATAGACTTTGCTTATGCGCAGAGTGTGCGTTTTGTAATCAAGCCACAGTCCAGAAGCCACAATATACTGCAGCGTTGACGATATGCAGCGCAATGTGGATCATGATAGTAGGTACCAAGCAGGCTACAGTTGGGGGAGGTGAAGACTGGAGAACCCCGCAAACGGTAAGGAGCGGGAATGCGGAGTGGCTTCCTCGCCTCAGTGTACAATGGCACATGTGCAGCTCCGGAAAAAGAGGGTCTCGGCCGCAGGGTACACGAGTACAAAAGGGCGCCAGTCTCCCGCCTCTGAACGCTGGATTGGGGGCACCTGGGAGCAGAGCTCTGATCGATCGCTTGATTGGCTGGCTCACTGATTGATGAATTATTGACCACTGGCCGTTGCATAGGAGAGACTGGGGTGCTGAAGGTATGTGATCTCTCTCTGTCCATAGCTCCCATCCCACTGACTCAGGTCGATTCAACAGTCAGAAGCTAGATGATCTAACGGCAAAGCTGTCATATTAAGAACCAGCATCTGGGTAGTCACTCAGGTTAGGTCAGGTCAGGTTACAGGTTGTTCGGTTAGCCATCCGACGTGCCACCGCGATACCACAGTACAACAATATCACCGTCACGAGCCCACAGGTGAGGAGAACTCCATCCATATTTGATGCCTTTACATGGACTGTGAACCTAGGCAGTCAGTCTACTGCCTGGCGACACACAGGAGGAGCTGGCTGCAGCCACAATTGTCCACCGCCCGCCAACATCTTGTGCCCAGAAACAACTTTGTTTCTAACTCGAACACGGCACAGGAAAACAGCCCACTTACCAGTCATCGCAGCCTCATCCAGTTGAACCTCTAGGCTTGTTGACCTCGAGCGCCTCCATAACCTGCGCCATCACCATCGAAATCACCCTCACAAACCTCCTCCTACGAACTTGACCAGGGAGAAACTCTCTCGAAAAAGCCGTTCCTTCTCCTTGTGCTGGTGAAGGAGCAAACGCACGCACGAACGAACATACGAACGAACCAGCTCTGGAGGCGGTCCGACCGGCCCCACTTCTCTGCCCGCCAATCCGTCGTGCCATTGGCCTGTCACGGCTAGCTGCCGACGCTAGGCAGGGAGCTCTTGCCTTGGACGCCAGCCCACCACCCACCTCTCCCACCTCTCCCACCTGGGCCTTTTTGGGGTCAGGTACCAAGGTACCTGCACACAACTGGTCAGGTACGCTTTATAACGTGCCTGGTCTGCCGCCGTCCGGAGTACCCAACACTTTCTGTTGTACATAACCTACCTACACCTAACTCCATACTCCACCTGTCCGCCTGCGGCCTTGTGTGTGTGTGTGTGTGGGTTGTGTGCTGCTTCTTCTTGTCTGCTCTTGTGTGTGCGCCGGTGGCCCAAGCTTCTCGGCCTTGACCCATCCTAGTCGCATATCATCGCAGCGCAGCGCATCGCATCTCACTTCGTCCCTCCAACCATCCTCAACACCAACTCGATCACCCCCTTCACCAGCCATCACCATCCCGAATTGAACCCAGAAAATCCTCCCAAGCCTTTCGCGTCAGCTTCTCCTCTGGACCTCGACTCGTGTAGCCCTTGAGAGCATCACGACTTTCCTCCCATTCTGTTTGCCATGGGAAGCTCAATCGCTGCCTCTCCATCTCCATCCTCCATCCAACGCGACCATACTCTGTCAAGCTAGAGGCAGCCGAGCCTTCCTGTAAGCTACTTTTCTCTCTGATCCTCCGTCTGTCGCTAAATAAATCTATATACCTCCTCGTGCTCTACCGCAACCAGCTGACCTTGTTCCTGGCCTAGATTTTGCCCCATCCACAACCCATACCCGGTCCCCATCCTCCACCATGGGCTCTGTCACGGAGTTCCCTCTGGGGCCTCACCTGCGGTATCCCATAACAATCACCAGGCTGATATACAAGCCCGGTGATGAGGTCAAGAAGGGCTCCAATGCCATGGAATTCTCCTACAAGTACAAGATGGAGTTCGGCGACCAGATCACAGGCGATATCCGCCACGAGGAGCAGACCGGCTTTGCCTCGTGGCCCTGCCCTACCAATGGAACCCTCAAGTCCTGGGACATCAAGGTCGGCGAGGTCATCGCTCGCAGCCGCCCCTGCGTGCGCATCGAGGAGACTTGCATACACGACAACCAGTACGGCGGCATGTGTCTGATCTGCGGCAAGAGCATGGACGACATCGACTTCTACACCACCCAGCTCGACACCGCCCGCGCCCCCGTCCACATGATCCACGACAACGTCAAGCTGACCGTCAGCCTCGACCGCGCCGCCGAGACCGAGCTGCTGCAGCAGAAGCGCCTGCTGGAGCACCGCAAGCTGAGCCTCGTCGTCGACCTGGACCAGACCATCATCCACGCCTGCATAGACCCCACCGTCGGGGAGTGGCAGAACGACCCCACAAACCCGAATCACGAGGCCGTCAAGGACGTCCAGAGCTTCCAGCTCAATGACGACGGCCCCCGCGGCGTGGCCAGCGGCTGCTCCTACTACATCAAGATGCGCCCCAACCTCCGACAGTTTCTCACCAACATCGCCAAGCTCTACGAGCTGCACGTCTATACCATGGGCACCCGGGCATACGCCATGAACATCGCGAGGATCGTGGACCCGGACAAGAAGCTCTTTGGCGACCGCATCATCAGCCGCGACGAGAACGGCAACATGACCGCCAAGAGCCTGCAGCGCCTCTTCCCTGTCTCCACCAACATGGTCGTCGTTATTGATGACCGTGCCGACGTCTGGCCCAACAACAGGCGGAACCTGATCAAGGTCGTCCCCTACGACTTTTTCAAAGGCACCGGCGACATCAACTCCAGCTTCCTGCCAAAGAGGCCTGACCTGACCCCGGCCCCGGACGCCGTCCCGGAGACGCCCCCGCAGAACGGTGAGGCGAAGCCCGACGTCGAGGGAGACGCAGCAGCCAAGCCAGCTGCTGCAGCCGCCGTCCCCTCCACCGTTGGTCCGACTCCGGCTGGCGTGAGCGGTGCTGATGATGTTGCACTGCTGAAAGCGCAGAGCGAGCAGGAGCGCGCCTTGGAGAAGCAGCTGACCGACAGGCCTCTGCTCCACATGCAGGAGAAGCTCGACAAGGACGACGAGGAAGCCGAGAAGGCCAACGAGAGCCCGGAGAGCGGCCATAACACCCCACCGCACCAGCGACATCACGTACTCCTCGACGATGATGCCGAACTCATCTACCTAGAACGACACCTCACGAACCTACACCAGAAATATTATCAAGCCTACGAAAGCCGCGAGAACAGCCCCTCGATACCCGATGTGGGCAGCGTGCTGGACGAGCTGAAACACGAGGTCCTGCGAGGCACGCGTATCGTGCTCAGCGGCATCGTGCCCAACAACGTGGACAAGTGGAACCACGAGATAGCGCTGCAAGTGAAGAGTTTCGGCGCGATACTGGAAGACCGGATACATCCTGCAATCACACACCTGGTAGTCAGCCTGCTCCGGCCTCGGACGGCCAAGGTGCGCGAGGCGGTCAGGATACCGACCATCAAGATCGTCAACCAGAACTGGCTACAGGACTCGATCAGCCAGTGGGAGGAGCTGGACGAGACACCATACCTGTTGGACCTGCACCCTGCCGACCGGGGAGGCTTGGCGCCCCTCGTGCTGCCTGGCAAGGGCGAGGGTGGTATGAGCCCCGAGGCGATCAACACTGCCATCCAGAACGGCGGGGCCGACCCAGAGGAGCTCGACAGCGCCGACGAGGAGGACGAGATGGACCCGCGCAGCCCCATTGACGAGCTCAAGACGTTTGATTTCAACGAGGCCGACGAGGAACTTGCTGCCTTCATGGAGGAGGATGACGGCGATGACGACGATGATGACGACGGAAAGTCGGAGGAGGGAGGCCGGCAGTCGGATTCCGACTTTGACGACAACAACAGCACGACCTCGGACAGTGCGAGTGAGACGGGGTCGAAAGCCAGCAGGGCGAGGGGTGAGACGGTCAACGGCACATCACCCGGCTCCAAGCGGAAACACGGCGACGGCGACACGGAGAGCGAAAGGGATGTCGAGGGCAGCAGCGGCTCTGCGCTGTCGAAAAAGCTCAAGGTGTCGCGGTCACAAGGGGGCAGCAAGCTGCGGTCAGCGTACGAGCCCGAGCCTGAGCCACAAGCAAGTCCAAGTGAAGCAGCGGGTACAAATGGAGGTGCCCCCGGACCTGGTGTTGAGAAGGAAGAGGACGAGGACGAGGAGGTGGACCTCCTGGAGACGGAGGGAGGCGGCAACGAGGACATGGACGAGATCGACGAGGAGGAGCTGATGGCAGAGCTGGCCAGGGAAGAGCAGCAGGCGATCGCGGAGAAGGGCTAGGTGCCCTGGATATCGTCGCTCAACTCGGCGGCGTGCAATGCCAAACTGGCACGGGGACGGTCATCAACGCCCTCGACGCCCTCGGAGTCTGCCTTTGGAGAGGCTCCAGGGCGGCGGTGAAGAGGCTCTATGGGAGCTCTACGGGATCAGCGTGTAGCATTTGTGGAAGGGTTCCTTTTTACTAGCGATATTTGATTAGCCGAATGAATTAGAATCTATGTAACATCCAGTACAGGACGCGTGATGGGGGCATGACAGGATATCATCATGGAACATCTGAACGGGCAGGTTTGTTGGAATCTGGTTGACGGACTGTCCTTGGGTCTGATATTTAGCAGCAATTTCTGTAGACGGGCAGTCCTCCACAGGAAACATTGGAGCAACACCAAGGTGCATTTCCTGTAATTCAGAGGAAGGAAGTTAGATTCCAAGCAATCTACCACCCACTCATCCGTGGTTGGCAAATGGGCTGACCTTGGTGAGAGGTGACCAACATACTACTAGATGGCTGGCAGCAGGGGTAGGGTTTCACATAAGCAAATCACACCCCCCTCCCCACGGTACCTCCACACTCCAGAGCTCCGGCCAATCCAGCCGGGGTTGAATGCAAGCAGGTACTGTTGCGGGCAGGCAAGGGAAAGCAGTCGAGCCGCATCGCATCCGCTCTCGAAGTCGACGACCAAATCCACGACCACAATTAGACCTCGCCCACTACCCCCAACCTCGCACTTCCAACCCCCCCGAAACGACGTCCCGACCGCGGTTACTTCGCCCAATTGACCGACGCGGCGGATAGTACACCCATTGCGAACCAAAAAAGAAGGCAACAAATCCCCAGGATTGGTCGGCCCACCCGACAACAACCAGACGACATCAGCAACAAATAGCCCACCATGCCTCAGGATATGCCCCCAGTGGGCGGCTACGACGCCGTCCAGTACAAGGTGAGATGACCTCTTCGAATTCGATACACCTGCTACCCTTCCTGGTCCTCCCTCTCGGCAATGGCAGTCCGCTTCGAGGACAAGATGGATGGCAATCGGATGATTGGACGGGCGGACAGAGGCTTGAGCGTGCAAGGAGCTTGGGGTGGCACTGGGCGAGGAGTATGAGGACTCTATCCGCGGCAGCAAGCCCAGTGCGAGCGGAACAGCAGCCACCGCCGGCAATGTCACCGGATAATACGGCTCCTGTGCACCACGAAAGATACGGCCAGCGACCGTCTTGTACGAGGCGGAGATATACTTGGTGGCTGCTTGATACTGCGGCTGGAGGCACATGTGCGCTGGACGAGCCCGCGGCTGGAGGCTGTGGTTCGATGACCTGGATCTGATCAGACCATACGACCACCAAGCGCGATGGCACGGAGAGGGTCGCGAGGTTGCAAGCCTCAAGAGAGCCGACTCAGGATCGACCATCGCCAATGAAAGAGGAGGGCTACAATCGGCCGCTGGACTTTTGGGTTTCCTGGTTCCTGGAGTGTCTGCAAGCAAATATACTAGGACAACTTTGCTGACTTGCACCGCTCGCCGCAGCGCAACCTGCCCGCACGAGGCTTCAAGCCCGCCACACTCCTCGCCCTCGGCGGCGGCGTGATGCTCTACGGATGGTACCAGTTCGGCAAGGGCGCACGAGAACAACGGTGAGTCGAAACCACGCTCCCCAACCCGATCCGCTTCCATCACTCCCTCTCGGATGTCGCGTAAGCAACCGTCAGGTTCTCCCCCTCCTTGCTGACAACTCCCGGCGTCTTTCCCACAGCGAGCTCGCCCGCGAGAAGATGTGGGCCCGCATCCACCTCATCCCCGCCCTCCAGGCCGAGGAGGACCGCGACCAGGTGCGCCGCTACCTGGCCGACCAGCAGCGCGAGCGCGACCTCATGGGCGGCGAGAACTTCAAGGTCTACAACAACGAGAGGTTCGTCAAGCCCACCTTCGCCGTCACGCCCGAGAAGTCGAAGTAGGATTTTCAGTCGAGGCGGTGGAGGAATGAAGCATGGGACAGATAGAGACAATATGGCATATTAAGCTGGGCATAGGACCACGATCCAGCTGCGTGTCCGACGGATGGGCCGGATGGCGGGACAAGATGAGCTCTGTACATATGGTATGGCTGGCTCAGTGGTGACAATCAATAAAAAAATCAAGAACAAAGCATCGCATTTTCAGCGTCACAGGGCGTGTTACGAGTCCGGCGCCTGAAAAATCAAGACGATCCGAATGCCTCTAAAGTCAACAATCACCAAGCAACATGTGCCGGGTGCATTACTTCGTAAAAGCATAGAGTGTATCATCCACCCAGACCACAAACATGAGAAAACCACCCATCATACCAATGCTGAACCGGACCGAAAACTCCCCAGCCTTTATCCATAATGCCGCGCCCCTAAGGCTGGTTCACTACATTTTATACACGCCTGTGGACATCGGAAGCAAAACAAATCAGGACATGCAAACTGTGCTCATCGCGAGGGGAGCTCAGCTTTCTAGGCCGCCGCTTGCACAACCTTGAAGCCATCCGACACCATCTTCGTGATGTCCTCGTTCTTGTGTTGCAGCAGCCCCAGCGCGAATGCCACATCGTTCCATTGGCGCTCCGTATCGCAACGTGGCAGACGAGCCGCCAGCTTGTCGGCCAGCTGCTTGGCATGTTTGTCCTGTGATGACGAAGAGCGTTAGCAAGTCGATCCACCTCAAATGTACTTGAATTCTGCCACGCCGGACTCTGGCTTACCTTCTCCACAAATCCAAGCAGGAACTTGACAATTCTCCTGAAGCTCTCCTCTGCAAGCGCCTTCTCGGCCGAGAGCAGGGAGAACATATCAACAAAGTGGTTGTACACCGCGTTGTCCTTGGTAGACAGCTCCGTGAAGAACATCCTGGCCAGGTCTGCGATGCGCTTGTCCTCGTCCTCCATACACTTGGCCATCTCGCCCAGCTGGCCCTTCACCTTGACCTGTCCAGCCAGGATGAGGAAGGTCAGCGTCATCAGACACGTGCGCTTGACCGAAGCATCCTTGTCGGCCAGTCGGCGGTACAGGAAATCCGTGTTCTCGTCGATGAGGTGGTTGAAGCACACTGCCATGTCACCCAGCGCGATGACCGCGTTGGACCGCACCGTCGCGTCGGGGGATCGCTCCATGATGGTGATGAGCAACGGGAGGTTGGCCTCACAATACTCGGCACTGACGCACATCAGCTTCGCGAGGCACAACGTGGCAGCCGCTTG
Source organism: Diaporthe eres (assembly GCA_022225955.2). Lineage (NCBI taxonomy): Eukaryota > Fungi > Ascomycota > Sordariomycetes > Diaporthales > Diaporthaceae > Diaporthe > Diaporthe eres. Next base: position 1,530,505 of record JAKJXM020000033.1, on the reverse strand, counting down.
CAGGCCCTTGTCCTTGTATTTGGTGTTGTTCGCGCAAATCTCGCTCACAAGAGCCCCGTACAAGGCCAGCAAGGAGTCCTGGCCGTAGAGTAGCTCCCGCTCGCGGATGTGTAGCATGGCCTCGGTGAAATCGTCCTCGGTCGTACCGCCAATGAGATCCAGTTCATCTTCGGGCTCATCCTTGTCCCTGGCCACGGTTCCGATTGTCGATGCCCTGTTGTTCCTGCTGTTGCGGCGCGACTCGGCCTCGGCTGCCTTCTCGGCTGCCACAGCCTTCTCCTTTTCTTGCTTGCGACGCTTGAAGTCCAGCTCGCATAGCTCGAGGTGGACAATCTGCTTGATCGCAACATGGCCCACAATAAATAGGAGCTCGGACAGAGCGATCGCGTTGTCGCGCTTGGGCTTGGAAGCTTCCTCCGCCTGTGTAGCCGGCTGCTGTGTTGCTGGCTGCTGCGTCGGGGGCATCACAGTAGGCTCAGCGCCATCCTCGCCTTCTTCCGTCTCGACCTTGGCCGAGTGTCGGCTTTGCGATGATTTTTGCGAGTCTCTGGATGCGGGCCGGTCGTTGGAATTTGAACGTCCACGGCCAGTAAACACAGCTTTGGTCTTGTGGCGGATAATCTCGGTGCAAAGCACGTCCGGGTGCTTGGAGATGGCGTAGATGGCATTGATGGCCTGCTCAGCAACGCCGTACCATTCCTCGTTCTGAGAGGGCACATCTGTGATGGCAGCGAGCTTTTGGAGGACGGCATGCTGGTTCGGTAACCGCGAAAACTTGACGCCAGACTCCTTAGCCTGTCGGCCAGTTGGATTCAGGCGGCGGAGCGCGATACACGTATACTTGGCGAGCTGGAGGTCGCCACGCCCATGGGGGCCAAGGCCGGTACGGAGCATGGTCTCCATATCGCTGACCACGATCTCGGGACTGGCGGTCGCCAGCATGCCCAACACAATGATGGCGCCTCTTCTTTGGGTCCTTGAGATTTCGCGCTTCTGCACACCGTAGACCTGCCAGAGCTTCGAGATGACGAGATCGGGAATCATGCCCTGCTTCATCATTGTCGCGAGCAGCTGCTCAAGGGAGGTCAGCTCTGCCGGCGTGGCTCCGAAGGTCAGACTGATCATGTTGCGGGCAATGAAGTTGGCAGCATCATTGGGGCTGAACGAATCCGGGGCCTCGAAGAAGAGCCGCTTGTAGCACTCGATGAGATGTGCCTGAACGCCCTTTCCTTCGTCGCTGTTGCCCTTGGTCCAGATCAGTCTCAACATTCGGCGGATGCCTACTTTGTTCTGCTCGATGTTGTAAGCGTCGCCAACCTCGAAGTAATCCATCGCCTCGATCACCTCGCTCTTGTTTTTGGACCCAAGTAACTGGCAGACGGTGCCCGTCGCCTCATGCAGGACGTCGATGAACTTGAGCGCTTCTGTGTAGTACCGTCGCGTGAGGGTGAGCTTCTCAATAGCTTCCGAGGTCGCGGCATCCTCCTGCACTTTCTGGATCGCAGCAACCTTCTCTTCCTCGGTCATCTCGGCAGGGTCGTTCTTTTGCGGGGACGGCTCGACTTGTGTGGCCTCGTCAAGAAGCTGCTCGTCCACAGTGACATCTGCCCTGCCCTGGCTGTCCATGTCAGGCGCCCCAGCTGGGGGCTTCAATGCATCGAGCTCCTGGTCGACCTTGTTCAGGCGTTCCTGCCACTCTTTTCGGGCCAGCTGGTGGCCATGCATGACAGTAAACGGATGTGTCTTGATGAGGCAACCTAGAAGCTTGATAGCATTCCTCCGGACATTGCTGCTCTTGTCTTCGAGACTTCGGCACGCCAGCTCAGCCGCCCTCTGTCTCCGCTTGGGGAACTTCTGTTGGAGGTCACACAGCTTCACGTAGACCTGGATTGCCCTACAACGACAGTAGGGGTTGATGTCGAGGAAACGCTCCTCCAGGACGTCGAAGAAGGCATTCAGTTGGGACTTGTAGTTCTCTCCACGTTCTTCTTGTTTGCTCAAATAGATAAGCATGTTGCCGCAGACCTCAACCAGGGCGCATCGCAGCGTGTAAGACTGGGTTTGTTAGCTTCAGAACAGGCCGTTGAGCGGACAGAAAGTCAGAGCCTACCTCGCTGTCGAGTTGCTTGGCCAGCATGGTCATTTGCTTGATCACTAGCCTGGGCGCCAGCTCAGACAACTTGACCATGAAGGTAGAGACAGACTTCGGGCCTCGGGTGTCGTTACTGTTGAACTCTTTGTTACTGAGTTCGCGCAGTACCTCCTCCCCAAGCTGCGGGTAGTCATATTGCTCTGCCAAAATGTGTAGGAACTCGGCCATCGGCTCGGACAAGTGCTCGAAGTAGGTCAGGTTTTGCACAATGGAGATTTGCGCGGCTGGGATACTTAAAGTCAGTTCGCTATTCTGCTCCCATCGTCATTGCCATTGCGTTTATGGAGAAACCCACCGTAACCGTGACCGTGGTGCTTGACAGCGATACACAGCACCTTGAAGGCGTGCATTCGGATGGTGGTGTTCTTGATTCGTTGCTCGCTCTCGAGGATCAAGTAAACGGGGCGGGTGATCAGGCCGATAAAGGTGTCTCGTTCGGAGGTCGTTAAGAAGATCTTGCCCAGTTTCAACCGCAGCACCTTGCACATTGTGTCAAGAGCTATCTGAAGCTGGGCAGCACTGTCCCAGTTTGCCTCCTTGTCTGCCGCAGAAGCCTTCTTGCCCTTGGGTTTCCTGCCTCGAGCAATCGGTGCCGAAGACGACTTCTCGGCGGCCTTTGTCTCGACGCAGGAGATGGTCCATTGCAGGAGGAATCCATAGATCTCGAGGAGGTGTTTGTGGTGGGAAAGAAGGTCCTGCTCGTCGGACTCGAGGTCGGTGTGGATGATGTCGGCTTCGGTGGACAGACCGGAGGTGATCAGATCAAAGACCTTTGAGAGCGCATGTGTAGGCAGGTATGGAGTATATCTGGAGAGTTGGAAGAGCTTAGAAACATGTCCCTGCAGGTCCGCAAGAGGTGTTCGTTCCTGGCCTGGATCTGGGTCTAGGTCTGGGTCTGGGGTCTGCTCTGGGGTGGGCAGGGTTGAAGGTGTATCTGTGTCTGCGACAGGGCGCGTGCTCTTCCGCGCCAGCGCGGATCGTGAGGGCGAGGGCGCAGAGGCGTGGACAAAGGCATTGGCAGAGGAGGCAGGCTCGGTAGTGGCCGGGAAAACGGAGGGGGGAAGGGAAATGGGGGCGCACTTGAGGAGGAACTGCAGCGAGTCGAAGTGCGCGCTGCGAGTGATGGCATCCGGGTTCTCGGCGACGGCGTCGATAATCGGGTTGAGGACGGGGTTGATGACGCCGTTGGTGAGGCTCTCTGGGTCGTTCTCGCAGTCGAACAACGCGGAGTCTGCTTGTTCGGTCGGTATTGTCGCAGGGTCGCTCATGTAGAGCTTGAGCGCCTCGTTGATGTCGAAGTTGACGTTGTCCATCTTGGCTGCCGCGTCGCCTGATCACACAGACAGGCAGGCTCGTCTGGTGCTCGTGTCGTATGGATATCGTGAAGTAGGAGATGGAAAGGATCAACAACGAGAAGATGGGAAATGAAGGCAAAGAAATCGTGGTAGCAGAGTGCAGTCCCGTGGAGCAGCAGACACGGCGACCTCGTCACAGCTCGTTCAACATTTGAAAGTGACCCAGAATCCCTAACCCGGTGGCGACGGCAATGTTTAAGATGCAAAAGGAATGGACGTTGCGACTGGGTCGGGTGGGCCTGCTTCTCTTTGCCTGTTGTTGACGCAGGTGGGTCACCGTGGGTGTTGACAGGGAAGGTGGGATTTCTTCGCGGGGGCCGTTGGAAGGTGCTGGGCAACCGGCTGCCCACTGCAGGAGCTTTGTTTTGTTTGGGGTGGGCGCGGGTGGCTCGACGCGTGCGGATCGGTACCCCGCCAATTTTGCAGCGCAGTAATCCGCGTCAGTCGAGGCTCCAAGCACGAACACACTTCCTTGCAGGCCGCCAACCTCGGCGCCCCATGCCACAATCCTTGCTCTGCCATTGACCATTGACTATTGAACACCCATTTTCAAGGACACTAGACTGCTCTCGAGTCGTCAATTGGACCTTTTGGACGCCTGAGTTGTTACTCCTGGCTGGCAATTCGACTTGTCCTCTCACTTCCGTGCGCGTTCAACGGGAACGACTTCGTTCTATCGGCCAGCGTCTTCTCTTTCCACTCTCTTCTTTTGGCCTCTCCCTCGTCTCTCGGCCCTCGACGCACTCCATCGCCTTCCCCACCCAATCATGTCAGCTGCAGTCCGCCGGCGGCGGCCAGATGACTTCCAAATCCACCAGGATGGCCCCTCGACAGAAGACACCGAAATGAACACAGACGCTGCGGGCGGCAGGGAAGAGGAGTACCTTGACGAGGAAGACCAGGAACAGGAGCAAGGCCAGAGTCAAGAACGAAGTGCACGGGGCCCCAATCGAGACGTCGACGAGGAGGAGGACGAGGAGCCTGAGCTTGACGAAGATGACGAGGACGAAGAAGAGTCGGATGAGGAAGAGATACTGGACGATGATATGAGGAGGCTCCAAGATGCTTTTCCGGGCTTCAGGCGCAAGTACAAGCTCATCAAGAGGATCGGAGAGGGTGTGTGGACCCCCAATGCTCCGTCGGCCTGCTCTGACTTCGACACTCACTGACTTCTGCTCTCTGTTCTAGGCACATTCTCCACCGTCTACAAGGCCGAAGACCTCCAGTACGACCGCTACGAGAACAAATGGGATGTCGACAAGGAGAACGAGTCGTGGACTCCCCCTCCTCTCAAGCGACACGTCGACCGCAGCAGTAGCTCTTCTGCTACGATCGACCAAGCCTCAGAGCTCACCTCCCGCACCACCCGACAGCACCGCACACGGTCACGCTTTGTCGCCATCAAGAAGATCTACGTCACGTCCTCCCCCTCGCGAATCCTCAACGAGCTCGAGCTGCTTCACGACCTACGCGACTGCCCTGCCGTTTGCCCCCTGATCACGGCATTCCGAAGTACAGATCAGGTCATTGCCATCCTCCCCTACTTCCGCCACCATGATTTCCGCGACTATTTCAGGAACATGACCATCCCCGATATGGCCGTTTACCTCCGCTCTCTCTTCACAGCCTTGTCAGCTGTTCATCGGAACCACATCATACATCGAGACATCAAGCCTACAAATTTCCTCTATGACCCCTCGACGCAACGTGGTGTTCTTGTAGACTTTGGTCTTGCGGAGCGAGAAGGCGAGGACTCTAAGCCCTGCTACTGCCACGAGGAGCCCAGTGTCCGGCGGCAACGCCTGAGGGCAGCCGTCATGGCCAACGGTGGTCCTCATCGTGGCTTCCCAAAGAATGATACCCGCCCCTCTCGCCGGGCCAACCGTGCCGGCACCCGTGGATTCCGTGCGCCAGAGGTCCTCTTCAAATGCACCGAGCAGACCACCAAGCTCGACATCTGGTCCGCTGGTGTGATTCTGCTCACTATCATGTCCCGCCGGTTCCCCTTCTTCAACTCGGCCGACGACGTCGAGGCCATGATCGAGATCGCGACCATCTTTGGCCACAGAAGGATGCGCATAGCCGGGCAGCAGCATGGGTGTATGTTCGACACTACCATACCTACCATCGGGCAGAACGGTTTTGATCTGGGCAAGATCATCATGTGGAGCACCCTCCGAGACGAGAAGAAACAGCCTTTCTCCGATGAAGAGAGGATCGCCTTGGATTTTCTTGCTCGTTGCATGGAGCTGGACCCGAGCAAGAGGATCGACGCGGACGAGGCGCTGGAGCACGAATTCTTGATGATGGGCATGGAGAGCCAGGGCAGCGAGGAGGAAGACATGGATGTGCTTCCGACAGACGAGTATTGAGAGAATTGGTGGACAACTTTTGAAGGTTTCATTCCACCCGGAGTTTGGAAGAGGGCCCAGCTTTCCTGGGCCGCCATGCGAAGACATATGTACTATTCAAGCTGTATAATATGCGACCGGATTCGGCGTCTCTGGCTCGGCGGCGGGCATGGCATGGCTGGCGTTGGTCCGAGTATGGCACCTGGGCGGGACTTATGTGTACTGATGCACATGTAGAAGGCGTTTGAGTTTGTGGTATACCAATTTAATCATCGATGACACCAAGGCCCTGTCGCCTCAACCCTGGCACCCGTCTCACACAGCGATCAGGCGGCTTCATGTCCCGCCATCTCAACGTCTCGATCCACGGAGCAGACCCTGCTTAGCCGCCTGGAACATTAGCTAAATGCTGAAGACGTAACGCGAGGCAAGGCTGAACCCCTGGCGTCTAGCTGCTCCCTCCAAAGGGCAGAAGTTGAGACTAACGTCACAACAGCTACAAAGACTTGGACTGTCACCGGATTCTTTGATCAAGGTACTCAAATTGCTACACCAACACGGGACTAATCGACGTTCTTGAGCAGCTTCCAAGTCATCAAACACTATACATCACACCAAGCTTCGCTAATCCAGACCGTGGCCGGCTCAACACCAGGGCGTCCTCTCCCAACCAGCGCGTGCCGCCTCTCACTTCGATATCCCCTCTTCCTCCGGGTAGATGACGACCGCCTGGAGAAGCACCTCCTGCAAACCCGTACAGACCCTCTTGAGCATACTGTTCATGGCCGCCGCGACGGTCCAGCCACACCTGTCCGACTGGCTGACCGACGTGTACCCGTGCTGCAGGCCGCAGCTCAGCGCGAAGTTGTCGAAGTAGTCGATGAAGCACCGCACCGGCTCCTTCTGGAAGACGGGCTCCGTCAGCCACCCGACCACCGTGTCGGCGGGGAGCAGCAGGACCGAGCTCCACGAGTTGCCCGTGCCGAACGTGATGTAGGCCGCCCACCAGGCGTCGCCGATCTGCTGGAACAGGAGGCCCGTCTCGCGGTCCAGCGTCCACACGGCCGCGTCGTCCAGGTTCACCGTCACGTGCGACATGAGGTTCGTGGTCACCGTCACCCCGTCCGGGTCGTCCGTCGAGAAGTACTGTCCGGCTAGCGTGCCTGCGATGATCTTGATGTAGATCTCGGGCCCTATCGGGACGAACGGTTCGAACGGGGTCGGGCCACTCGATTCTGAGCTCTGGGTTGTGGAAGACTCCGCGGATGATGGGACCGTGGATGATGGCTCCACGGATGACGGTTCCACGGATGATGATGGTGCCTCAGTGGTGCTGAAATTACGCGTCTCGAAGGGCAGGAAGGAGTGCGACGAGGTGGTTGGTTCAAAGTCGGACGACGTCTCCGGTGGACTCGACGTTGTAGGTTCTGTTGATGTAGCAGTGGAGTAGTTCGAGAAGCGATCCGAGGAAGCTGCTGTGTACGACGTCCGGAAGACGGTCGAGAAAGAGTCACTGTAGGAAGAGCTCGTCTCGTTCGAAATGGCGAGCCTGGAGGAAGAGAACGGTGCTGAGGCAGGCAAGGTGCTGGCACAATTGCATTGCGAAGACTGCGCTGACGGTGTTGTGGGCTCAGCTATGCAGAAGGCGGGACCGGAAACAGTGAGCGACGTGGAAAAGAACTCGTCCACCTGGACTGTCACGATCACAGAACCACCGCCAAACGTAAGGCAAGCCGGCGCTAGGTCCGGGCCTACGATTATCGGCGCGGGCAATCTGCTGCCGCCGCTGGCAGATGAGGATGTCGTCAAAGCCCGTGATGAGATGCCGGCCCTCGATATCCCTGGGATGATGACGGTATCTGTTGCTACTGGTGGTGGCGCCGTGGTGGTTGTTGGTCCGGCGCCGATGCAGGAGCAGGCACTCTCGAAACGGTATGCCACGTCCCCATAGCAAGCCCGCACGATGTAGGTGGGAATAGCCTGTGACGGAACAATGGTGCTTGCACCAACAAAGGGGCCAGTGATGGTCGTGATGTCTCCATCACCGGTTGTGATGGTCACTGTGCTCGTCAATGCAGGGGGAACAACAGTCGTGATGAAATGCGCAGAACACTCCTCAGCACCTGCGGGGTTCCAGTACATGGCTTTTTATTGTCAGTATATATTCTCTTTGAATGGTTGATATGTGCTTCCAAGGGTCTCTCACCTCCATAACAATTGTCTTCGACACAAGCAGCGTCCACACCCCGGAGCACCATAACAGCGGCCAGAAATATGGGCCATTTTAGGAGCGTCATGATGGGCAGTATAGTCCCGCAGGAAATGAATGAATGAATGAATGGTAATGTGGTAAAGAACGTGGGCTTGAGGGATTGTAAGATCAAACTGGTGAAATGTACTCCTCGGGCCGTGGATGGTTTTCCCAACACTGCCCTATCATTCAGAATACCAAGGCCAGCTTTATACTTCAGACTTTCGAACCCATCTATCTAAAAGGGAGAGTTTAGTTCTCGTGCGCATGCAGAGGACGATCTCTGTCTTTCTCTTCGAACCACTCCCTTCTCATCTTGCCAACATCACGATCCCACAGAGTGTCGGTTCAGGGGCTCAAAAAGGTGATATCACTGAAAAGGAAACGATCTGTCTGTTCTGGACCTTTCAACATCTCATGCCCCTTTCATTTAGCTACTGTAGGCATTGATCAGCACGAGCAAGGCTTGCCAAGATCGACGACACGCGCTGCAAGGGAGCCCATATCAGGCAGTCAGGGTGAACACGAGCTGACAGGATTGTATTCTTTAAGTGGAAGGTGATGGCAGGTTTGACTAGAACATCGAGCAAGAATAAGCGTGTATATGGCATACTCCGGTGGCCCCGTCTCATGTTGCCGGGAGGGGATGGCGTGGAATGTTAAAACAAGCTTAAGCGAGACACTTCAGCTATTCCATGTGGTCCAAGAACTCAACGTATGTCTCACTACACCCGCCTCTCCCATTTAACCCCTGTGTTCAGGGCGGTTACATCCACAACCGTTGTGTCTTTGGAGCTTTCTAGATAGATAGGACAGGCACCCGGGGGCAAGGGCAACGGTCATGTCATGTTGGCGGAAAGTGCCGCGAATAATGGAGGCTCACCAGCTTGAGTACCCAGGTAGTGTGATTATTCTGGAGGTGTTTTGAACCACTAATGGCCTACACTTTCTCACTATAGAGAGGGAGATACATTGGGACAACATCTAGGACAACAGCGCTTGCATACCGCAGCACTCCTTGTCAAAGTGTTTAGAGCAGTTGACCATGTCCGGCCCTGCTTCTTGCTAGCGATTCCTCTCGCCTTCCTCGGTGATTTTGTAGGCTTGATGGTTTCTTCAAGAGCCATGACCGCTTGAGTATTTTGTGAGTTTGCGTTACGCCTCAGGGCTCGAGCATCCCTTGCGAGTCTCGAAGCTTTCACGCTGACGCTCTCCGCCGCGGCCACGGCCCGGGGCCGGACGTGAACCGTGCTGGGTATGTGGTCCCCATCCTGGGCGTCGCACTTGCACGGATAGTCGGGCAACGAGAAGTAGACTGAGCCGTAGTCGACAAACAGCTGCTCGCCGGCTTTGATCTCCCGGTTGGCGACGTACAGGACCACCTGCCGCTTGCCGTACATCCCCACTCGGGCGGTGACGTTTGGGTCGCAGTGATGGTTCACGAAACGTGTGATGTTGCCGAACTGGTTGGCTGTCACTTCGCCAATCTCGGGGATGACGAAGACGTACCTATCGTGGACCGGTAGGGACTTTGGGGGATGAAGCCTGCCCAGGTACTCGCCGATGATGGACTCGCTCGGTATTGTCTGATTAGCAAACACGCCTTTGCCCATTACTCCAGCCCCTCTGATATCACACATCTTCTTACCGGCAACGGCAATGACGTTCTGGAAGTAGTCGACACACGCTCGTCCTTCGCAAGTATCACGTCCGTTGCCGCACTGTAGTTCTTATAATCAGCAAGTTATCACGATATGAATGAGTCTAATATAGAGTGCTTGTGGTTTTTGTAGGTGCCAGGATTGCTTAGCACTGTGACTTACCACCTCACAATACAAGGAAAACTTATTTCGACTCAGCACGCTACGAACCGAGGCCCTTCCCAAAGGCCAGTCATTCGAGTTTATAACGTAATCCGTGATCTCCCGTGGGTCTGAAATGGGTCCATGTACTGGCTGTACTTGCCCGTCCTCGTCTATCCACTGAAAGAGTGGAAGCCTCTTCGCCGCTGGTACTTTCACCATTTTCCAAAGTAGGTTTTAATGATTTGAGAACAGAAGAGAAATCTCGGTGTGGGCGCCTGTCCTACACAGTTGCTTTCGTTTATCAAAAGAAGAAAAAGAGGGAATGAAGAATTGTAATGCAAATGGAGTCAATCCAGTCGAGCAGGTTGGTCAAGAAATCGAATTTTTCAACTCGGAATAGTTGCATGGCCTCCCCAGCAGGCATAGATAACTTAAAACCTCCCTTTCATTGTCCGAATTTCAAGGGCAGAGATGTGGGAACTGCCTTTGTTTTGGTATAGTGTTCTATTTACGGACCGTTGTGAGAAAGCACCTTTTGTAGCCGTTGCATCGATTTAGACACGCTTTTGTTCCATTGTAATTTGGGCCTTGCCGCTCCTGACATACGATGTGAACAATCCGGGCCATAATGAGCTCTGCTGGTCTTGTGACGTGGATTGAATTGTAGTCCTGATCCTGTTCACGGATTTCAGAGCCTTGACCAGTTGATACTCGAAGCATGACTGACTTGGTGTGTTATGTTGAGGTGTCGATCAGCATTGCCGTTTACAAGAGTCAGCTCTCGAGGTTTAGATAGACTGGTTGCCAGAAATCAGAATCTAAGTAAGCTCCCACAAGTGAGGTGGGTTCGTGGTAGCGGCACTGTCCTAGGAGCCCATAGTTTAATTAGGCTTTGAAAACATTGTGCCCATTTTTTTGAGTGCCAGTGATGATTGACTAAGGATCGCTCAGCTCATGCGTCCCCAAGTGACTTCCACGAAACATACAGCCTTGTAATATATGTACGAGCGGGCGAAGAATGCAGTGGGCATCAGAGCTACCAGAACTGAAGCAAACCAGGAAAGCCTTAGAATTGTTATTGAGTTAGCTCGATATAAAGAAACTCTGTCTCTTGCAGGCGTACAGTCAGCCGGCCCATACGGCTTCTGGGATTCTAAGGACTAGGGCGGACGGATCTATAATGCTCTTACTTTACTATTTGAAGGGCTCCTCGTTCGTCCCCAACTAGAGATGCTTTCTTCCATGCCAGCTACTGAGAAAGCGAGGGAGAGTGAACCTCCAAGACCAACTATTTAACCAGTTTCATCCATGGCCACCGACAGTGAGTTCAGCATTTCTGCGTACGAGCCAGCTCTGGAGGTGACACAAGTCGTGCTCATCCGCTAGCAATGAAAGCATTGGCCCCAGACCCGGGACGCTTGAGGGCACTTGTGTAGTTGCCCTGAGACTCGAAGCCTCAGGATACGCGTGTCGACCCACACGCAATGGCTCTGAACGTGGATTGTGAGCTTCAGGTTGCTATTGTACAAATGTTTCTCGGCTGGCACCACCAGCCGGAGAGAGGTCTGGTAGGTGGTATCGAGTGTGCACATGACCAAGAAGAGTAGACGATGATGCGGTGGACTGGTATTTCTACTGCCTTGTCGGCGTCCCGAGAAACAAGACATAATCACACCGGACAGAGCTGGCCACTCATTGGGCCGGGTCTGGGCATCAAGACGGTGGACGAGCACTCCACTGGAAACGCGGCGTCGTACCTCACTCCTCGAGGCATCGAGCACAAAGCTCAGAGGGCCAGGGATAATCACACAACACCAAAGTGAATCAAGTCACAAGGTCGACCATAGGAGATCCAGGAGAACCGGTCGTATCAGGAAAATCACAACACGTCTCGATTCAGATGCGTCGCTTGCTTGGGTCTTTTTATCATTTCCACATTGGCCTTTTATCTGACACAGGACATCCACCCATCCACAACCACCCGTCTGCCCAGCTCTAGGTGGCTTCCATGGCCACGCGGCCATGGCTGAACCCGTCGCTTGCTTTCTCTCTCCCTCTCCGTCGTCTAGAAGCATTCCCGTCCCGGAGTGGCGTTTGAACGCGTCGCGCACGTGCGTTTGGTGTCTGCCCGTCTGTCGCCATTGTATAGTACAGTTTTGTTTTGTGTCGAGAGTTCATAGGACAGTCCTGGGCCCGTGATTTAGTGAGCGTCGGGTTGGCTCAGGATGTACTCGACGGCCTTGTCGACTGGAAGGAGGGGAATCGTGTTAGCCAAGCTCTTTCTTCCCGCCCCAGAAGCCGTGACTGAAGGCCCACGCCTGGAAGTAGATTGATTAGATTGGAAGGTGTAGCTGCTTACCAGAGTGGATGGCATCTGCGTCCTTATCGGGGATCTCAATGCTGAACTCCTGTGTTGCATGCGTGTCAGCGCCAAAACCTCCTCTGGATTTGCGACCAGAAGCTGAGCTCTGCATCGCGGAAGGGCGTTTCCCGTACCTCCTCGATAGCCATCACAACCTCGACGGTGTCCAAGCTGTCCAGGCCCAGGTCGTTGGCGAAGTGTGCGGTGGGCTTGATCTGCATTGAGAAGCCAAGATGATGTCAGTCGCAAAGCTTCCTACGGCGGGGGTTCTTGATCAAAGTCAGGTGTTGTTTGTCCGAGGGCACATACGTTGCTAGGGTCGTTGACCTGCAAAGTACCAAATTGTTAGCGAAAATCCCAAGATGCAGCAAGGATCCCGTCCGACTGCTCAAGCCTGCCAGCCCATCCCAATCTGCGATCCGAGAGGCAGCACGAGGCGCGAGTCATAGCAACCAGATTATCCTCATCGCGGTACATCAAGGAAAGGCGCGACGCCTCGTCCCTTGATCCCTCGCCACAGCGAATTCGCAGAAAAACAAACGCACCTTATCAAACCCAGCCAGCAGGCTGGTGATGCGCCCCTCGACGTCCTCCTTGGACAGGCCGGAGCCAGCAGCGTAGCACCGCACCGAGTTCCAGCCGGCGACGCGCGAGACGGGGGCGGCGGCGGCAACGGCCCTCGAGGCGAGGGTAGGTCTCGAGACGACCGAGGAGAAGCTGCGGCTGGTGGTGGTGGCGACGACGGACCGGCGCGCGGCGGCGGAGGCGGCGGATCGGAGGACGGCTGCTGAGCGGAACATTTTGATTCGTGTGGTGGTGGTCAACCGGGGACGAGATAGGCTTCGTGGATTGAGGGGGATCTCGGTGGGTACGAGGGTCGGTGGTTGTGGAAATCAATTGCAGGGCAGAGCCGGTTTTGTCGTCGATGGGGGTCGATGGGGGGAGGAGCTCCTTCTCTGGTCTGCGAGCAAGCAATGCACGGGTCGATGATGATAAATTTCTCGCTTGCGAATCAGAGAGCCGGCAATGCTGGGCTGGGGAAGCTTGGGCCACCCTCCTTATGTCAGCAGCCGGGGCGGGAGCAATAGCACTGGATTGCTGAGCCTTGGCACTGTGGACTTGGGGCGGCCAAGCAAGCTGTGCGGATTACAGTAGAGCTCCGGTTCCACCCGCCACATTGACTGTCTTGACGGTGCGTTAAGGGCTGCACTGAGAGTAATGACTGAACGCGCAGAGTGTGGGAACTAATAAAACATGAACTGGTAGATAGAAGACAAATGGAATGCAGCAGCATTTGATATTGGTTTTCATATACACAGTTTTGTCTACACTCATCTCTCCCCTGCCGTCGTCGTGGTGAAAGTGCTGGACAATACACCAGGTCGCCATCCCAATCCCCCATTCCTTTCCAGGTCCTTGAGCCCATGATTTGCTGTCAATCCACATGACCTGAGTGCTCACAGGTTCATTGTGACCACAGCCATTATCGGTAAGGGGCATCAGCCCGGATGAGCGCCGCGAGCTCGGGCTCCCACTTGTCTCCGTTCGCCAGCAATTTCTCTGTAGATCATCAAGTCAGCAAGCGGCCATCAACCACGTGAATGCCAAACATCTATCGTCCACTCACCCTTGTTGTACAGCAGCTCCTCGCGGGTCTCGGTCGAGTACTCGGCGTTGGGGCTCTCGACGATGGCGTCGACGGGGCACGACTCCTGGCAGAAGCCGCAGTAGATGCACTTTGTCATGTCGATGTCGTAGCGCGTCGTGCGGCGGGAGCCGTCGGCACGCTCCTCGGCCTCGATGGTGATGGCCTGCGCCGGGCAGATGGCCTCGCACAGCTTGCAGGCGATGCAGCGCTCCTCGCCGGAGGGGTACCGCCGCAGGGCGTGCTCGCCTCGGAAGCGTGGGGAGATGGGGCCCTTCTCGAAGGGGTAGTAGATTGTGTATCTGTCGGGGGGAAGTCAGCCAGTTGTTTTCTGTGTGATGCCTCCACCTATGCATGTGTGCCGCATATCACCAATACCAGCTTCGTCCCCCAAATGTATCGACCATCACGACATCTTCCATGATATCATGATTCCAACAGGGGAAAGCAGGGCAATGCAATAACCGAGACTAAATCCAACTTACGGTGGCCGGAAGAACTGCTCCAGCAGGACGTACATGCCCCGTGCCATCTCGGTCATGAGGAAGTACTTGCCCAGCTTGGTGAAGGTAGCCTCTTCCTCCTCGTCCCACTTCTTGATCGGCTGCTGGCGGAAGCCCTTTGGCGGGGGGCCCAGGGGCGTCGCGTAGCCCCGTCTTGCGATCAGTTGTGCTGCTGCCGGCGCAGCGAGGCGATATGTGGTGGTGGCGGTTGCCGCCGGGAGGATGGAGGAAGTGGTGGCGGCCCTGGCGAGACGCCGGGCTGTTGTTGTCGACAGCATCGTGGGCTTCGTCTCGGGTCGAGGTGTGTATCTCTTCGGTGGCCAAGACGGATCGATGACAGAAGAGGCGAGCTGTCTGTGCAGCTTGCGACTGTCGAGGCAGGGCGAGAATGAAGGGAGCAGTCGGGAGGCCAATTGGGCAAGGTTTCGGTCGGCGGAGGGAGTCGGTAGGTTTGGATCCGGGGTGTAGGGGTGCCCAGGCGTAGATGGATGGTCGGTCTGTCGGCGGGATTTGAGAGCCCTCCTTCAATTGAACGGAGCTTGACGTCGGGCGGTGGGTGGCACTTCTCTCTGGGTGCGCGAGCTGTTTTTTGGTGGTATTACAAACGGCTGCTTCTGGTTGGCCGAGAGGGGCGGGAATGTGGGTCCCAGTGATGACCGTTACATACGGTAATCCGGAGGGCGATGTACCTAGGTACCTACTCTTCGCCATCAAGAGCAACTGCAAAACAGGACCACATTCATCACGACCGTTTTGCGCGAAGAAATATAGCAGCAACGAGTGGATGCTAACCATCTGGTCATCTGCAAGATACATGGAACAATAGGAAATAAAATAAATACAAAGATAGACTCGCTGCACATTGCTGTCGCTCGCTTATTCTATCATGGCTGCTGGTTTCAACAACTCTAACCAGATTATCGTAACGTCCACATCCAACGCTGAGAATCTGTCTACCTACACTCATTACCAGTATTGGACTCATGCAAAAAAAGAGTAAAGATGGGGGGTATTGATCCTGAACCAGACAAATCAACAATGCAAACACCACCACCACCACCACCACCAACTGACCATCACCATCATCCCCTAGAAACTCCGCTCCCATGCCTGCCACCAGATGCCCATATTAGCAGCAACCACGAGGTCCAGCATCTTGAGCCCCTCATCGTGCACAAGCAGCTTGCCCAGCTTGGCCCTCTTGCCCCTGTTGCCCCCGCCCGCCTTCTCCTTCCCCAGGCCCGAGAAGTCAAAGATGGGCTCCTCCTTGTCCTCGTCATCGTCATCATACTCGTGACCACCAGGGCTCCTGACAAGCAGCCGCCCCAGCCCTTCCTTCATCTCTGCCACCGCCCGGTCCCTGTCCTCCTTGGAGTTGAACAGGTCCGACGACGGCAGGTTGAACCGCAGCTCGCTGACGGGCACCCGGTTGCCCATGTCGCCCATTGGGAGGGACGCGCTCATGCCCCGCGCTCGGCCTCCCCTCCCGTTTCCACCTGCACCACTGCCACCACCTCCGCCGCCGTTGCTCTCCGGCATCGCGTCGCGTAGCGCCTGCGCCGCCACGAGCGGGTTGAACCCCTGGGAGTGCGTGTTGCGGATGTGGTGGCACTTGAGCGCCCGCCCGTTGCTGCTCGTCCGGAAGTC
The DNA here is from genome assembly GCA_022225955.2 of Diaporthe eres. Lineage (NCBI taxonomy): Eukaryota > Fungi > Ascomycota > Sordariomycetes > Diaporthales > Diaporthaceae > Diaporthe > Diaporthe eres. The sequence goes on along the minus strand of JAKJXM020000033.1, from coordinate 1,514,434 downwards.
GCACCGCCCGTCCCATGGCGAGGCGAAGGTGTAGCCCTTTGGACGCAGGCCCGCTCCGGGGCGGGCTGGGATTAGCGGCTCGTCTGGCTTTGGTGTCGTCGCCGTGGCGGTGGGATTCGCTGCGGGCGTTGTGGCTGTGGCGCTCATGTCAGAACCGTGGCGTTGGTGTTGGTTGTGGGGTTGGCTGTGGTGTTGGTTATGGTGCTGGTGCTGGTGAGGATGTTGGTGATGGTGGTTGGCGTCGTTATTGGCTGGGTTCGGCACCAGGGAGCCGAACATGGAGTCGCAGGAGTTCGTCGAGTTGCCACTGTCTTGTCTCCTGTGGAAGCCCGCCCGCGGAGGGTCGAGCGGCTCGTTGTAGGCCGAGTCGGTCGCGCTGGTGTTGGTTGAGGACCGATCACGCCTCTTGCCACTGAAGGCCTCCTTGAGGTTCGACGTCCACGTCTTGGTATAGGTCATGGCGACCTGTCTCCTAAAGCCCTCCTCGGTGTCGTCCTGGCCCTTGTCCTGGCCCTTTTGCTGCTCCACCTGGGCCTGCAGGCTCGCCGCCAACTCCTTCATGGTCCTCGCAGAACTGCCGCTCGACCCGGGACGTGCGCTGTCCAAGCTCATCCTCGGGAAATCTGACATCTTTGGCAGAGTCGTGGGGAAGTTCCGGAATCGTGCGTAACCGCTCGTCTCGATGTGGACGTTGATGGCGGGGTAGCCCTTGGGATACTGGGCGATCTTGGGCGAGTCTGGGTTCTGTGGGTCCTGCGCGACGATGATCGTGCTTTGAAAGGAGCTGACCTTGCCGATGTTCCACTGGTGTCCTGTGCTAGGGTCGCGGCGAATGATGGAGAGGGAAAAGGGCGTAAACGGCTTTTTGTTCGATTGGGGTGACGGAGAGCGAGATTGTGCGTATGGTGACTGAAAACCTGGGCTGCGGACCGGGCTGCGGATGGGACTGCGAGTCTCGTGAATGTCATCGAAAGTCTGGGCTGGTAGATGATCAAGGTGCAGAGGCCCTAGTGCCGGCCTTGGTGGGAGGTCTGGGCGAGCCTCATCGGGGGTTGGAGGCGTCGATGGCTTCACGACACCTGCAGGTGCGGTAGGCTCGTACGGAGGGGGCTCCCTGCCAGGCGAGGGCGGGCCTGTAGATAATGGACGGGGCCCCAGTGGCTTCCTCATCACTGAACCTTGAGGTTTAATTGCAGATAGCTTGGTCGGGGGTGGTTGAGCCGGCATGTGAGGGCCGTCATTAAAAGGGTCGGCAGCGCCAGCAGCGTCTCCGCCCACGGGGACATTCTCTTTGTCGTGTGAATACGAGGCCATTGGCTGACACTTGTGCTGGTTGGTCGGAACGGTGTCGTCAGGGAGTGGCTCGGGAGTGACATCTGAGGGCCCCTCCTGGAGAGTAGGGACTCTGGCGGTGGAGGGCAGAGGTTTCCTGGCGATCCTCTGGGTCATGGTAGACTCCATGCTGGGCCTTGGGGCGCCATTGTCCACGGCAGCGGCGCCCTTGGGGGCCAGCATGTCATCGCCGTCGGTGTCCAGGTGGATGTAGTAGAGCGAGTTTGCAACATCTTCACCGCCGACATTCTTCCTCTGCGGCTTGAAGGTGGATAGTATTATGTCTGGGGATGACGTCAGTTGCGGGATTCCATCGCTTGGGGCGGGGGAGGAAGTGCTTACCGCGACATCCGGGGACTCTGGAGATGTAGAGGGTGAGGGTCTCTTTTCGCTCGATCGGGTTGATGGGATATTGAGGGGGATGGGCGGCGATGTGGTTGATGGAGGAGAGAGACCTGGCCTCGACGTTGGCCATGGTTTGAGGCGGGCAAAGAGGAGGGAGGAAGGGAGAGAGGGGGTGAAAGTTGACACGCTTGAAATGAAGATGCAAATGAAGATGCTGATCTTGTTGAGTGAGGGTGAGAGTGAGGGTGAGACCAAATCTCACGATGGAATAGATTTAAGCTAAGGCTGACGGCATCAGACGACGCCGGCGACAGCACTGCTCGGGAACTAGTGTGCTGCAACAAGCAAGTGCCTTGTCGAGGTTGAGTTGCACTGCTGCATGCAAAGTATGTATGTGGTGTACTGAAGTGCACTGAAGGGGTGCGCAGGTCGATCAATAAACCAAGTGGGCTGGATCAGGAACTGCTGTGGTTGGGAGTCGGGATTTAGTGATGCAGGTGCAGCAGGTGCAGCAGGTGGCGTCGAGGGACTGTCGAGTCAAATGTACCTTGGGTAATGAACCCAACCCAGGCCAACTCAGCTCAGCTCAACTGGTGGCCCATCCGGTGGTAAAGTGAATGTCTGAGGTCTCCCACAACGTGGTTTGACGTCGCACGTCGCGGATGGGAGTGGGTCGTTGGGGGTCTGCACCCTGGGCACAGACGACAGCACAGGTGGTCATGGGCGGTAAGATGGGCTGAATGAGTGGGTGTGTGACGAGTGCTGATGGGGTTTGGGGCCCGCTGTGGCTGCCGGCAGATCCTTGCCTCTCAGGTACAGTAGGGGCCAAACTGGTGGCCTCTGGACCGATTGATCAATCGACTGGCAGGATTGACTGACAGATGAGTTACACTGAACGAGAGCCGTTGAAAAAGACAACGTGGTGGATGCTGAGTAACCTCGTCCGTCTTATACTGCGTAAAGACCTGATGTCTAGTATTTATTAGTGCAGGCCAAGGCGAAGTAATCCAAGGCAGACAATAACAAAAAGAAGAGACGGTGGCAGTCGTAGTCGTCGTCAGCATCAAAGAGGCCAAGACACCCTAGAGGGACAGATTTATCTGGCTGCTTGCGTACATGTACCCTGGTACTGTCGTCTATCCAGTCTAGTCTGCCATAGTATTTCAGCAAGTATCTACAGTACAGGTAATACGCGTGGGGCTGTGCAGGCCAAGGGCAGCTGGGCTGGGCTAATATTGGTGGCGATGGTCATGGTGATGATGGTCAGGATGAGGAGGACTGCGAGTCTGGCACTGATGAGCTGTTCTCTCCCTTGCCGGGGGACTGGTTCTTGGGAATGGATTGGTCTAACATACATGCAGACATGTAACACGGTAGATACCTGCTATCGAAGACAACTGCATTCTCTTCGCTGGCACCACATTGCTTTTTTATCTCATTCTCTCCCTGTCCCTGTCCCCTGTCAGCGACCTTCGGTCGTCGCCCACTCGGGCTGAGTGGCGCCCAGCCACCTGCCAACGCTGCACATGCTCGACGTCTGGACCCTGAAACTTTCATGCACGTCCATGCGACCCCTTCCGGCCCCCCTTCAGCCCTCCAGACCTCGCAGATTCCCGTGTTGGGACCTCGTCATGCCATTAAACACGGTTGGAGCCGTCAAAAGCTTGTGGTATTCTCTAACGAGTCAAGCAGATTAAGACATGCAGTATGTTTTCTACACGAGCTACAGTACTCACTGTATGACGATCTACTCTACCTATGTAATCTAGTCTCCTCAGGTACAGCACGTCGACTCCCATCTCGCCGCCATCCTTACACATCGTCAACACCATACAGGTATACAGTTTGGCCATCGCATAACCTCACATAACATCACATCCATTGTATCACATCACATCGCATGTCATGGCACGGCCTGGCATCACACCGCCGTGTGCAGCGTGTCTCGTCCTCTGGGTACGCTTTAAATAGATTATAATAGACGCCCGCTTCTTGACTTTGACCGCACGGGCTCCCAAGGCCCTCGGCGCCTCAGCCCTCCAGCTTGGGGCCACGACCACCGGGCCGCAGCGTCGTGAGGCCGGCCTACAGGCCGAGCCCCTCCCGCGATCCAACTGCCGCAACCCCCATATAAGCCAAGGGTTCGCCAGCCCGATTTAAACACACTCATTTAAGCTTTTGTCTCCTGATGTGACACTGCGCTGGGCCCTGGTCCCGGTCACATCTGCTCACTGCCTACAACAGCGCGCCTCACGCGTCTGCAGAAGCGCCTAGCCCTTCGACATTCAGCCGTCATGATCGTGTGCCAGCAGAGGTCTTAATCTGCCCTGCTCCGATGTCGTTCATGACAGTGTTGCTATGCTTCGTTCCAAGTGACCGAACCGTCTCGACGAGACTACTGCTTTTCAAGTGCACACACCCTAGTAAAAGTCTCTACACGGCGCTGTACCGAAATGCGTCTGTGTTGAACCCAGGATAAACACTCACCCATCACGGCATCACCGACCAGCCATCTAAAAATGGCTCCACGGGCAATCCCGAGTCACTCAGTCATCCACTGCCTCGCCTGCAGCCCGGCACATCTGACGATGCCCTCCACTCAATACTCGCTCTCAACGTCGAATTTGGCGTACTGCGTGTCAGACGTGCATCGTGTATATTTTTTTGCGAGTACTGCCGACGGCTTTTGGTGCTTCCTGGTAGTGCATATTAACACACGTGTTCGGAAATTTAGCGGGCGTTTCATGGCTTGGATCATGTAATCCCGGGCTGCTCCTCCTAAAGGACAGCAGGCCCGGCGCGGCGTGCTCAACCATGAGCCATCAGCTAGTCTTCCGCAGCACTGGCAACCGATTGACCAGCCGAAGATCCTGGTTTCCAAAATCCCAGGAAGGCCCCTCAAAGGGCACAATTTGTCTGTTAAAATCAGAGAAGTCTGACGGTTAGAAGCTGTCTCAAGCAAGTGTCGTTTCACTTCTTGTCCCTAGAGGTGAGTGCTCCAAAGGATCCCAAAAATGACAGCAAACGTTGTCAACAAGCTGAAGCCTTCTTGTTCACTGTGCATGCTGTTGCTGGGCGAAGTGGTTATTTCACGTTGAGCTACATGAGCAAGTTTGTTCCCGCTGGCGGGTTATGAACGGCTCCTATAGAACCTGTTAGTTACTTCAGAAACTCTCCACTCAAAATACAATGTACCTTCATTCTGAACTTCGCACTTGTTTACATCTGGTTTCACTCGGGTTTGGGCCACCTCTCGCCTTTCTGTCCTTGAGTTCTGTCCCTCGCGCCAGAGTGCTCTATTCCCTCGGAGGCGTCGACAGATCTTGCAGAGACTGCTAGCTGAGTAAAACCCTCGCAGTGGAAATATGTCTGCGCCGCCACATGCCTTCAGGAATGGAACTCTTTTGATGATATCTCGCGGTATAATCAAGTTCCATGGTTTCTCTTTCTGCTTTTTGGGCTAAATGCACAAAGACCATAGATTTGGAAAGGCAAGGGAGACACATTTGTGCTCATCAAGCACATGGCCCAGCCCGCAATTACAGTATCAATTACTGTCTTAGAAGGGTGATTAAGCAATGCAACGCCACCAAGAGAAAACTAAGAGAATGCACAGAGCTTAAGGAACCGGAATGTCTCCGCTCGTATGTTCAACCTTATTGTGGCGCGGAGCCATAAATTGCGATATAAAAACAAATATTCACCCCAACACAAACGTCGCGTTTTTTGCATACCGGCGTTCGAGAAAGCAAACCGATCGCGTTTCTTTGGACTGCACTGAATTTTAGATTAAACGCATCTTCATTTCCCAAAGATCTACGGTGTTCCTCGCCAAGATGCCGCATCCTTTCGCGTTTTCTCTTCGAGCGGGGACAAAGTGTCGCGATGCGGATTACCAGTTTTCTCCTCTTCGCAGGCCTCGCCACTGCGTCGCGTCCTGGTGGTCGCCGACGAGGATGTGTTCAGTCGCCGCCAGCCTCGGACGCGCAGTCCACCGACTCTCTGGTTACTGCCAGCACATCGTCAGCTGCTCCAATGTAGGTTGACGCTGTTAAAGCATTGCCCATGCCCTTGTTCCACATAACATCTCCTAACGAAACCATTTGCCAGCACGGCCACAACCGTTCCAGGGCCCTTCTTGCTCCAGATTCAGATCCAAGCTAGAGATCCCCAATCACCGCCCCGCCACAAAAGACAAGAGCCGTCTGGCTCCTACGTGGAAGAAGATTCATCTACCAGCCCGCGCTGTCAACAAGGCGCCCTGTTTCAACTCCTCAATGGCCGACTACTTAAAGAGGGAGTTGTGGTTGCTATTTCGGATCCACCGAGAGCCCAGCCTTTGCTTGGGGATGGCGCGAGCAGGGACATATCCATCACATTTTCCTTCACGGACGGTACACTTTCGTGGAGTAACCCACGATTCCCGAGGCAGACGGCGTTTTTCTGCCTCCTGACTGGCACGGTGTATGTTTATTTCGATGTCGCTCCTGAAGGTTGCGTTGACATCACGCTCTCTTTGACATCATGTAAGTCTTGTCTCGATTACTCACTTCTGTAATTGACTGTTGTTGCGGGTCTAACATTTTATCCAGTGTCTGAATGCCCGGGACGACAAGCGCTGCCGAGTACGGCGGCATCTTCCACTCTGTCTACCTTGGGCTCCCAGCTCTCCTCTGCTCAGAGTTTGTCTACCCGTGCAACCAGTAGCACAGATGTCTTCTCAGGTAACACTTCGGGAGGAACTTCGAGGTTGCCTCCGACTGCGGCTGGAACACCATCTGGAGGGTCTACTCAGACCAGCATCAGCAGAACCAGCCGCGCCTCGCCCGTTGTCACAACCATATCCAGCCGGACTACAGTTGGCTCATCGCTGCAATTGTCTTCCTCCCCAAGAAGCTGGTCTAACAACAGTATTTCTGACTCGCCGTCGGAAGGCATTCCCAGCTTCAGCTCTACCGTGGTTGTGTCATCATCGCATTTGTCAACCTCGTCGACCAGGCAGCTCACGCGAGAATCTCCCATCTCTAACTCAACCACGGCTCGCTCGTCATCTCGATCGTTAATCTCTTCAGTCGCGCAGTCAACGCGAGATTCTACCAGCTTTGGTCCAGGAACGACGGGCTCATCATCTCATTCGTCAATTCCTGCAGTTATCCAGCCGACACAAAGCTCTCTAGGCTCCAGCTCAACCGAAGTTGCTTCGTCGTCACAATCATCCTTCATTCAGACTTCTCAGCCCACGAGTGAACCTCTGCAGCCCAGCTCAAGCACAATTGACTCGTCGCAGACCCAGTCTGTAATATCGGAGCCAACCAGCACTCAGTCTGCCGTATCGTCGCAAGATGCAGCTAGCTTCAGTTCGGCGTTGACTAGCTCCTCGCAGTCACTTCTCTCTCCAACGCTACGTTCTACTTCTCTAGACACTGCCTCCTCCAGCTTGGCGACTCCTTCGTCGACGTCGGTGACAAGCTCTGAAGCTCCTGGGATTACCACGCGGTCCAGTTTCTCCTCGACTACCTCAGCTGGACGATCGTCGAGTTCAACAGACCTTCCCAGCCTGACATCAACGCTTACCTCCGGCGCGCCTAGCACAAGTACCTTGAAAACGTCTGGCGCGGATACCACAGTTAGCTCATCTAGTAGCGTCCAAAGTGTGGAAAGTGTTACCAGCACCAGCAGCCGCTCTTCGGAGACATACGCCACCTCGTCAACGGCAAGCGCCTCGACGACAGGTATCTCAACAACAAGTGGGTCCGAAACAAGTACGTCGAGTCCAATGAGCTCGATTACATCGAGCTCGAGTACACCAAGTTCGTCGAGCTCCAGTTCATCGAGTTCGTCGAGTTCGAGTACGTCAAGCTCTAGTTCAACGAGTTCTAGTTCCACGAGCTCCAGTACATCGAGCTCATCCAGCTCGAGCTCGTCCAGTTCATCGAGCTCGACAAGCTCGTCGAGTTCGTCAGGCACCCCGTCGAGCTCACCCAAGCCTGTCCCGCCCGGCGACCTCCTGTGTGCTCCTACCGGACCCGAGAGCGACGTCAAACTCGGGTTCTACACCGACACGGTCGGATCCATCGGATACACAGGCCTCGACACAGCAGACTACATCGAATTCTATGCCACGGGCCCCCTGGTTGGTGATAGTCGGTGTGACTTTGTCGGGTATCTCTACCACCCGCGGTCCGGGCTCTGCGTGACCGGTATCGTCGCGGCCCCGTCGACGGCGACCAAGTATAATGGCGGCGCCGTGCAGCTCCAGCCTTGTGGTTCGTCCACCCCGACGCCGCCGGAGGCGCAAAAGTTCTGCGGGAAGAGGGTGGGGAACCTCGCTGTAATGTTGCTCAAGGGCGATCACCTTGCTAATGACATCTTATGGTATGCACCCAGGAATACGAGAACTACGAATGCGCCAGTGAGTCTTGTAAATGCGAGTGGCTACTACATTTGGTACGAGTGTTAGTTAATGTGGGATCTGGCAAAGGGCAGAACTTGTCTCGTGTGTGTTGCGTGTGATATTTCTTTGGCGAGTTTGTTGTGGTTGCCTGTCGTTTTAATTTTAGTGAATCAGAGTAACATCTTGCCTGTGAAATTCCTTGTGCTGCAAATGGAAACAAACACGACTTGAGACAAATGTTTGTGACAATATTGACCATTGCTCCGGACTGATCGACAAGTTTCCGTGCGATGAAATGAAGTGAGACTCGCACGCTCAGATCGGCGAAGACTGGACTCGGTTTGCGTTGATCGCTTCCGTATTCGCTGTGGCCAACATGACACATCTATGATCCCCAGCGATCGCGAAGGTTGATCTGGACCGTCGGTCCCGAGGTCTTGGTAGTGTTGATGCCCAAGGTGCGTGCACAATGTGTCATGCCTGCGTCTACAATGTGTCATGCCTGCGTCTTTCTCTCGATTCTCCAATATGCATAATGCACGGGCACCACTACATCTGGCTGAACTTTGCCAACACGCGGAATCCAATCGCAGAGGTAAAGAGAAAGTCGACAGGGAAGACTTCTAAGAAGAACCATCTAGAATGAGGCTAACCGTCATTTCCGTCGGAGTCATTCACTGGGGTACTATGTAGAGAATTGGGAGGGAGAAAGGCGCGACCAAGCTTGTGGCGGACAACGCCGGAGATCTCGGATGTCGGTAGAACTTTGCTGATATTCCGCCGAACTTAGTTACTACACAAATTGTGCAGCAACCGATCCAGATTCTTACAGACATCAGATGGAACTCACTTCAATGGGGCTTTTTCTCGATACTTGCTTCCATGGCATAAAGTGAGATACATTACACGGCGCGCCGCTCTTTTCCGTCCCCGAATTAGCAGAACGAATCCGAACGGATGGCATGGAGTATTGTGTCCAAGACGTCGATGTGAAGTTTATTTGGCCGTGCACTTCCTAGGCTGCCCTATACGATTGGATACTGTACGGCATAGTCGTTGTATTTGGCCAAGCTGCGCGCTCTTGGTGCGCTGCTAAGCGGCATTATCGAGGCAGAACTTTGGGCAAATATCCGCGCCCAATTCGGGGTCAGAGATGACGATGATCCCGTGGGAAGAACACATATAAATTGAGCATCATTCTCTCCTCTGAGTGAAGTACAGGAAGGGTATCTTTGGCTACAACAACCGTTACACAATACTCTATTATCCAGAATTCTCACGCTCTTGCTCCCATCAACAAATTCAAACACTTGAGACAACCACAAAACCACAAACTCACAACCATGCATTTCCTCTCAACCATCTCATTGGCCCTCGCCCTCATGTCAAGCACAGCACAATCAGCTGCTGTGGAACCCTTCCGCGGAGTCATTGAATCACGCGATGAATGGGGCCAGTGCAATGCCGACGGCGACTGCGGCAGCGGTTTCCAGTGTTGTACTTCCCGATGCATCTGGGGTTCATGCCCGGGCTCTAGGGACGGCACGTGCGACCGGAACAGCGACTGTGCCAACGGTGGCGTCTGCCGCAACGGGGCTTGCATTGGCAACGGAGGTGGTGGAAAGGGCGGCTGGTGCCCGCGTGATGATGACAACGATAAGTCTGACGACTAGGTTCTTGTGGAACCTGGGCAGTGTTGCTTGGCTGCAAAGGATGGCCGTATTGAGAATGGCAATAATGATGGGTTACCTCCACGTTTCGGGGTTGTGTTTGTGTAGTTTTCGGACTCATGAGGTTACTAAATATCACATTGGAAATTGCAATAATTGTAACCCAGCGATATTTGTTCACGTAGAAGACATCGATGGGCAATCATCAAAGTTTTCACCGACGAATTTGGTTACAAGGAGAAGGAGCAAGTAAGCACCAGGGTATACCTATGTAGCATCATTGCATATGTCTTACCGTGCTGTGCTGTGGAGACATCCGATTAATCGCCTCAAGACCAACATCAAACCATGATCAAAACGCCTATCCGTCTTTGCAATTTTCATGCCTAGGTACAATTACATATCCGGTCTAGACATGTCATACTTTCGCGTTCCCTCGCGCAAGAAATCTAAGAGCCGCAGTCCTCCGAGGCCCTTGAGCTCCATGGGCCAGCATTTTCTCGTACAGCGCGACGACTCTCGGGTCTTGGTAACAGTCGGCCCCTTTCGCCATATCTATATATGACAGCAGCTCAGCCTTGGCCAGCAAGGTGTCGATATATCGGTAGTCACGCGTGCCGAATAGTTGCTCGTAGGCCGCCAACTGTTCGTCAATGATCCCCTCTATGAGCTGGAAGAACCACATGCCGTCCATTTCGCCCTGGTCTCCGACGCGGAGCCAGGTCGCAAGTGACTTTGTGCCGATTGCGGAAAAGTAGTTGGAGAAGGCCATCTCTGCCCATGCTTGGCACGTCACCTTCCACGCCCTGATCGCCACCTCGTTCAGGTCGCTGTGTGGGACAATTGCTAGGCTTTGCATGAGATGAGGTAGTGGGTGTGAACTCGGCATGCCCAGAGCGCCGGAGAATCCCAGAGACGCGGCATATTTCAGTAGCGCCTTGAGGAGGACCCTAAACTGTTCAGCATCGGCGCCCGTGAGTTCCGCATAGCGATTCAGCTGTACGATCAGCATGAAGATGTTGCAGATCGTTGTGCTGGGCTGAGACTTGAACATGATGGCGATCTCATCCGGCGCCCTGCGCATCTGGACCAGAGCCTGGCTCACGTTATTCTCTTTCATTGCCTCGTTAATCCCGCCCGTGAAATTAAACCACCGGGCAGTGCTCGGCTGGTCAAGCGAGATGATGCTGAGCGCTTCTGTCAGGTTGGTGATCTCCCTCTCATGCCGGCCAAAGACGTATGTGCGCGTGTAGGCGAAGACCGCCTCGGAAAAGTGATGGTCGTCTGGCGGACGCATCACCGCGGTAAGCGGAACCGTTGTGACGACTCTCTTCCGCCGGAGGTGTTTCTGAAGCCGGGATGTATCGACGATTTGCCCATTAGCCAGGCGGATCTGAGTGCCGAGCCTAACAGAGTCCTCGTAGGGTGTATCTTGCACCACTTTAGGGTCGAGGCCCGCTGTTAACTTGATGTTCTTCCTCCAGCCCCAGCCTATGAACCGCGTCTTGTACATCTTGGCTCTGTAGCCTTGTATTAGTAAACCTGGCTTGGGGCAACGTCTCCCTTTGTTGGGGATGAACCCACGAGGCGTCAAAGTTATACTGTGCCCTCATGTGCTCCCTCACTTCAACAAGGGTCTTCTTTTGGTCCAAGTATAGCCTTCTCAGTAGAGGCTTATACTTGTCCCATTCGTCGCTTTGGGGATATGCCCGGTCATGCCGGACTGCGGGTCTCGAGCTGACTGGACCATGATCCGTCACGGGTATGCTCATGGAGTAAAAGGCTTTCTGCTGCGGACCCTGCCGCATGGATACTGGACTCATCGTCTCGATGGACGCGTCGTCCCCACTGGATGAGGACATTGGGGAATGTGATTTAAAGTGATGACACTGTCGTGGAGGCTTTGTGTGAAGTCTTACTTCACGCGCACGTGTTTGAATTTCTAGGCATTAAGGCCTGTTGGTTCGTGAATCCTTCAGGAGGGGTCTAATTATAGCTCAGCCCCGGAAGAAGCCTAACGGGGCTTATTCCGCAACAGGACTGGCCAAGACAAGCGGCCAGCATGCATAGATGATGCAAGTAGGAAGTATTATGCATTCTGCCAGTCTTAACTCTTATTATGGGGAATCATGTTGCATCAAGCTCGGCCACAAATTGCAGAGGGGACGGTACCGCAAATCAAGAGCAATGCTGATGTGTGCAATGCGTTACCCTTCATTGTCCCAAGACGTGTCTCCACTTTTTTGCTCGCAAACCCCATGCACAGCATGTTACCAATCGTAAGTCTGCTCAGGCAATGCCGCTGTACAGTTGGTATATTGTCTACATTTGCCATTTCTAGCATGGCGTTCAGAGCCAAAGAAATCGACAGCCAAGATTCTAACGAATGATTTAGTTGGGAATAAGATCATGTTGGCAAAATCAAGGCGTGCCCGTTCTGCTGATTGGAATGAAGAAAAAGGGATGCGTGACTATACAGGGGTCCATGCCGAGCAGAACAGGAGTTGAGTCGCTGAGTGGGGAAGATGTGAGCGGCAAGCGGAGGAGAAGTCGTTCAGTCCGTGCCTCAGAGTGTCGCTCGTCTTTCCCGGGACGATTTCGGAAAGCTCACCGAGCCAAGGATGGCTATCAAAGGGATAACCCCGAGGGCGGTGACTTTAATGGACCAAGTTCGAGGGCTCGAAACATATTGCGTGAACTTGATGAACTTGAATGGCGACGGTACTTGTAACTAATTATGGGAAATCTAATTGCCCGCAAATATGTGTCCCAGTTTCACCAGCTCCTCCCACCTTTCGTCTGAGCGAATCTCAATCTTTGCCTCTGGAGTCATAACCTTCATTTGATCAATTGAAGTTGTGCCAAACTTGTACCTTTTGTCATCGTTGACAAAAGCAGCCAACATCTGGATCCAATCCTTCATCAGCTGTCTCTCAGCCGGCGTTGGTCCGTGGCAAATCGAAAAGCTGTTTGGTGGGGCCAAGGTCAGTTCTATTTTCTTTTCGAGACTCGAATGTTCTTCTCCTGTTGGGAGCAGCTCTTACTTCCAGATAGGCCTGTCCATCGCATGCGCCACGCCGAAAGAGGCCGGGGCCACCTCTTCGTCGATGAAAGACAAACGATATGCAATGTGATATCTCCATACGTCTTGCAGGTCGACGCCATTGTCAACTAATGCCTTGACCAAAGCTCGAGACGGCGCGCGCACTTGGCCGTCGGACACAATGTTTCCTAGGATCATGAGTATTAGCGATGGCTCTATAGCCTGGCGTCAAGCTTAAAAAATCTCACCGAAGGTCCTTTGCCAATCTTCTAACTTGTCCGACGCCGGCAATTTGTATTGCTGGATGACTCGGTCGGTTACCTGGGGTGCATAGTAATTCGAAACCTGCAATTTGAGGGCGTCTACGCTTGGCTCAGTCGGGGAATTGTATGACGAGTACAACGTTTCCTCGTTGCGCACTTCACCAATCAAAATCTTGTATCCTCTGATCTTGAACTCGTCGGCGAACTCCTTGCTTTGCAGATATTCAATCATCCCTGAATGCACAAAAATGTCGTCCGTGACGGGCCGGAAAGTGTGGTTCTTCAAATGAGGAATTGCCCTGACGAGATCATCCGAGCTAACCTTGCGCAAAGCCGCGAGCTTCTCCGGGCCTGGTAGGCTTGTTTGAATCTGGAAATATTTGCAGAGCTCGTCGAATTGGCCCCGAACATCTGCCAAGGACTTGGGCTGCGCGGGGATCGCGTTGGAAACCATGAAAATCCGTCGATAGAGGGAGGGTGTGTTCCCAGGTTTACGGAAATCGTATAGCATTTGTGCTTCGGCACTGTATGCACCAGCGCTGCGACCAGCGAGGGTGATGTTCTCCGGGTCACCGCCAAAGTACGCAATGTGATCCCGAACCCACTCGGCCGCAACCCGCTGATCCCACAGACCAAAGTTCCCGCCTGCCTCGCCGTCGCTCTCGCGGAGGAGATCCTCGCCGGCAAGGAAGCCAAATACATTCAGCCGGTACCCGATGGCCACGACGATTGCATCGAGTCCGCCCGTGGCGATGAGCTCGGTCGCGTCCATGCCAGGCTCCTGAGACGGATCTCCCATTTGAAACCAGCCTCCGTGGATCCAAAGCTTCACCGGCCACTTCTTCTCCTCCTCGCCGTCCTTGCGCACCGGAGTCCAGATGTTGACAAAGAGACAGTCTTCGCTATGTGTAGCACCCTGGCCATCAGACTTTCCCACGTGGAAAGCCTTCTGAGGACAAACTGGTTTGAACTTGGTCGCATTGTAGGCACCTCCGTTACCATCACTATATGAATATGAGGTCGGCAGTGGTCGAGGTTTGCGCCATCTGTGCTCGCCGGTCGGAGGAAGCGCATAGGGAACGCCCGTGAATCGGCGGGACTTGCCGTCAAATTGAAGGCCGCGAATCTTGCCCTTGTCGCCTAGGCTAAGTTCAACCGGCGTTTGCTGGTACGAAATGTTGTTGCCCATTTTGGTCGAAAGGTTGATTATCTGCCTGCAGGCTGGGGGCTTTCCAAAAACGTGTTGCCAGCGCTCTAAGTTTAGTTATTATGGAAGAGCTGCTTTGCACGGCATTGGTCACGGATGTGGTCTTGGAGGGTCCGAGATCCGTCCCGCGGGGCGGTCTGATAAGACCTTGGCTCCGGCTCGGATCTCCGGCCGAAGACTTCTCGTGTAACCCCTTTGACCACACGTATTGCAATGACTTCCGTAAAGAGAAAATGGCAACAGATTAGATAAGAGGGAACGGATCCTGAGTGCAGTGCCGGTCCAACTTGGCTTCATTCACTCTGGACGCCGAGTAATGACTTCTTCCAACAGCCTTTCGCAGCAAAGCTCAATTACGCAACTCTCTCTTAAACCGGCAACATGGGCAGCATCGAGCGAGTTTCTACCAACGTGGACCTGTCCCACCACATCAATGCTAAGAGCAAAGCTCGCCACCCCTCGCCATTGAAAGACATCATCAAGTATATGGGCTATGATGGCATGATCAGTTTCGCTGGAGGTATTTCACACTGGTGCATGGTGCATTTAAATCCTAATACTTAAATAACCGTTAGGGCTTCCACATCCATCTCTTTTCCCGCTTGAAGAGGCCAATTTCAGTTGTTTGACTCCCGAGGCGTCCCTTGCCGGAGACCGCAAGGTGGGGGCCGAGAACCCGGATATCCTATGTCTCACGCTTGGCCGGGGTGCATCACCTGGCGATCTAGAGTTGTCTCAATTTTTGCAGTATGGTATGGAAGCAGTCCCCAGGCCCAATGTACTAATGTCAACATAAACGCTGAATGTGCGACAGGTTCCGGAGCCGGCAATCCTCAGCTGGTTGAACTGGCGAAAGAGTTGACCGAGAAAGTCCACGCGCCTCCATGCGACTACGAATGTTTGCTACATCCAGGAAATACGAATGCATGGGCAAAGGTCGTCGGTCTTCTCTGTGAAGACAACGACTTTGTTCTTGTCGAGGAGTTTACGTATCCCTCGGCTCAGGCTCTTTGGATTCCTCTTGGGATCAAGGCCGTACCCATCCCGGCCGATGCCGATGGTCTCCTGGCACAAGATCTAAGATTTACTCTTCAAAATTGGGACGAGGAGAAGAGAGGGGGTCCTAGGCCCAGATTGTATGTTGTCTCAAAACTAGCATTCGGTACTTGGATTTGTGATCTGACTTAGAGAAGACTCTATCTGGTTTCTGTGGGATCGAACCCGACCGGCATTACCATCTCAGCACAAAGGCGGACGGAGATCTACGACATATGCGTTGAGTTCGGTAAGAAGCTAACTCCCTGTGAGATTCCGCAGACACTGATTTCGTAAAGACATTATCATCGTCGAGGACGACCCGTACTATTTCTTGCAATTTCCCGGATACCTTACCCCCAAAGAACCCACATTTCAACCCAAGTCGACGAAGGAGTTTCTCCAGAATTTGGTTCCGACATTTCTGTCAATCGATACTCAGGGCCGCGTGATACGCCTCGAATCCTTCTCAAAGACTCTCTTCCCTGGACTTCGCATGGGCTACTTTGTGGCCAACCCTGTTTTCAGTGAACGTCTTCTCCGCGCGACAGAGGTCGAGACACAAGACCCAGCAGGTCTCAGCCAAGCCTTGGTCCTCAGCCTGCTTCGACGCTGGGGCATTGATGGTTACCTTGTCTGGCTCCAAAGCCTTCAATTCCAGTATCTTGAGAGGAGAGACTGGTTGCTTGATGCCTTCCATGCGCGCTTTGTCGTACTCCCTGCTGCGAAGTCACCGGTATCTCAGGCGCAGGGTCTTGTCGCATGCGTCCGAGCCCAGGAGGGCGGAGAGTTGCGACCAGTGTTCAGCTTTGTGGACCCTGGTGCCGGCATGTTTGTGTGGTGTAAGTTCTACTTGGACGGCATTGACGAGTTCACAGAGATCGAAAAGTCAGGCGCCAGCAAGGATCCCGAGCAGGACTTCGCAGACGAGTTATGGAAGGCGTGGGCCGCTGAGCTCGTACTGCTCACCCCGGGATCTTACTATCATGCCTGGCAAGGGCCGGACAAGATGACAACCAAGGCACGTGGTGCCGACCCACGAACGGCGCACTTCCGCTTCTCGTTCGCGACACCGACGGTAAGCCATGGCTTGGAATTCCCTTAGCTCATTCCAGGGTTGCTCTTGACGCAGCTTGCTAATGATGATACCCATTGTGCAGAAAGAGCAGATTGATATTGGGGTTGAGCGTCTATCAAAGGTTGTAGCGAGGTATTGGCGGTGAACACGCGGACAGATGCACAGACTATTTGGCTCAAATAATATTTGAATCAATGTGAGGCTATTTAATGAAGTGTGAAATGATCAGTGGCAGCGGAACCTCATTTATCTTAGCAGTCTTCTCAGCGAACAATGACATTCGAATTGTCGGGTCGAAGGCCTGTCTACAGAACTTGGTCCGAGTCTGATGGCACCGTATGGATGGCATAGATTTCAGACGCAATGACATTGAAAGAGCTGAGTACCCTCGTCTGTGGTGCCCATCCGGCCATACTCAGGGAAACACTTTGTTAAAGAGGTAGCTAACCTCGAAAGTCCACCGCTCTATGCCTATCAACATCCATCGAATGCTATACAATGAATCGAATACTCTGCATACAATGCATTCAATACTATCGCAGCATTTCCTAGTACTTATATCTGAAATGGATGTTCTCCCGGTCGGTCATATCAGCTTCAGCGTTTAACTTTCCGAGCCTCTCACTCTCTTCCTCAGAGATTCCTTGGTCCCGGATGATCTTTGCCCGTCTTCTGTTCTCCCAGATGTCTGAGTTCATGGTTAGCACACATATTACCTCCCCGAGTGCGCCAGGTCTTGACTTACAGTAGAACCGCCATGTCGCCATGCTGCAAAACTCAATGCAATAGAGAACGGCACAAGCAGTGAGCCCGCGAATGTACTTTGGCGCGTCCGAGGCCACGAACATTTGAGCTCCCACGGCGTTTCCAACACAGTACGCGACAAACAAGACCGTTGATGTGACGGTCTTTTTCGTTCTTCCGGCGACGTTGGACGGTAGGAAGGTCCAGATCACTGCCACACAGTCAGTCACGGTCATACTCAAGAACATGACACTACCTACTGAGCCCAGGCAACGATCCAAAGACCTGCAAGATGTACATGCCCCACCTAGTCCACTTCATCGAGTCGGTTGGAAGAAGAGCCAAAGCCATCATGCCACTGAACGCGGGCATGAGGGAAAACATCATCATCATGACTATGGTCCGTTAGCAACAAATCTGGGAACGAGAACTTCAGAGAGACTCACATCTGAGGTTGGGCTTCTTCAGCGTGACGTATCCGACGACCAAGAACCAGCAGATGCTAACGCAATAGTAGGGAGTAGACCCCTTGAGGAGTGTCTCCAACGGTGTGAAGCCGAATGACTTCCAGATGAGCTTCGAAAATGTAGTATTCGCTCCGTTGGGCAGTGCGTTGATGATAGTAACGAAAAAGAAGAAGTACGTTTGCGGATCTGTCAGAGATGCCTTTGTCAGTCTTCGCGTTCTTCATGATGTCCCAAGTCTACGAGACGAGTAAGACTAACCTTTGAAAGTGCTCCAAACTTGCTCCCACTTAAACTCTGACCGCTTATTCCTATCGGACCCGGTTTGATTGGCGACCACGCGAGCAATAGCCGCCTTCTTCTCATCTTCGTTGAGCCATCGAACCTCACGAGGTGTGCCGAGGATGAACCACACGAGGACGCCGCAAGCAATCGTTAGGCTGCCAAGAAAGAAGGAGATGCCTTTCCACTAAGCAAGAAATTAGCTTACTTGGTTAAAACTTCCACAAACACCCAACATACTGCTGCAAGACCATTGGGGTCTTTCTGTGCATGTAATCCGATTCCGTACATGCACAGACCGGTGATGATGTTCATGCCGGCGTTGGATGTTCCCCAGATAAGAGACCTCAATGTGTGCTCTTGCGAGGTATACCAGGCTCCCGTGATCAGCATGAAGGTTGGCGAGATCGTGCATTCCAAAGCTCCCTGGAGGGTGCGAAGGATCATGAGGTGCGCGAAGTTCTTCGCGAAGGCGATGCAGAGAACCACGACACCCCATAGTACCATGACAACCGAAAGGAACTTTCCAGTATGACTCTTTTGGATGAGCCAGTTACCCGGAAACTCGCATACCAAGTAGGAGAGATAGAATATGGTGCTCAGCCAGTTGAACTGCTCGCCAACCAAGCCGGTGTCTTCGCGGAAGCCGAATACGGCCTGGACGCTGAGAGATGTCTTGTCGGCCTGCTGGGTTCCGTAGCACACCCACATCAATGGAAGCAGGAACAAGTCGATCTTGATTCGCAATTTCCTGAAATAGGAGTCGGAATATTCAGTCGCATCTTCGATGATGCCCTCGACGACGTCGTTGGGCTCGTCGTTAATATCCAACTCATCGGTCTTCTTGATTACGGCCTCGGAAGTCATCTTCAAGTTGGCGTTATTAATGGTTCGGAACGAGGGAAACACCACGATATCCTGAAGAGAATTGTCGCCAAAGGCGGAAGGTGAGCTATTAGTTATTTGTAATTCGACTTTGTACACTGCCGGAAATTACCCACTGAGAAGCAGTTGCTTCCTTATATCCAATAGCGTTGAGAGCTGCCGTCACACCGCATCTCCCTCCATCCTTATCAGCGCGCACCGGGGACGCGTTGACGCCTCGGCCGGACCTCCCCCGATCAAGCCGGTTAGGTGATAAGCTGATCTGCACGCGATAATAATCGGCTTGCTTACCTGGGTAGCATTGATTTGAACATATCCCTGGACATCATGTCCTCGATTAGCCTATTATTCACACAAGTTCAGAGTCACCTGCGGCCCGGGACCCGGCCGGAGCCACCCATCTTGACAGCACCTTACGCCAAGTATGCAACTTATTGTCTCTCATATTGCAAGAAGACCATCGCAAGACGGAAACGTAGCCGTATCAGATCGCCACCGACGAAAACCTTACTTGTTGTTTGGAAGAGCCTTTCAACATCCAATTATATCATATTCAGAAACATGGCGAATCAAATCAAGTCACCCGTTGTTGACGCGACAGGCAAGACACGGTTGCGCGAGTCGCTGGAGAGGGCCAAGAGAGGTGAAGGGCCGAGCGTCGGTCAATGGCTTGAGTTCCCCGGCTACTCGCTAGCAAGGACAGTAGCGCCCCTTGGGGAGGATGTAAGTTGCAGATCCAGACCTCTGGGTCGGATGCTTGACAGAATCTGATGTATTGTGATAGTGGATTCTGATTGATACGGAGCATGGAAACATCGACGATCGAGACATGTATCTCCAGGTCGGTGCCATCTCGACGTCCGGGGTGTCACCAATCGTAAGGATACCTGCATCGGAACACTGGATGATGAAGAGGGCACTGGACTGTGGTGCCCATGCCATAATGGTACCGATGTGCGAGACAAGGGTAAGTGAAGCATCTTGTTTTTTTTTGTTGGCATTCTTGGCATTAATTAAATTCTTTCAGGAACAAGCCGAAGCGGTCGTTCGAGCATGCAAGTACCGCTCCGCCCGATGGCCCCAGGGTCTCCGTGGAGCCGGTGCCATGTTCGCACACTCCGCCTTCAACCAAACCAGCCGCGAGTATCTGCTCAGCGCAAACGACAACGTCATGGTGTGTGTGCAAATCGAGAGTCAAAAGGCCGTGAATAACGTGGAGGAAATTGCCGCTGTTGATGGCGTTGACATGCTTTTTGTCGGCCCCAACGACCTCGCGGCCTCAATGGGTCATGTGGCGTTCGACCATGCTTCGATTCCCGAGGTCCAGGAAGCCATTGCTCGTGTTCTGAAGGCTGGGCTTGATGCGGGCAAGTACGTCGGGCACTTCGCACTCGATGCTCATGTTGCGGCGGCCAAGTACAGGCAAGGGTTTCACTTCGTCAACTGCGGAGCGGACATCGTTGCCATCGCCGCGTGGATGGCTGCCGAGATGGAAAAGCTGAAGAGCCTATTTTCCACAAAGACAGACGGGGACAAGATGAGGGAGGTAAATGATACCAAGAATGATCCAGATACGACGGATGAGCCCAAGACCGCCGCCGCGCACAATTAGCCCTGACTTGATCTCAATAGAGCATCCTTTCTGTCTAAAACTGTGTGAACAAAACTGGGTCCAAGGGATCAAATGGAAACAACTCGGACCCAGGTATTCCGGCCCACAGAGAATTTTCTCCAGCTCGGGGAGTGTTTGTGACCTCAAAATCAAACAACGTCCTTTTGTTGGTGTTTCTCTTCGCTGGAGCTGGTGAAACACTGGACTGGCTTTGGCCAGCATTGCGTTCGAATGCCATTTTCCTTCGTTGGTGCTGTAACAGTTGCTCGATAATGATCCGGCTCCGCTTGGCACCAGACCATCGAACTTCCATATCCTTCAGAAATGCGATGCATTTCCCCACATCATCAAGAACTTCTGAATTGCAGTGACTTGAAGGTATACGTAAGCTGTTCTCATATTATAAGTCAGCGATCAGACTCGATGCAGTCAGGAACCCCAAGATGCAAAGCTTACAGCACAATACCAGAAAGCGTCATGTAGTGAATCGAGAGAGCGAGATAATGTGAAGTCGGCACCAAGTCTCGTACAATTTCCGCTGCGTGGATACACATTTGTGCCGCACTCACGCATTGGGCGATGGCGCCTGATATGTCTACTTCCCCCTCCAGGGCCGCTTGTTTAGGGTAGTTCAAGAAGGGACTTGGTTCTTCAGTGAGTTGGGTGTCATGCAGGAGGTTCCGAGGGAATCATACCGGTAAAGATTCAGAAGAGACCCAGCATGCAGGACGAAGATAATGACACACATAACCAGGGCAGGATCGCCCCCCGGACTCTTCTCCATGCTATTGGCCGAGAACTGAATGTGCGGTGGTAGGCTTGCCAGCCAGGTTCGCAGGGCCTGGTCGTAGGTGTCAACGCGAGAAAGAAATCTTTGCGTCTTTTCCGAGTCCGCAGAGGCAAGCTTCCGTAGGTTCAAGGGTGAGTTAAGACGTTGGATTTTGCCAGCCAGTCGGGAGAGGCGGGCAAATGCCAGAAACCCGCTCATAATACACGGGCCATCGGATGGGCTGGAAGCCTTGGGCGGATGATGTAGTTTTGATTTCATGTGTTGCGGTTCCAAGTCTTCATCTTTCTTGTCGAGAGGCAACTCGCAGTCACAGTCATCATCTTGTACAGCGATCGGACGGCCGAGACAGATTGATATAATCCTTGTTGTTAAACGTCAGCTCAGGTAATACATGTGATCAATCATCCAGAGACCTACCTATCAAGAGTGTATACACACCACCAGATACGACGAGAGACTTCAAGCCGAAGAAAGTCAGCATGTCTGTTTTCCGAGAGGTCTGACGCCAGAGATAATATCTTCCTGTCGTTAGTGACTTGCCAAAATGCGCGAGTAAAGGGAACGCACCGATCGGCTACTTAGGTGCAATCCCATATCTTGGGCAGCTCTCACCGCCTGGCCCGCCAAGTTCCAACTCTGGGACAAAGTATTCCATCCTGCGGAACACATTGATAACAATGCCAAGCATTGAACCCTCTCAAGTGACGCCTCGCCAGAAGATGCATGGAACATGAGAAGTGCTTTCTGATAGTAGTCAATCCCGGGTAACTCACTCCCAGAGTTAGACGGGAGGAGACTGGACGAGCACGCACAGACAGCGAAGAAGACCATCAAGAAACGGCGATGCTTGGGGAAAGAGCAATCGCGGCCAGCCTTCAGCAACTTTTGATACCGCCTCATGAAGTGAGGCCTGAAGAGAACAGGGAAGGTGTAGTGAAGTTTGTCAAAGTAGAGACCGATAAGAAGATCTGCAATGTATTGCGGAGGCCGCGGGAGGTCTTCTGGCTTTGGTATGAAGGGCAGCTCAGGCCACACTTTCCCGCGGACGAAAAGAGGAAGCTCGAGGTCCTCGGTGCTCGGCGCACTCTGGCTCGCCCCTGTGGATGAAGGGGTTGGTGTGGAGCCAGCAGGCAGCAGACTCTTTGCAGCTTCAACCAGTATGTTGTGAGTGGCTCCACCGACGAACCTGACTTGAATGTGAGATTCGATGACGAGTATGCGATGCGGCGACTTAACTTACCTGGGACGGCCATACGAATCGCGAACCAAGGCGCCAGCCTGGCCGACGTGCTCATCTCCCCGTTCCCCTCCGTTTCCATCTTGAACATCATCATCGTTCGTGTCGGAATCCTCGCTGCTAGACGAGTCTTCTTGCAACTCGTCGTTAACACGGGATTGGCGGACGCGCAGCGGAGCCGCCGCTCGGTTCGGATGCATGTTGCTGTCCAAGGTTGTGTCGGTGTCATGCATACGAGGGAAGGTGCGAAGCCCTGCTACCGACTCTTGAAGATTAGGCAGTGAGTTGGCAACTTGAGCAGCTATCACTAAGTCCTCTCTTTGGCTTGCGATGGGACCGGCCCTGGGTGACCGATGCATGGCCTCCAGCGATCGCGACAAGTGGCTTATAAGGGTCTCTAGCCTCTCGCTCAGAGAGTCCATCTGCTGGCAGCGCGCCTCAAAAGACGTGGTATAACTAACAAGTCGTCAGCGAATAATTACGGGTCATGTCGCTGTTGTGAAGCTGTCTGGTGTCACTTACTATCGGCTTGCTGATGCATTGTCTTTGGTTCCTGGAAACTCGCAATCTTGGTCACGGGAGCTGCAATTGTGACAAGGTTGTTTACCATCGCATTTGATCTGCCATGCATTTTAGCGCCTGGGATTATTCCTGAATGCTCTCATCTCTACGCCATACCTTCTTTCGCCGGCACGCAAGGCAGGCTTGCCACACCCGACCGCCGGCCGGCTCGGCGGTGAGCGGGGCATTTGGACCGGCTCCGTCTTCGGCGCCGGGAGCTGACATGGATATGTTGAACTTCGGAGAGCAACTTATGTGTATCTCGTCACGTAGGATCTGTCCATCTGACATGAAATCAAATTGTCTTGAAAACGATGAGATGCGAATGCGGAGCTCTCAGCGGACAAGCTGGAGAGACCGGCATTTGCCGAGATCTTATCTCGGCTTCAACTGTCATCCTCTTATCGGGTTTTTGCTCGGACGAGGATGGCCTGGTTCTAGTCTCCAAAAAGGAGAACACGATCATCAGAGTTGGATGCTTTTCTGGTGGCGCATTTTTCTAAAGAAAACTCTGCTTACATGCAATAATTGTTGTCTCTCCCCACTTGATCAATTGTCACAAACCCCATTTTTCCGCCGTATCTGATACGTCCCCCTGAACCCACTGATCATTGCCATTGAGCCCTCCTCTTTCAGTACACGCTCCGGTCGAGTTGCAGTCTATCGTTGGCAATATCACCGCTGGGCTCTATGTCTGCAGAGTGGTGCGGGGTCTACCAACGTCGGAGGATCTAAAAAGGGGTGAACTGAGTTACGTGTACTTGAGATTTAAACTTGTTTTAAGCTTATCCAGGAGCAATGCTACGACGAGAGTTGCAAGGGACCCACATTGAACTGCAGATAATGTAGCGTTGCGGTGCGAGCTACCAAAAAGGGACGCCTGAACTCAAATTCTTCGCTCCGAAATCTTTCATGGCTGAAGTATGCGCATTGGCACTGTCTTGAACCACCGTTTCGACTGTTGCCGGTTTGTACGTAATGACGAGGTCTCGAGGGTTCATGCTGGGACGGAGCCGTGAGTCAAATCGCTTTTGAGTATCCCACAGAACCCGGAAATGAGTGTTGGGTCCACTCGCAGAATCCTGGTCAACGTCGGACCCGAGTCCTTTCCCACTTCTAACCATGGAATGACTGGATAACCACATTGGCCAAGTGTTCACCGTGATGCATTTATTTCCTAGCGTGCAGCCCTTGACGCATTGCAACGGCTGCTTTGGGGGAAGAATCAGCAACCGACGAAGAGGGCCACCGGACGGGTCCTGGGACGGCCTGTCTCCAATCAAGTTAATTGGATCCCAGCAACGCTGGATATGATCAATCCTCCTGTCACCTGCCAAAAATGATCCGGAGTCAAAAAAAAAAAAACTTGGATGCATCTTTGAGACCCTGCCAATCTTTACCGTGCTAGGAAGCAGGCCTACATCCAAGGCTCGGCCCCGCGGACATCGCCCACAGCGGCAGCGAGCCCCCGGGTCTTGGCAAGTGGAGTGGAGTGCAACATGGTAAAAAGGGGCAAGGGGGAGCGAGGGACAAGAAAGGGGACCTCAGATGATTTCCTTGTGGTATATAAATCCTGAAACTTTCCTAGAGTATTGTCTCTCACTTGGTATCGATTTTAGATCGCCGACCCGAATCGCAAGCACGTCACAGTCCTCTCTACAATTCACAAGCCTACCACTCGAGCAACACCGAACAAAATGAAGCTCACTGCTGCCGTTATCGTCCTCAGGTTTGTTACAATCCCAACATCCCGTGACCATGGGCGATCATTTCTAACATGTCATCAGCGCCTTTTTTGGCGTCTCCAATGCAGTTCTCTGCTCTTGCGACGGCAGCAACACCGATTCGGCCACATGCTGCTCCGACTTTACAGGCTGGCGTAAGCTCGACCACCCGCTCCTCTCCCCACCATCATGACTTGTTTCTGGACTCTTGAGATACTGACAGTGGGTTACAGAGGGATATGAATGCGAAACCACCGACCAGACTACCTACGCAATCTGCTGTTCAAACTTTGACCGTACCACCTCGTGCCGATAAATTCGTGGCAGGTACCCCATGTTGAAAATAGTGGTGCGAAAGTCGACCACCTGGATGTCGGTGTGACGGACGAGTTGCCTAAATGTGTAACGGCTAGTCATACTCAAAGCATGAATCAAAATTATTGGCGTCCATTTTGAGATCAAGTGCAAAACCAAGAGGGCTAAGGCGGTGGGGTGAACTCTAGCTTGTTGACTGCGCCAGGTCATGAGGATATCCATCAATGATCAGAGCTTTCTTGCTTCACACTGGACACAATCTGCTTTATGAAGATGTTTGATTCCTTTGAAGAAGCTAAATAGAGACTTGTGGGCTTATACGTAAATTCCTCTCCTGGGATACACGAGGTATTCACAGCTTAAAAATCGTCGATTGGATGGATGATATGAGGCTTGGGACACAAAAAGAGTTCGGAGTCGGCTTTCCGGCTCAAGGGTCGCCGACAGATAGACAGAGTTTCTCCGGTGTGTGAAGAAACTAAACAATTATTAGGCGAGGAGGGGCATATAATGGGAGATGAGATAGATCGGGACTGCCAGATACTCAGCCACACATCTCGCAAACGGGAGCAAGGTAAGCTGTTGCTGCAACAACTGGAAGTAGAAAAAGTAACTCTATGAATGCAACCAATCGAAATTTAGTGTCTGTGATATCAAGACGCCTCTTGTCTGTAGTCCAAGGGCGTTAGCTGACGCCACGCCACGTCACAGGCTAACTAAACCCCTCAAGTTCATGACGATTAGGCCAATCAGAACCACGTTACGCTAATTCTAGACTTGATCCAGCTGAAATGTGTAAAGGATCGCAGCACAACACATATGTTTATAGGCGTGAGGCGAGGATCTTTGCTTGAGGTACGATGACCAAGGCAACGGACAACGATTCTCATCCATCTCGACCGCAATGCAGCAAAGGAGAAAGGGCCGACCGCTCTACAGAGCCTTGAGTGGTGGAGAGATAAGGCTGATTGAAATATATCCCGGTGACTGGAATGACCCGATCACCTGCCAGCTACATTACGTCCCGCTTGTCGGCAACGCGTCGCTGGATTACGTCGCGCTCTCATATGCATGGGGAGACCAAAGCACGCCGAAGACCGAGATATCTGTGAATGGACGGGAGCGGAAGATTACTCGAAGCCTTTATACGGCCCTTCGACAGCTGAGGAGCTTCGGGACTACCAGGGACGAGGCACAGCCGGCAGTGCGTCTCGACACAACGGACCCTGTCCAACTTCCGGAACCAAAACTGAACCTTCAAAAATTCAGGCTCTGGGCCGACGCGCTATGCATCAATCAGAACGACGACAAAGACCAGGAACACCAGATCCCTCTGATGGGGCTGATATACCGATATGCCAATGACATCTTTGTTTGGCTGGGGGAGAATGAGCCACAAGACGAACCGCTCTTCAGGGGACTGTCAGAAGCGCTGCTCACCAGTGAGTATCGCGACCCTGGTTTTGATGAAACCTTTGAAAAGCATGTTGTGGCAGCAAAGAAGTTACTGCTCCGACCTTGGTTTACCCGCCTGTGGGTGGTCCAAGAGATTGCTTTGCCATCAAGGAGGCCACCGTTGTTTTTCGCTGGCCGCCACCATTTCAGTCTTCCGAGCATCTATCTCTCCAGTTGGTATCTCGAAAGGTTCCAAGGCATGGATCTCACGCCTGTATTGTGGGTTGCCCGGCTGTGGGGGTGGAACAGTCTCGCAGTGCTCCCGGGCATGCATCATCAGCCGAGCCTGAGGAGCATCCCCATTGGCACGGCACCGGGCGCCCAACTTGAAGGCTTGGACTTGGAATCCTTCACGACTGATTTCAACTGTCGCTTTCTGGTACTACAAAGTCTGCTGAAGAATTTCAAGGCGAGTCGTCCTCACGACTATGTCTACGCGATTCTGGGGCTCTGCGGCCCGCACCCCCTGCCTCCGACGCTGGCTCCGGAATACGGAAAGCCCTTCCCAGAAGTCTGCCGAGATTATGCCGTGGCTACCATCAAAGCAACCGGGAGCCTCAGGGTGCTCGCCCGTGAGAAGAACCGCCTAGTTGGCGTGCCTAGCTGGGTTCCCGACTTCTCAGCAGACAGTGCTGACCGCCTCCGTCTTATCCTAACCGAATCCCTGTTTGCTAGGACGACAAAATTCTCGGTGGACCAGTCCAGGATGTTGATTGAGGCATATGAAGTCGGTGCATGCGCCACAACTTGCGGCACCAACGCCCCCGGCCTCGATCGATCGCAGATCCTCTCCGAACTGACGAATTTCGCAAGGGCGACAGCGTCGTCGTCTCTTGCAACCTATGACAACATATTAACACGACTTGTAATTCAGTACGCCTCGGCTGTGTGGGACTACTGGGAGCACCAGCTCCACGTCAAGGGCATTTCCTATCAGGTTGTCTTGGCTGTCTGCAACACACTGTTTAGCGGCTCGACATGGCCGGCCTGGTTCGGGGACGAAGAACACTTCGATTTTGTCTCACAGAAGATCGCCCATGAGCTGGCCGAAGCAGCTCCAGTCTCAACAGCGGACGGGATCTTGTCATTTGTTCACAGGAAAGATGCCTCACCTCGGCACGGTGACTTGCTGGTGGTTCCGCTTAACAGCCCGTTTGCCTGGCTGCTGCGAAGTGAGGGTGATGATGTGCATAGTCTTGTCAGCACCTGCAGATTAAGACAGCGCACGGCAGGGCATTACGCGCCCCCGATACTGGAGGACTTTGCGAGCTCGAGGCAACTGAAGAGTTTTGAAGTCGTCTGATCGAGGCTTTTGACCAGGGAAACTTTTGCCAAGTCACTGTAGCACTTATGGCGGAGGCACAAGACACCTCAACTCTAGCTAAAGCAAAGACACGACCAGACCCTTTGGTAAAAAGACATCACGCACGAAGCATGAGGACATTTCGCCTCGTCGTGGCTTCAGCCAGCCGGTGCAATGTGCCATAACTAACATGAAGATCGTGAATACACATGGAAAAGGATATCTGATGAGGGGGCACTACTATCAAATATCGGTTTCTTATCACCGAAACGGGTGAGAAGCATGAACACTCGTCCCTATTAGTATGTCACACCCATCTCCTTCGCCGGCCGTTTTGTACCCTCCAGCAGCATCTCAAAATAGAACACAAACAACGTCCATCATCATATCCTCGCCAATGGTGCCGTCCCAAGGCTCGCTAGTCTGGCCAACCTCTCCACCAAATGCTCTTTCACGCCACTCTCGCCTCCCACGCCCTGGAGTCTGTTTATGGTTGCTCTGATCGTCCCGTTTTGTGTAGATCCCTGCAGGGTCCTCCCAGAACACACAAATGAGTGTCATCTGGGCTCTCACTTCTTCTTCGACTTGACATTCTGGACACCAACCCCAGCCAGGAAAAGAATCCTGATTGCAGTGACCAATCCAGTGAACAGGATGTTGGACCAGTCTGCCGCGCGTATATCTCCCAGGTTCAACCGATCCTGCTGCTTCAGAGTGGCATAATTACTGGCAAGGATTGCGATGTCAACGACCAGGACTGCCATGATAATGACCCTCCACACCTGGAGATCCTTGCTGATGCGTAGGGCGCCTCCGAGTACGATGGCCACGAATGCGTATAAAGCGGCTAGCTGGTGGAGGAGGAAGCCCTGGTCGGGGTTGTATGCCGAAAGAGTTGGTGGAGCAAAGGCGTCCAGCATGACTTGAGGGGTAGACACAAGCGCGTATACAGTCACGGCCAGTATAGCAGGGTCTAGCCACAAGAACCAGAAGTGGTAAAAGACGTGGATCTTTGGGAGCGCCATAGTGACAGACCTATGAGTGAGGAGGGATGTAAGGAAGAGGAGATGAAAGATGATCTCTCAGCGTAACGGCTGAGCGGAGAGCAATATGAGATTTTAGCACTTGCGTGGGGGCCGCGGATTCAGCTGTGCCAACCCAGTTGATCCCTGTACCAACAGATCCCTCAGCGCCAAAAGAGAACACCAACAGTCCACAGCCAATAGAGAGAAAGTCTAGGGTTGTGGGTGGAACGCAACCTCCCCCAGTTTCCAGCCTCATTTGGTTGCGTGGCTAGCCTTGTCTTAACGCTGGGCTTGTGGGGAAGTACTGGAAGATCTGTCTCCCTGCAAATAATCACGGTGGGCAAAATTAGACCATCAGTGTAATACCTGTGATACGGTCCGCGCTGCCGCTTCTGGGATTGGCTATGCCAGCCGCGCTGTATTAGCAGCCTTATAAGTCCTAAGAGGTAATTAATAAGAGAGCCTTATAGTACCTTTCCTAACTATTAAATAGTAATTAAGTAATTATATATATTATAACCTTTGATTAAAGAAATAATATAATAATCATAAATTAAATATACTTTTAGACTTATCTTTAAAATATTTAATATTTAGTTATAAGTCCTCTAATATATACTTAGTGAATTTAGTAATCAAACCAGGAGATGCGTTTACAAAGCACTGCAGCTAACAACTAAGCAGACCAAGCTTATTGCTTTTCTTGTCATCCATTACAGGGTCGAGAAGATAGGGATTGGAGGCGGAAAACGATCGGCTAGCAAAATGCTGAGCTCCACTGTTGCATCATCGGCCATGGTCCGATGTCGGTCCTGGTCCGGGGTACCACGGTGCTCTGACAGGAGGGACTGTTATTAAATTACTCATGACATGCTCCAAATAGAGCTTGATAGCACTTTGCGACATACTCCTCAGCCTATGTAAATAGAGGAATTGTGCAATATGACGAGTGGCAAGGAACTGGATCCGGTTACAATCCGCGACGTGCGGGAAATCGCAAAGAAGCGTCTCCCGGGCAAGGTATGGGATTATTACAGAACAGGTGCCGATGGAGAGCACACGATTCGAAGAAACGAGGAAGCCTTCCAACAGTACGACGCAGATATTACCCTGGTGTCTCCCAACACCCTGCTGATAGTTCTAGGTTGATTCTCCGGCCTCGAGTTCTACGCGATGTGAGCAGCATCGACACAAGGACCGCGATCCTTGGTAAACGCTACGACATCCCGATAGCCGTCGCTCCTAGCGCGTACCAGAAGCTTGCAGGCGGCAATGGCGAAGTCGACGTCGCACGCGCGAGCTTCGAGCTAGGGACCAATGTCATTCTTTCGACCAATGCTACAACAACGCTCGAGGACGTTGCTGGGGCCGTGCCGCAGCGCGCGCCAGAATATCCCGCGCCATGGTTTCAATTGTACTTCATCAAGTCCCGGGAGCTCACAGCTAGCCTGGTGCAGAGGGCAGAGAACGCAGGTTATGAGGCTCTCGTCCTGACGGTCGACACGCCCATCCTCGGCAACCGGCTCCACGAGCGGAGGGAGCCGCTGGAACTGCCACCAGGTATGGCTATGGCGAACGGCCTGTCTAGGAGAGCCGGTGCCATCTCCCAAGCGGGTCTTCTGCTGAGGGCCAAGACGGCTGCTGATTACAAGAGATTGGTGGATGAAACTGCGGGCTCTCTCGTCGACACTAGCCTTGGTTGGGCAGAGGTTATTCCGTGGTTGCGATCTCAAACAAGGATGAAAATCATTCTCAAGGGAGTCATGACCTCGGAGGACGCAGAACGGTCACTGGAGGCGGGCGTGGACGGTATTATAGTGTCTAATCATGGCGGGCGGCAGCTAGATGGCGTGTCCTCAACTATAGAGGCGCTACCCGAGATCGTCGACGTGGTTAGGGGCAGAATCCCGGTCATCTTGGATGGGGGAATTACTCATGGCAGTGATGTTTTCAAGGCGCTGGCGTTGGGAGCAGACTTGTGTCTCATTGGCAGAACAGCACTTTGGGGGCTCGCGTGGAACGGTCAACAGGGTGTCGAAGATGTACTGCATATCCTGGAAAGAGAACTGGCCAGGACGATGGCGCTGGCTGGTGCAGCGAGCCTCAAAGACATCGCAAAGAGCATGCTTGGCCGCGCAAAGACGGATGGTTTCGGTACCGCCAAGCTATAGATTTACCACTTCCTTCTCTCAGCATCACCCCGTAACTGTCATAATGTCTAACTTAGGAATTTAAGGAATATAAAGGTAATATTTACCTGAAGTAACGGAGGGTGGCCCCTATGTCGGCACAAGCAAACGAGACTAGCCTTATAACCACAACTCCCAGCCAGTTTCACAGCGAAGTAGCTACACCAATCTTCGGAGTCTTGCACCACCGTTTCTGCGGTGGCGCCTTCGCTTTTGGGCTGTCCGTATTGTCCTCTCGCCTTTCTAATCTCTTGCACCATGTTCTCGGTCTGGCAGGCGAGAGAGCCGCTGCCTGGAGTCCAGGCGCACCCCAACACATTGGTGTGTTTGTCATTTTTGCAGTATGGCGCATTCATCAAGGCGTTGGACTCACTTTCGCCTAATTTCTATTGTTTGTCAATCCGGACTGCCACTGGGCAGCGACATCGCCGGCGGCGCCGCTACTGCCCGCATACAATCGCTCACTCACCGGGAAGTGCAAAAAAGTACAGCCTATGTGACCTCTCAATGTTGATCGAACCGTGGTGTCGTTTCCAAGGTGCTGCAGTTCGACTGAGTCCTAGGCGATGTTTGATAAAATTCACTGCCACCCGTGGCGACTGCACAACGGATCGCCGTCCCTTCTTAGGTAGAACGCAGTTGCATTAAGACAATCGCAAACGATCGGTCTCGTCCCTAATTATAGGCTATACTTCACCAGTTCAAGACTCGAGCGTCAAACTCGCGATCTCGGCTTCAATGGGATGGGCCTCGGTGGATGGGATAAGTCCAAGCTTCGGCTTTGTATTCTAGCCTCTCCGAGATCTCTTAAAATGCCGTCGGTCCGTTCCGCGGTGGTGATCAATTATGGGGCAATGCATGGGCGTTTGACTTCCATTCGCCAGACGTGACCGGAGCCGAAGCGGTGCCGTAGTGCTAAACCCTGAAATCATACGTTGAGAGAGCTCGGTTTTCACATGCCGAGTTTGTGTTCGGAAAGTCGTAGGTGACACAAATGCTACTTGAGTCTACTGCATGACGGATTCCTTCTCGTGCTACAGCTCATGACACTAGCAACGCTGCTATCAGGCAAAATGTATATCCTGCTTCTGCCAGCTTCTCAAAACTGATGCACGCAATGACCGGCTCCACTCCGACCTGGCATCTGGGCTTGGGCGTGGGCCCGACTTGGTGGCTGCTTCAATGTGCATTAACTTCGGACAGCTTAAATCCCCGGGATCTAAGGTATAAAAGCAGCGTCTGGACTGAGTTCTAACAGGAAAAGCCATGTTTTAGGAAGACGAAGATGAACACTGCATCGGCCCGTGAGAGTCAGTCACTCCTCGCCCAAGAGCCATAATACCACCGAAACGCACTATAAGCCATCGTAGTCATGGCAGCTACCACCGAAGACCTGAAGAAGAAATACGACGCCGAACGGGACAAGCGCCTGCGCAGCGATAACCTTGCTCAGTTCATCGACTTCTGGTCTCCGGAACTGCAAGACCTGGACAAGGACCCGTTCATCGACTACGATGCGCTCGCGGCCCAGGGACTGCCTCCTCAGGCCCAGAACGGCAGCGAACTGACGCTGCTCGTCATCGGAGCCGCCCACACTGGGATTCACGCTGCTGCTCGCGCAATCGAGGCTGGAATTCCAAAGGAAAAGGTTCTCTGCATCGACAACGCGGGCGGGTTTGGCGGGACCTGGTACTGGAACCGGTATCCTGGTGTCATGTGTGACGTGGAAGGCTACGTCTACCTCCCTCTGCTTGAAGAGACCGGATACCGTCCCAAGCACAGATAGTGAGCCAGCAACCACTGACTCCGAATCTCCGGGATAATTACTCCAATGCTGACAGACCATCCCAGCTCCTATGGTGCAGAGATCCGCGGCCAAGACGAGCGCGCTGCCGCCCACTTCGGAGTCACCGGTCTGTTCTCGACCGTCATCAAGAAACAGGTCTGGGACGAGACCTCGGCCAGATGGATCGTGAGCATGACCCAGGAGCGTGGCCCGGGCCGCGAAAAGCAGGACATCAACCTGCGCGCTCAGTTCGTCATGCACGCCGCAGGTCCCTTCTCGACGCCTCACATCCCGAACCTCCCGGGCCTTGACAGGTTCCGCGAGCGCAAGCCAATCTTGCACTCGGCGCGCTGGGATTGGAACCTCGTGGGGGGCTCCCAGGAGCAGCCTGACATGGTCAAGCTGCGCGACAAGCGTGTCGCCGTCATTGGCACAGGTGCGACGGCTGTGCAGATCATCCCCGAGGTGGCTAAGTGGGCTAAGCATCTGTATGTGATCCAACGCACGCCGTCCTATATTGGTCCCCGTGGCCAGACGGAGACAACCGACGAAATATGGTCCAAGGTAGCCACGGGCAATGGGTGGCAGAGAAACCGCATGGATCATTTCGACTCGTTCGTATCCAACGTCCCGGACCCGGTCGATCAGATCAACGATGGTGTAAGTAGCTTCTCAATTCGCCCCTTGGGACTTCATGTTTCTCTCGTCACTCCTCGTCTTGACTGAAGTACTTCACGGCTAACACGCCAAACGGTAGTGGACTGAGACGCGAACTTTCTCCGGATTTTCTGGGGGAGGCGGCAAGATAATCAAGCCGCAGGATGTAGAGAACCATCACACAGCCATGTTCGAGCTCGATTTACCACGCGCCGAGAAGCTGAGGCGATACATCGACGACAAAGTCCACGACAAGTCTGTCGCCGAGAAGCTCAAGCCCTGGTATGGTGGTTGGTGCAAGCGGCCAGCATTCCATGACGAATATCTCGACATTTTTAATCGTGAGAACGTCACGCTAGTTGACACCGACGGTAGAGGCATTGATAGATACTCTGAGAATGGTCTTGTGGCCAACGGAAAGGAGTACGAGGTCGACATCATCGTGTTCGCCACGGGCTTCACGGTAGCCGGTCACAAAGGCGGCTGCCCGTCGCAGCAGACACGGGCTCCAATCATCGGGCGTGATGGACGCAACCTAGAGGATAAGTGGATGGGGCCCGACTTTAGCACTCTTTTCGGATCGGCGACAAACGGCTTTCCGAACTACTTCTTTCCAGGCGTAGGTTCTGCTCACTCTAAACCAGAATAGATTCTAGCGTCAGGAACCGTGCTAATAACTTAAATCCAACGTGGTAGCCCATCAACGCCGGCGCCACTCCCAACATCACGTCCACGGCAGACTTGACAGCGAGGGTCGTCGCGCACATAATCACCAAGGCGCGCGAGGAAGCCCTCGTTGCAGACCTCGCCGTCGTGGAGGCAAACCTCTCCGCCGAGGCCGCGTGGACCGATGAGGTCAAACGCAGGGCACTCTATTTCAGCGTCATGCCGACTTGCACTCCGTCGTATTTCAATGCAGAGCGCAAGGATGCGTTCGAGGAAAAGTCTCCAGAGCAGATCGAAGCGGAGATGAAGCGCATGCCATGGGGAACCGGTCCCCTCGACTACAAGGCTCGGATGCTTTCCTGGATGCAATTCGGCTCACTAGATGGATTCAGTGTCCGCAATTAGACATGACAGAAGGCCACAGTGCCCTACATGAAGAGCGTTGCAAGATGTCTTGATCGACGGTATAAGTTCAAACCTTAGCATACACCTAGACATTGTATGATCTACACATTTCCAGAATGATCAATTCAATATATCATGGCTGGAAAACACCTGAAAATGTTGGATGGACTACATTGACAGCTATTAAATCCCGCTAGCAAATTGTTGAAACCACCGAGAGAGTGAGCAATGGGTATAGCTGCGGCGGTTGCTCCGGGGGACCTCCGAGTCGGGCCCACCTGTCATGGGGTGAGCCCACAGAGCAGCATGTTGGGACTCAGACATGCGAGCATTGAGCGCACTTGAAAGGCCCCCCTGGGGTTCTCAAGTCGAAATTCCACACTGCCGCTGAATCGAAGTCCATTTTATCACATGTGCTTTTAATCGACCGGCACCAGCCAACAGCCTTGTTGGTATATTTATCTAGGGTAAGTATGTGTTCGAAGTGGCGGTATTTAATTAACAAGCTTATCAGAAGCGATCGCAACATCCTTGCAAATGAAGGCATGTGTCGCCACACGTGCGGTCAGCAGCTACCAAAGTGGCCAGTGGTGACACCACCGTGCCGAGTGTTTTACTTCAAAGCTCAGAATGAACCCCACCATGCGAGCTGGTGTGCGAAGATATGCTGTCCACACTGCCACATGGGCCATCGGCGGAAACCCGCATGCTCTCCCACGGTCTAGAAGTAGTAGAAGGTCTAGAAGGACTTTTAAAACACTCCATGATGGCATACACATGCATGGTGTAAGACGTGCATGAGTAGCTCGCTCTCGGCTTGGCGAATCTCGCTTCGAAGCCTCCAGGCTGCAGCCAAAAGAGAGTGGCAAACGATGCCCTGCATGCCAGGCGTTGGTCCGGAATGGCTGCCGAGTCTATTCCAGATCCGAGCACTCGGCCCGCCTGAAGGATTCTCGCTTGTATAGTTCAGTGGACGGGGACAGGTACTGGCCCAATAAGACGCGGCCACCGCCACAAAATTGAAATACCCTGAGTCGAGTTGCCGTCGACAGGCACCACCACAAGCACCATGAGAAGAAAAATGATGAGGAGGGCATCGTACACGGCTTTGCTTCCTGGTTGTTCCACGTGCCGAGAGGCCTTCAAGGTAATTTTTCCGACGCATCGGTGTAGAAGGTCTTCACTTGAGTTCAACTGAAGAGCATCATGAAAGGCACGATGTAATTACCTAGCTGCATGTGCTGGGGATCTCGCAGCTAGCGGCCTAGGAAGCAGCCTAGAACGCGGAGATACTTTGCATGGCAAATTGTCCGCCAAAGACATTGGCCCGCATCTGCGCTATGCAAGTCGTACAACCATACTGACGGTCCACCTAAAGACCGAGGTCTCGCACCTGGCCCACTCTCACCGTCGAGGAACCGGGGTGGATGACGCCTATATAGCACAAAGCTCACGATGGAGGATCTCACTTGGGCCCGTTGTCTTTCCTCACGTGTACGGCCAGTCCCTTCATATCCTCGCTAACTAAGCATTCACTTCACGCCCTGGGCTTTGCACAAGATGGTAAAGCTACTGTCTTGGGGCGCTGTGTGCACCTCTGCCGCTCTGGTGGCCGGCGCGACCGCCGAGAATGCGGATGCCGAGTATGACTACGTGATCGTCGGAGGAGGCCTCACTGGCCTCGTCGCGGCGGCACGTCTGTCAGAGGATGCTGATGGTCAGATGACCCCAAGGGACTTCTTTTGAAACATTCTGACCGGAAAACAGTATCGGTTTTGGTTTTGGATTACGGCAGGTTCGACCGCAGTAACAAGACGCAAATACCATACTACGCCACCGTGATCTCCACGTCCGGGCCAAGTAATCTGCGCGACATCCCTTCGGTCCCGGAACCGGGTCTGGGCAACCAAACCTTTGGCGTCAGGGTGTCACAGGTCATCGGGGGCGGGTCGCAGGTCAATGGCATGACCTGGGACTACCCGTCGGTCGCCGACATCGACGCATTCGAGGCGCTAGGGAACCCAGGATGGGGATGGGAAGGCTTGAACCCTTACATGAGAAAGGTGTGTTGCTCCGGTGGCCGTTTCAGACCCGTCTTGTTATTAATGTCGCCCGTTGCCAGTCTGTGACATTTACGGCGCCGAGTCCCGAGACTGAAGCGAAGTACAACTACTCGTACGACGTATCCGCATGGGGCCAAGATGGGCCTGCGCAAGCCAGCTATCCCGACTGGCAAGCCCCTGACTTGTGTAAGCACGCCGAGTTCTGAGTATAAGCATACGACTCCGGAAACTGACCTGCCACAGACAAGATTATCGAAGCATTTGACGAGCTTGGCCTGCCGTTTGTCGAGGAACACGCGACCGGACAGTCTGTGGGTCACTACTGGGCTCCGTCGTCCATAGATCCCGCGAACAAGACACGCTCTTCCTCCCTGTACGCATACTACGACAAGGTGTCGTCCCGCAGCAACCTTAAGCTCCTGCCCATGCACCAGGTCCGGGAGATTCTCTTCGACAACACCACCAGCAGCGACTCGTCGCTTGTGGCGACTGGAGTCAAGGTCCTGAACCGGGACAACAACGACACGCTGGTGTTCTCGGCGAACAAGGAGGTGATCCTCGCGGCCGGCGGCGTCTTCACCCCGCAGCTCCTCCAGCTCAGCGGCATCGGGCCCAAGGCGGTGCTCGAGGCAGCCGGCATCGAGACTAAGATCGACTTCCCAGCAGTTGGGAGCAACTTCCAAGACCACCCCGTGGCATACATCAGCTGGACAGTGAACAACACGTTCCCCTCGCCCTCGGAGCCATCCACCAACACGTCCTTCTTCAACGAGGCCTACGACCTCTACCACCAGAACCACACCGGGCCCCTGACAAAGGCACAAGCCACTTACATCGCCTTCCCCTCCCTGGGCATGCTCACCAATGCATCCCAGGGACTTGTCGACGCCCTAGAGGCCCAGGACCCCAGCGCCCACCTGCCCACCATCTACGCCGACAGCCCCATCCTCCGGGCCGGCTTCGAGCATCAGCGCACTGTCCTGGCTGCCGACCTCCGCGCCGGCACCGTCGCCGCCGCCGAGCTCCCAGCCGCCGGTGGTGGCGTCATGGCCAACGCGATCATGAAGCCCATGTCCCGCGGAACCGTGCACCTCTCCCCCTCGGATCCCAACGGCATCCCCGACGTCCTCCACAACGCGCTCACAAACCCCTTCGACCGCTCCGTGCTGCTCGCCGCCGTGGGGTACACGCGGCGGGTCTACGGCAGCGAGGCCGCCGCCTCGCTGTCACCCGTGGAGCTGGTCCCCGGCGCGGGCGCGACGACGGAGGAGGCCGTGATCGAGGCGCTGCTGGGCGCCGGGCTGCTGAACCCGACGTTTGCGCACCCCAGCTGCAGCTGCCCCATGATGCCGCGCGAGCTGGGCGGCGTCGTGGACCCGGAGCTGAGGGTCTACGGGACGGAGCGGTTGAGTATTATTGATGCGAGCATACTGCCTGTCATCCCGGCTGCGCACTTGCAAGCTACTATGTATGCTGTTGCTGAGAAGGCTAGTGATATTATTAAGAAGAGGGCGTGAACAAGGACACCCTTGGCAGCCAGACCGGAGTATCATTCAATGTATGACTGCTTCGATGAATTCGCATGATGTTTCCTCTGCTTGAGGATCTCCACCCTCCTGTCGTTCGGGTTCGGGATAACCTGCCCAGAGTGTTCCTTTGCCCACGAGAACCTGTCGATGCAGAGGAGCTGTGCCACTCTTGGTGGTGTTGTGCGCCATCGGCTAACAATGTGCCACTACTTACCACTGGCTCATCTAGTCGCTTTAATTAAAGGAGTCGACACTCTCGTGAATTCAGTCCCGATCGTCCTACCACACAACTGAATTTATTGGCGGGCGGTTCCGGAATATGCTATCGGGCTTTCCAAAAATAGCAGCCCCCCTCTCTGTTTATCAGGCTGAGACAATTGTGCAGTTCTTTCTGCAGCAACTTGCTGCAATTATCATTGTAACACAGTCATACATGTAACCTCGGTCGCTATCTTTGGCGCGAAGTCGGCTGCAGTTGATGTGCTACACAGCATTGAGAATTTGATATCCGTCCATCTGCTCCTTGGGTGCGTCGCAAAGTGTTCCTCCATGAGGCTGGGGGCTCTGTATAATATTGAGAATCTTAGATACAGAGAAGATACTTATATTTGATGTAGAATAAGATACTGTGTGTCTTAAACGATGATACATATCCCAATCAGGCTGTTTAAAAAGGCGGCACTTTCTCAAGGCATTTCCATGTTCCGTAGCAGATACCCTGAGATCACTATTTCAACTGACGGAATTCTTCCTTGTTCCCCTGAGAATCTACAGATTCCCTGATAATCAACACAGGATGGCCAGGGGAAACAAAACAAAGCTAGCTGGTGCAGCTGCGATCACGAGCCTCAGCGCCGCGCCCTTCGATCTCACCGGCGCTTCAGCCGTCGTCTTTCTAGCCAGCGGCACCGGCTTCGCCATGGGCAGTACCTACCATATCACCCGCAAGTCCCTCAAGCTCATAAAAGAGGGCATGGCTTCCAACCGTCAAAGAAAAGCTGCCGCAAACACCTTTGGCATCCCCCCGGCAGTTCACGTCGACATGCAAGAAGAGTTCGAGAACTGTTCGTGGTCTTTTCAACCGTTCCCCAGAACCTGTCCCTAGGATGCTTTTACTGACAAAATTATTTATGCAGCCGTCCGCCACCTCGCCGCCTCTCTCCTCGGATGCTCCATCCAGGGAACACTGTTCTTCGTCATGCCACATGCCGGGGTCGGGCTACTGATCAACGTCACCGAGCTGGCATGCACCAGACACAAGCTGAGCCAGCTGAGCCAGCTGAGCCGAAACGTCGGCGGCAAGAGGAAGCTGGTGGAGATGGTGTCCCTCCGGAATGCCGGGATACAGGCCCTGGCGGGGCTCCTCATCAAGGGGACGTCGTCGACACTATTCCTGGGCAGCGAGGTCGACACGCTCCTGGAGTCGGCGTACAAGTGCGTTGAGACCATCTCGACAAGCGGCGCCGAGAATATCGAGGCGGCGCAGGAGTTCCACAAGCAGATGGTCCAGCTGCCCCTGTTCGCCGAGACGACCGCGTTG
The DNA here is from genome assembly GCA_022225955.2 of Diaporthe eres. Taxonomy (NCBI): domain Eukaryota; kingdom Fungi; phylum Ascomycota; class Sordariomycetes; order Diaporthales; family Diaporthaceae; genus Diaporthe; species Diaporthe eres. Next base: position 1,474,835 of record JAKJXM020000033.1, on the reverse strand, counting down.
GCGTCCGCGCTGCCCGATCTGTACAAAGACCACATTGGTCTTGAGAGCAGGTTTGAGGCCTTCAACATGGATGGGGGGATGGAGATCCAGTGGGGTGATCCCGTGCCCCCTCGGGAGACGTTGACTGTTGGTGCTTACGCTGCGGCCTCCGATTTTGTTGTCAAGAAAGTTGTGGAGATACCTTTGGACAATGGAGTGAAGAAATGGACAAGCCATGAGAATCACGCGTGGGCATCAGATGCACCGAGAGCTGCCTGAAACTTTGAATACTTTTACACCTGCCGAGTGCCGCCGGATCTGGGATCGAAAGAGTCGGCAGTGAGATTCCACGAGCAAGATTGACGCAGGAAATCCTCTTTGAAGAGCCATATAGTTGGACCAGATATGTGCCCCTGTCCAAAGGTTTTAGGAAAAAACTTTATAATTAAATAACTTGAACAAGCTATATAATCAACTGTACTTGCAGACATAATGATCCCGTTCCATTAATCTTAGGCGTAAAAGAATGACCTAAACGAGTGCCTGACAGTGATGAGAGCCTGTATATGTTGATTAATCCTCACTCATCAACCTGAAGAAGGTTGTACTCTCCCTGGAAGATGTTCAGTCGCCCTCACTCACAGAGCCACCGCCAGAAGCGAATGACCATTGGAAGGACAGCTGGAGTAAAGCGAAGAGTGTGGGCGGCACACCGGTAGCCCGCACGAGGCGACTCAAGCTCCAAAGGACAAACGTGTATAGATTGTGGACCAAAGATAAGGGAAATGCGTTCTGAGTCTTTTGGGAAAGGATATATCATTTCTAGAGGAGTGTAGACCTTCTACCGCCTAGGGGACCCGAACATTGTCCAGATCGCCCACTGATCGTGTGAGCCACGGCATTCTTCTACTTCTACGTAAGAACTTATAATCGTATCTCCAACCTTCAGTGGGTGTGCAGCCCTAGAAAAACTGAAAGACTCTTGGTCTTCATCGAGAGGTATCTACATCATGCAATTAGCACATAGCCTCCGTCCTCTTGTACCTCCACCATTGACGTACTGTGTCCATATTATGCATATTCAATACTAGCTCTACCCAAGTATCTGACCATGGTAATTATTTGAGAGAATATGATATACCATAGTCCTAGAGACACTTACTCATAGCCCGTTTTCTTCACCCTTTCCTTTATATTCTGCTTATCGCCCCTTTCCAAAGCATATGGATACTTCGGAGAATGGGCGCTGTCTGTGACTTCGTTTCTTGCCAAGACTTCTGAGTTGCATCGTCCATTGAACAGCGTCTTCAGCAGAAATTAATACCAGGCAGGCGTTGCACTCGTCGATACTGATGCAGGGCTTTTCCCATGGCCTCAGGCCTTCATCCACTAGACTGCTACGAGAAGGACGCTAAAAGCAGAAACCAGTACGTCTTAAGGTCATTAAATGGTGCATCTAAGCTGACTTATACTGCTCTGTTCCTACTTTTACAGCCAACAGAAATTTGCTGGATGCAACCTGCCCGCTCCTGCACCGTGCTCATTGAGACACCCGTGACTCGTTGTGGCGGCATTCGATCAGCCGTGAGAGTCGTGCTGATGCCGCGGCGTACGTAGTAAACACCCCTAATTCGTTGGCGCGGACAGCCGGGCGGCGCCGGCTTGCTGCTGCGGCGCTAAGCCACCCGCAAATGCTTAGCTGATTAGACACGGCGCACCTCGATCATCTCGCAATATTCCAAGTCTGCAGTGCTCCCCAGGGATTCGTACCAAATCTGAGCGTATAAGTCGAGCCAAAGCGCTCACAGCCATATTTTGAGTCACCGGCGATTCTGCTTCTCCATCTACGAAGGCAAACGGCTCTAAGCCACCGCGCTCTGTTTCTGGTGGTTAAGTGAAGTTACGGTGGGTTCCGCTCCCTGACTGTGGCGCAATCGGCCACTGCCGGGGAAGGCTATCGAAGAAGGAATATTGCTATTTCGAAGACTCAGTTCCAAGAATACGCGTGACTGCATGTTATTGGTCGAAAATGTACGAGTCTTGGCTGCTTTTCTTTTTGGCTTGCACGTCCCAGGAGTATAATAGAGGACATCCATCATCTCGCAAGCGCAACGTCACCAACCCTCACGATACTTGAGTATAGAAACCACAGCTTCACGCGTCCAAAGACTGTCACCGCACACTTCAGTTAACAATCTAACGACTCACTATCTCGTTACATCAAGATCAAAGATTGCCGACGATGATGACAACGAAGCTTCGAATACGTCCCGCCCTTGAACATGAAGGGCAGGCTTTGGCCAAGGTCGCCGCCGCAGCCTTTTTGAACGACCCTTTCGACTCCTACATGTATCCAAAAAGGAAGCAACACTACAGATCCTACCAGAGAATGTATCAGCAAAGGTTTGACTCTCAAATCAACCAATCTCTCTGCTGGGTTATGGTTGCCGAAGCTATCACCCAAGTACACGATAAAAATGGCAAACTCAGCTACGAGGGCGCGACGCCAGCGGCATATGCCATCTGGACCCGGGAATCAGCCAGGAAGACGAAGCAGACACAAAGGCGACTGCAAGCCCTGGGCCTGCGGGATCCAAGCGTCGGTGTGTCGCCGATGCGACGATTCAAGAAACGGATAATGAACTGCGGTCTCGTCGAGGCGATTCGCGATCGGTCCAACCCTGTCGTCGATAGGAAGCGCTTTAGTGCGTTCTGGGAAGGTCTCGGCGATATGGATGACGATAGCGACTATGACGGCGAGCCGGAAGAGTACTGGCACCTTCAGGGGCTTGCGGTGGCGCCGGAGTTCCGCCGCCGTGGCGCGGGAAGAGCACTGCTGAGATGGGGGCAGGATTGGGCTCGAAAGGAGGATGTGCCAGTTCTTCTTGAATCAACTCCAATGGGGAAACCTTTGTATGAGGGGCAGGGGTTTTTGCAATACGATCTCTGGGAGTGGGGTGACAAACCTGACATGACTTGGTACATGATGCAGTGGCAGCCATCCGTCGCAACTTGAGGATCAGTTTGGATACCCAGCTGCAAGATTTGGTGTTTTGAATACATTTCCATGTTGCCAGCCTTTCAGAGTTAGCCTATACAGGATTCTTAGCTCAGGCCTACCTTGAAATTGCTAAGTTGTTAGTATACACTTGATAATGACCGTGGAAGTTGAATGGGGACTCTTAAAACTCAGTCGAGGCCACATTGTAAGCTCTGCCGGAATTATCTGAGCTGGCCATGGGAACTTGGGTCTTGCTCTGTCCTGAAATGGGTCAGTCTTTCAAACATTTAATTATATACATCTACCACGATTGAAACTCCTAATCTCATAGCCACAATGCTGATCGTCTACGTGAAGCTGTGGCCCAAGAGAACTGCCTTGGCGTCCTGATTGGGCATCGACCTGCATGCGCACATGCACATCAGCGCCACCTTCCAAAGTTGTACAACAGGATTTTACGTGGCACCACCAGTTGTTCTCGTTTCCAAGCCATTCATCCTTCTGCGCTTACGGGTCCTGCAACTTTTCCCTCTTTTCCTCTTGGCCCGCACCGCAAAACTTCATCAAGTCTCCGCCCTCAGCTCTTTCGACGTCTGTATTCATTGCCCATAGCAAGCTTGTTGCACGAATAAGACAGGCCACAACTTGAAGTGCCTAGTATCATAGAACATCATTCGGAAAATCGAAGTCATAGCTCCAGCTGGAGATACTAGAGCCGTTCAGAGCCGCACTCCCACGAAGACGCGAACATGTCCGGCTTAGAGCCAATCGCAACTTTAGGCCTTGTCTGCAACATTCTCCAGCTCGCAGAGCTTGGAAAGAAGACCATAGATTGTATCAAGGAAGTATATCAGGGCGAAAAGCCAGACGAAGATCTTAAACAAGGCGCTGCTGTCCTGGAGGAATTGGCAAAGGAGGTAAAGAAGCACAGCCAGCCTGGACGCAAGAAGTACGAGGAGATCCTACTCAAGTCGGCCGCTACTTGCGCTACCGCTGCAAGCGACCTGGGCGAGGAAGTGCGTTTCTTGTTTGAAAATGCAAAGAAGGGGAGCCTCGTGTCTGCGCTCAAGGTCACGACAAGAGTCGCCTGGCGGCAACGCCGATTGGAAAGATTGAGGCGGAACCTAGACACGGAGGAACAACGGATGCAAACAAGCCTTCTTACGCAGATTTGGTAAGCTTCAGAATCCTCAATCGGTCCTCCGAGGCCTCTCTTGTTTTCAGAGTGATCTTCGCAGTCACGATCACTCGATTTGTTCCGGTTCCCCTACAACGTGCACGTCGGACATCCACTTCCCATCTGCCCTTCTCTTTCTTTTCCCTCATCTGGTGGTCTCCTCCCTTTCGTTTAAAACGTCCTCAGCATGCCGCTAATAGTATCTGAATCGACCAGGTCAAGCACAAACGCAGCCGGCATTGAGTTAACCGGCGTGAGACGGGAGCTCCGTTTCTTTATCGAACAGTACAGACAAGGCCGACGAGAAACGACCGAGCTCGTGTCTGTGGAAAGTTTGAACACACGAAAGCACGTCACACTCGAGGCCGAACGAACCAACGAGGCAGTGGGGTTGGTCGGCCAAAAGGTGGATCGCCTCACTGCACTGGAAGGTGTAAAGGTGGACGAACGAGTCCGCGAGCGTTTTCTCGAGAGCCTGAAATATCCAGGGTTCAATCAGCGTCGGAACCAAATCGACGCTGCCTATGGAGACACGTTGAACTGGCTATTTGTCGGTGACAACGATGAAGAATCGAGCGACGATTCTGGCTCCGATGAGTATGCCGACTCTGATGGAGATTACGACTCCGACAGCCACGAGGCTGGTAAAGTGGATGAAGAAAAAGAATCCGACCAAGGTCACCACCCCGACAAAAAACACGCCTCTAACCACATTAATGGCACTGAGGGACAGCATGGCTCACGAGACGCATTCAACTCCGGGGCAAGTGACTCCACCGGCGAAGCATCCTGGAGCACGGTCTCGCATTCGGAGTTTACTAACTCGGAAGAAGAAGAGATTCGCGACCACGGATCTCACTGGGAAATTAAGTGGGATAGCTTCTCGAACTGGCTCAGCTCGACGGATGCCATCTACTGGATCAGCGGGAAGCCAGGCTCAGGAAAGACGACAGTAGTCAAGTACGTCTCGGCTGATGAACGGACAAAGAAGTACCTCAACATTTGGTGTCCGGGCTGTGCAATTGTATCCCATTACTTTTGGCTACCAGGGTCTTCGATGCAGAGAAATATGGAGGGGCTCCTCTACTCACTGCTGTATCAGCTGTTGGAAAGCAACTCGAATGCATTTAGGGAGGTCAAGTCATCTACTTCGGGCCCGAAAAGCGCTTACACGGACTGGTCCAATGCTGAGCTTCATTCAGCATTCACAAGGGCTTTGGACTCGTACAAAAATGGCGTTTGCTTCTTCTTGGATGGCATCGACGAGATGAAACCAGAGGATGGGACTAAGGACGGCATTCCAGAGTTCCTGGACTGGGCCATTAAGTTGTCACAGAGGAGCAAGATCAAACTGTGCCTGGCAAGCAGGCCCGATCCCCATATACTGGAAACAAGATTGTCCAGGTATCCACGACTACGACTTCAAGACTTGAATTATCAAGACCTGATGAGGTATGCAAAAGGGCGCGTGAAGTTTCCCGAGGAGGCCGTTCCCGCTGAAAAGAAGTACCTCATCCAATCGTTAGCCTACAACGCCGAAGGGGTATTCTTGTGGTTGATTCTTGCAATAAAGAGCGTCAACGACGGGTTCAGAAACGACGATGGTGCTGATATTCTGCTGGAGAGAATCAAAAGTTTGCCTCCGGGCGTGGACAGCTTATACAAGGGCACGTGGGCAAGATGGGGCGCGGACAACCCATTCGAGTACCGTCAGACCGCCGCACTTTATTTCAAGCTGGTTCTTGCATGGAAATCCCTCGGTCCCATCAATTCTTTCGATTTCACGCTTGCGACAACATGCCTTGCGGACAAAGTGTTGCATGCCGTGGCCGACCCGTCGAAGCGAGTTTCTGAAGACTTCATGCTGCAGGAGTGCAGAGAAGTACAGAAGAAGCTAAAAATATACTGTATCGGACTGATAGAAGCGATGCCTGTCACGCAATGTGATTATATTGGAATTGAAGTCGATTGCCGCTGGTATGGGCACGGATACGACAGAATCCGCCATGCTGTAGACTTGACAGAATTGGATTTCATCCACCGGACCGCTAGCGACTTCTTTACCGACACAAAATCGGGCCGCGACATACTGGCTTTCGACACATCCTCCGATTTATCCATCGAATGCCGACGTCTGTACGCACTACTGGCAAGTCTTGCGCTAATTCCTCAAGAATACAGCAATGCGAAATATTGGGCCCGATTCTTGGGTGATATTGTCCGCAGGTGGGGGCACATTGGTAAGGAGTTACCACAGAGTTGGAACCGACTCATGTCGGCCTGCGAACAGCTGGCAGACTCAGGAAGGCTGTGGCTAGGCCAAGATGATTTCCTCTATCTCTGTAGTGGCACTCAGTTCCTGAACTTCATGGCGCGCACCAGCTCTAAAGACGATAACGACGAACTCCTCATCTCAAGGATAAAGGACAGATCTATGAGTGAGGACGAGATATGTTCCTTCCTATTGGCATTCACTCGGGTCGACAAGATCCCATCCCTGTTTCGTACCTGTCGCGAAATGCTGAGTGCAGGTGCGGACCCCAACTGGAAAGGGTGGTTAGACGAGGGCGACGTTCCCAACCGCGCAAGTGGAGCATGCGGAATAATTCAGACTCCTTGGCAGCGGCTTCTGTCCTCGGCCGTACTTTTGCTACATGGGCCCCAAAGTCATCGATTCGATGGTAAACTGCCACCAACACTGGCACAGCTGACTTCCCTCGCAGAAGTGTGCCTCCTCTTCGTTTCGGAAGGTGCAAAGCTGAGCGACCCGGTCAATCTCTCGTTCTATGAATGGACAGATCCACGAATCTCTCCATGGCCGAAGCGACCGGAATTGACATCGAATTCTACATGGGCAGACTACGAATGCAGAATTTGGATATCGATCCCGGCATACATGATTGTCAAACTCCTGACCAACACTCTGCGCCGCTCTTGTTCGAACTTGAATAAAGGATCTTTTCCAAGGGTCTGTATTGATCTTGAAAATATATGTGAGCGTTACCGCAGTAGTGGAATATGTCGCGTGCTTGGGAAGTCGAAAGTAGGAGTGTGGAAGGATGTTCTAAGCAGACATTTCACGTGGTGGGAGACCACTAATGACGTACAAGTGAGGCTTGGCAGCAAGCTTATGGAATGGCTGGAAAGACGGGTTCTGTTGTTCAAGCCGGCCATCCGGCCTGGCAGCCGTTCAGAGGCGAGAAGCATCGACACAGAGCAGACGTTTCAGTGCATATGGTACGACGAATCTTGGGCCCTATGCAGGAAAGAAACTGAGATGAGGTATTTTTGCGAGTGGCTGATCGAGCTAGGGCTCATGGTGAGGCTTGATGGGGTAGTTGAGTTCCACTCAAGTGAGGAATGGGTCAGAAAGCATAACCTAGAGAACCCGCAATATGGCGGTACCATATGAGGGAGAGCGTCAGTGAGCAGTAAAAATAGCAGTCGTTGTCCCTTTCCGGCCTGACTCAAAGGGGTACGAGTGACCGGTGTCTGCCACTTGGGCTGGACACGAGCCAAAGTCCTGGGCGGTGCTGCACAGCATAGTTTAGGTAGCAGCAGAGCACTGCGGTTGATTGCTAGGTAGGACACCTTCTTGCCTGTTCCTCCTTCAAGTACGAGAACGATCTCAGAGGATAGCGGCTAGCGTGAGTGTCAGATATATGGTGATTCCCGTTGGTCGTGCAGGGCCTGTGGCTGTAAAGCAGTTCTGCCATTCCGTGTGTCCGTTGACTTCGGGATAGCTGCTGCTGTAACCCACCCGCTGAGAAGCAGGCTGCTGGAATGATTACGCCTGGAAGATTTGCTACGCCCAGTGTCTAGGGGATAAATCAACTGAAGATTTTGAATGTTTGTACAAGGTTCCGCGGTCTAGACCAGGTACTTTTCCTTATGAAGAAATGACTGATGTTTTGGATGATTCCCTGAGGGGATTGCCTTTGCATGCTTTTCTTGTGCTTTTACACTCCAAGATATTGAACACTCGGCACCATATGTGCAAAATCTGATCGTTCTTGGCTCCTCATGATCCTCGTGGATACTCCATCTTGTAACGTTATAATTCAGTGGGTTAATTTAACGCTTCTACTGTGTAAGAACAAACTCTTGTGAAATGTCTACATATTTAGTAACCGATCTATCCACAAAACACCTCCATATCCGGTCCGTCGTTCACTTCGTTGTATTCTTGCGTCCACGCGTTCCCGGCCGCATCATCCGAGGGAACAAAGGATCGCGGGAGGATGCTAAAGACCAAGGCCAATGAACTCATTGAGCCTTCTCGGAGATAAAATCGATCTTCAATGACTGCAGGAGATCTCCGTACGGGGCTGAAGGCCTGTTAGGTATCGGCCCCATTGGGATTACACGGGAAAGAAACTCTCTTCGATGATGCAAGGAAATCTCTGCGAGAGAATCAAAGTCATGGAATACGTGGCGCACTATTCATTCTCCATTCGTAGTTTCAGATAACATGGAACTTTTTCGAGGTCTGAATAAGATGTGAAGCGTTACTACCGATCAGAATGGCCCATTTCACCCGTGCCTCCAAGCAACCAGTAACAAATACTCGCAGCAAAGACCTCGTACAGTCAAGCTACACATGTAGGATATCATGCACACGCATACAGATCACAGCGCCCAACACTGATCACATCAAATCAACTCACAGCTTGTCGATACAACAGTCTCATCGGAGATCTGGGACTTCAACTCCATAATCGAACGAACTCGTTGGAAGTTCAAAATACCTAGCACACTTTGAATGTGAGACTCGTTCACATGGCAGAATCACTGATAGAAGAAGAACTTCATGTGGCGAAATTTCACGGTGACGAGGTCTTGATTTAAAGGGGCTGTCATGTTCTTCAACCGTTTCTGACCGTGTTTGTCATCGCCTCAACTCCATGTCAAAAAAAGGCCAGACCATCCATAACCAATTTCCCCAAAAGCGTTTGTCTCCGCTCGCCTCCTTGCTTACTGCTGCCTAGCTGTCAGAAGACCAATTTGAAACAGCTTTTGGGGTCGAGAAGGTCGACTTGCGCTAAGGCTTGTCTGGTCACAACTCTAGCCGCGAGGATCTTGGCGGCGTGAGTGCAGGCTATCCCAAAGAGCCGTTAGTCGTGTTCAACTCAGAATGACCAGCCTTTGGTAAGTTAGGTAAATTCCAGACACTCACCTCAGGAGAGCTCCCAAGACACACCGGGGACGCGGCCGACCGGGAGAGGAGCAAGGTCCTGGAAAGCGGTAGGGGTGACGTCGATGTCACCATCCTTGCAGGCCTCACACCGGTCAACGATTGTAACCGCCATGGTCTTTCCCTGGTAAGAGACGGTTGCAGTCTTGCCGCAGACGCCGCGGCCGTCGAAGTCACTGGCTCCCAAGGCAGCAATTCGGTCGTTGGTGGTGTAGTATCCACCACAGGCGACCTGATTGCCGGTAACAGGATCGTAGTAGGTCATCTCGCCGACTTTAGCGGTGGCGGCCACGACAAGAGAGAACAAGGTAACTGCGTTGAGCATCATTTTGATGGTCGTTTTGAATGGTAGTTCTTTAGATATTCTCTTCTTGACTTGGATGGATATATTGGTTCGATGTAGACAAATGTCCTCGAGGCGTGTGTCGATTGAAAGATGAAGAAAAAGAGAACAAAGGTGAAGTATTTGGGAAGCGAAGGAAGTGTGACCTTATATCTTAAGATCAAGAAAGGAGGCCGTGGTGATTCACACCGGCCGGGCCGTCACGGACCAGCCGTCACGAATAAAGGCGTTTTCACAAAGAAGGATCCTCACTCCGTCATCTCATAAATTTGGGGGTTTTGCGAGAATCGTTCGATAATTCAGCGTCTAGTCACTCAGCCCAAGGCCAACGAGAAGCAGGAGTGATGACTTATTAAACGGAATGGGCCTCAGGGCAGTAGACAAACAAAGTAGAATGGACGAGGAGAGCTATCCACGTATGGACTGACGGTACAATTTTCAATCAAGATAAACAAATTTACAAACTGCTCCAACATCCTCTCGTTCGTGACAAATGGACAACCCGGTTGGAACTGGGATAGTGAACACCCAAGTCATCGTCATAGGCACTCTCGCTATGAATTGATGGCGTATGGGGACGAGTTGATGGATCGATTAAGACGATTCGTGACCAAAACATGAGCCATGAGTCTTTAACTAACAGCCTTTGCAAAGACTCGTGAGCATGAAAGCTCAAAATCACGTTTTCGTGGCAACATCTGGGGCTGTCCTTCCGGGATCAGGGTTGGCTAGCTGCCATTCTACCCTCCGTCGCTGGACTCGTTCTCTAGGGATCACGGCTTGCTTTCTTGATAATAAATTGTATCTTTAGTTTCCAGATCGCCTCACACAGAATCGGGGACTCTCATATCTATTAAAAAAAAAATCATCCTCGTAGGGTTAAGTCAGATATAGATTTGTTGATGGTGAACATTTTCTGTATGATTCGTATGACTTCAGGGTTCTGATATATCGGTTCAACTTGAATCCATTGATTCAACATGATTACCTATTGTACTGGAATGTTAACAAGTACGCTCACGGTAAACATTGATTATTCCATTTGATATCCTAGGCCGTTATGCTGTAAGTCGGGGTACCCAGTCAAGCACCGCCCCCTTCGCGCACAGCCGTTTCCCACCAAAAAGCTCAATTTCAGCCTATTTATAACTAGATCTATAAAAATATATACTATATCAGAACTATATATAGATTTAAAGGACTTTTTATTTACTTAATATATATTTAATAAAGATTTTATATATAGCTGGAATGCTATTAAATAAATAGAAGTAGCTGAAAAGTTGAAAAGTTGATAGTCTGGCGCTGCAAAAGTGCTTGAGTTAGAGGTTTTGGCAGCAAAAATGGCGACTTTTTCTAGCAAAATTTCTATTTCTATCTATCTCTATATATTACCCTTAAAATTTAAATATTAGAAAAATATACCTGAGATATATAAAAAATCTGCTAAATGTATATATATTTTGTATTGATATAGTATTTTTCTAGATTTAAATATAAATAGGCTGAAATCGGGCTTTTTGGTGGGAAACGGCTGTGCGCGAGGGGGGCGGTGCTTGACTGGGTACCCCGACTTAAGCTGCACCTGGGGAATCTATGACATTGTTAACACCTCTGCTAAGTGATGCTTATGAGTACATCTTCTGATTCTTACTGATATCAATCATTTTCCTGATACTTTGTGCTTAAATACCGTACTAGAGCTTGGCTTGATGCACAACAAAGCCGAAACAGAGCCATTGTTCTGGAATCACTGATCCAATGTAAACAATTTCATTATGAATACGCCATTGACCTTTATACAGTTATGCTTATAACAATGGGATTGTTTCCATTTGGAATGAGCCCCCTTATATCCCCTTCAATCATAGACAAAATGGTGTCCTATCCTCTGAAGTATAAATATTCTTACTCCATCCATCTTCCATCTTTCCTGTCTCTCCCACATCTGCAAAGTGCAACAGCCACTTGAGATACACAGAAGCTTGGACTCTCAGCGAATCAGTTGGATCTTGGCTCTTCTCCGGTTACTGCATTGCACCCGCATCCCCCACTACTACACAAAAACGTACTCACGCACCATCACAGTATGAGTCTCTACTCACGAAACGACATCACTTCTCCGGAAGGTACAATGGACGCCAAGCTGGCCTCCACCAACACGCGCGCCTACGCCGCCCTCGCCATCGCCATCATCGCCATCGGCGCACAGCTCATCATGGTGGTCTTCATGGTGAAGCTGTGGCGCAACGCACGGCCATCCCACCGGTCGGCCGACCCCGAACGCGGTCTCGAACTCGACAACGTCCCCCGCGACGCGCCTGCTGACACACGTCCCCGTGCTCTCCCGGTCGCTCCCATCGAGTATCCGGTAGCCCCCGCTCCGGCGCAGGCCCCTGGCCGCCCGGCCGCGGCTTACAAGGCTTACACGCCTGATCGCGCGCACGGTGAGGCCGATGCGTACTTCTACCCGCCGGCGCCGGCGAGGAAGCCCACGTACGCGGCGGGTAGCGGTCTCGGGTCTCAGACCCACGGCGCCGACTACTACAACCAGCGGCGCGAGGCCCGCCACGGGTCTGACGGGCACAGGACCAACACGAACAACGCTGACTATGGCCGGAGGGGCAACAGGTTTGCCCACGGTACTTAGGCGTGTTCTATGAAGGTCCTGTGGCTGAATGGCTCCAAGGCAAGGGTCTTCAGGTTTGTTCCCTCTCCTTTGTTTGTTCGGAGTTAACCCTTCCCCATCCTTTTCCCATCCTTTTCCTATTGTTTGATGTCGAACTCCATTGGTCTGGTATGCCCCGAAGGTAAGGTAAGGTAAGTAAGGTAAGTAGTTTTCAAAAAATGAAAATCATAATCCTATAACATCAATTAGATGAGTTTCCCTCTAGTCTTGGCCCTCACTGTGTTTGTTAAGTTTTAATTGCAGTCTTTGTTTTATTTCGTGTCACATGCTGTGCAACAATTCCCTCCCGTCAAAACATAGCATTTTGAGCAACAACAAAGCAGATAAGTCTGAATCAAAACTTGGGAAAGTTTCTTTGTTCTTTTACAACAATTTGTTTGTTTTATTGCTATCCAGAGCATTGCTGCTCGAGGGGGTTGTGCCAAGACTTTGTGACCAGATACAATGCAGCCCTAGCTCACTAGTCCTTGACCAATTGCCTCTATTTGCATTTTGCGTTGTCCCCAACATGTGAACGCTCACATCTAGAATCCCAAGAAACTAGAAAGGTAGTCGGCCTTGCCAACCTGCACACCCTTGGAACGGAGGATCGAGTACCCGGTGACCAAGTGGAAGTAAAAGTTGGGAAGACCGTGGTTAACCACCGCAGCCTTGACAGTAGACTTGTGTGTCTTTCCAAGGGCAGGACTGTGCAACTTGTCAGTTTTCCGTTTGGTGGCAAAAAAAAAAAAAAAAGGAGCCAGTGTATGGGATAGTATGCATTACTCACAGGTCAACGGTGGCCTCCTCTCTCCCAGCGGCCTTGCTTGCATCGGCAGACTTAAGCAAGTCGAGTGTCTTCTGAACGACTTTCCGGAGGCCAGCCACGGTCTTCTCGTCAGCCTCGAAGGGCGTGATCTCCTGCCCAGTCAGGCGGCCGAGGTTGATCTGTGCGATCTTGGCCGTGTTTTGAACCTGGAAGTTCAATGGCAACTGGTCGTCGACCAGGCGTGCCTCGAAGAAAGTCGCGTCGACATCAACACCCTTTTCCTTTGCGTATGCCTCAGCCTTGGAGAGAATGTGGTCGTATGTTGTGAGGCCCTTGATGAAGATGGGCACGACAAAGTCATATGTGGCGTTGGAAGACATGGTGAAGTAGAGGTGTCGTGTGTGATGGAGTGATGGAGTGAGGTTAGGGAGCTGTTGGGAATACTGTCACAGAAAGAGTAGTTGCTTGAGGACAGCGAGAAGGCACAGTCAGAGTCAGAAGGCGTTATGGCCAGGTCAGGCTCAATATATAGTCCAATTTAACGTCTCAGCTGCATGTCGAGATACATACAACTTAGTCATCCAATGCCAACGATCACGTCGCCTGGATGGGGCCTTGCATCTTTAAACATTATGACTAAGTCCAAGGGCGAATCGCGTTATCGGAAGCGTGCGTCTCAACGTTTTGCAAGAGGAGGCTATCGACGTTGCTCCGATTGGCAGTTGGCTATGTGTGCGAGCTTGTCTGGTCAGATGGCGTCATCCAGGGATGCGGGGGGGCCGGCAACCAGCCATTGATATCCCACCAGCCTGATGATTATTCAGACCGCAAAATCTGGCTTCAGCCGGATTATAGTAATTGAGCAATGACAAAGCGGGAATGCTTATTTCTATGCAATGAATAGTCCCAAGACTACAACCCTCTCCCCTCTTATAACATTCGCTGGTCTTGGGTCTGCCGCCTCGCCTTATGGGGTAGTTCACCGTCCCTCATGGACGAGACACTCGCCCTGTACTTTTTACCGTGCGGGTCCTTTGCCACACAAAGTGTGAGAAGTAAGATACAAAGTACCAGGCATGATCACGGCCGCCACCTGAAGTCTGGGTGCTTCCAGTCAAGGTCGCCGACTTCCTCCTTATCCAGGCCAGACAACTCAGCCACAGAGTCTTTTGAGTCCCTTCGTCTATTATCAAAGCGCATCCACGCAGATATTCCAATTCCAATTAGGCACCATGTGCTAGAAGTCGCCAAGTTTAGGCCGTTGCCGATCGGGAAGCGAGGCCCATCAAAGGGCAGAAAAGACCACGTTGAGATGAGTCCCTATTGACGGCACTTGTCAGGCAATCGAGGGTCACCGCATTGGTAGGGGGTTTGCAGTTCTTTTTTACTCACTCCTAGAGAAGCAAACATTACATTTGTCGCCATTGCCGCACTTCGAGCTGTGTCAGTCACCACGTTGCAGCTGATTTGCGCGCTGGTCATGCTCCCCATGGTAGTACAGGTGCTAGCAACCAGGAATGTCGCCGCGTAGCGTGCGTGTGGATCGAGCGTTCCGAGGAATATTGCATAACCGGTCAGGATTGGCAAGGCACTGATCGTCATGATGATCTGCCGCCTGTCGAGCATCCACGAGAGGCCCGAAAAGGCAACCGTGAAGAAGGCCCCGATGACATAAGGTGGCACGGTGTAGAGCTGCTGCCTCGTGACTGATGCGTCCGGGTATATGGTCGATATGATGGTTGGCAAGAAGAAGCCCAGCCCCTGGACCGTCACCGCGTTCATGAGGTACATGCTACCCGTGGCTAGCGTGACAGGATTGGCCACTCCGCGCCACAGTTTCTTGGGGCCCATGTTGTCCAGCAAGACTGTCCCTGAAAGCCTTTCTGAAGTGACACGATGAGAAACGAGCAGGCGCTCCTCGGGCGTCAGCCATCGTGCAGTCTCTGGACGGTCGGTCAAGAGGGCGAACGCCACGATGGAGAGCCCAACTGTGATGATCCCCTCGACGACGAATATCATGCGCCACCCGTGCAGCGTGCCGATCCCCGGGAGGGAAAGGATGCCCGACGCCAGCAGGCCGCCGAATGCTCCGGCCATGGGCGCCATGGCAATATAAAACGACAGCCGGAATCCGAGCTCTGCGCGGCGATACCACCGAGACAGGTAATAAGCGATCCCCGGCATCAGGCCGCTCTCAAACACTCCGACCAGACAGCGGACAGCGAAGAGTTGGCCAGATGTTCGCACAAGCCCGGTGCAGATCGACGCGATGCCAAAGGCCAGTGTGACACCGGGCAGGAACCAGCCTGGCCCAATCCATTTGCAGCAGATGGTGGCGGGTATCTGGATGGAGGCATATGCAGCTGAGTAGCATGTCAAGGCAATGTTAAAATCATACCCATGTAGGCCCAGCTCTCGCTCAAGCCCGGCAATTCTTGCGTTGCCTTGAAACATCAACAGTCAGCCGTCAGTGGTTTGTGCCATCAGAGATCTTATGGGGTAATGCATCCCACCTATGTTTGCACGATCGATGTAACAGAACAGGTATAGTGAACAGACTATCGGGCATATGGCGAAGTCAATCTTTGTTCTCAGGCGTCTCTCCGTCGTTTGGGAGGTCACGAGTAGCTCCTCGTCAGCTGGTGAGGGGGTGTCGTGCTCTTTTTCACAGTCTGTGGTATTTATGATACACTCTTGGGTGATCGGGGAAGTTCGAGTAGTCATGGCTGCCAGCACTTGATACAACGACGAGTAAACAAATGCGATATTAAGAGTGACTCAAAATCTTGAGAAGCACAAAGCATAGAGAGCCACCAGTTACGAATACCAGCTCGCGCACGGGACTGTCTTCTTTTCAATTCGGCATTTATTTGGCTGCATGTACCGATGGGAAGATCTCAGAGGCTGGAGATCTGCGTGTGGCTGCTCGGGTGTCGGTAGCAGGCTTGGCTATCAAAACATCCAAACAAGATTGGGCTTCAGGTTGCACTGCATTATTTGGTCAGCAGAGGTATCACATCACATAAGCTAGTCACATGCACCCGTCGTACAAGCGGATACAAATTTCAAGTGTTCTGTGCAGCCACCAATGCCTGGGCCATGAGAAGTGATAAGAGCGGCAGCAGCTTATCGAGTTGGTCCACGCAGATCTTCCTGAGAACGGGCAATAATTGCAATGAGGACGGATATCCGCACCGGTCAAAACGGATTATACACCGATACATCACCACTATAAAGATACATACTCTAAGTACCTCTGCCTACCTAAAAATTAAATTCATTATTATACATAAATATTATAATTCTAAATTAATTATCTTTCAATAAAAGACTTTTTTCTTTAATTTATTATATAAAAGGTTTTATTTTTAAATTTTAACTTAAACTTTTAAAATATATAATCAAGCTTAATAAATACTTTAAAAATACTTCTTAAAAACAAATATTTATACTATTTAGATTTAAGGGCTGAATATTAATTATAAAAGTTTAAAAAAAAGAAAGTTTAATAATTTATAGTTTATATTATATAATTTAAGTAATTATAATAAATTAAAATAGGGGGGGAAGCCTAAATAATGAAAAAGAAATTTTCGATTATCCGTTTCGACCGGTGCGAATATCCGCTCTCATTGCAATACATGCCACGCTCTGCCGAACCCCCAGAGGAACTAGGGTGCTTCAGCACGAGAGACAGCATTTTGAGGATATGAGGACAGGAAAAGAAGATCTATACTAGTACTAGTAGTCAAAAGCAGAAGCATGTGGAAACGAAATCCGAAACGAAAGCTGTTGGAGTTCTGAGTAGGGAGTTTCCAAAGCCGCAGGCCACTCGAGAGCTTTAAGTATGGACCCGTCGCCGGAAATAAACTGTTTTCCTAGGCTTACTTAAGTCAATACGAAATAATCGGTACACACGTCGACAACACATACAATTGCACCCTGAATGCTAGGGTCTCTAACAACTGCATTCTTCTGTCTCCATCATGGCCGCGAGGGTTGATGATCAGTTTAGACCTGGCCACCGATACTAATCATGGGATGAAACGTCGTTGACAGTACACAAATGTCTCTGCAACCCATCAGACGCCCCTCCGGCTGGGAGATAAATGCTCTTATCTCGTATGTTTCGCCTTGCCACACTTTAGTCATGACTGCTGCCGAGGCCTCGACTTCAAGTTCGTTGCAACCGTAGGATATCCGGGCATGGACTCTGCACCCATACGCTCCTTGCGGGGAACTGATGAACACCGGCTTGAGCAGTCACTGCTACAAGTTTAGACTTTGATCGGTCGTTGACGAGACTTAGTTAGCTGTTCACGAGACACTCCAATCGAATGTCCTCGTCGAGATCCACTTCATCTGACAAAAAGCCATTGCTCTTTGTCCTCCTCGGATAATCCTACCGCAGGTTGGTACGCGTCTGTTAGGAGCTTGCGTTAGACCTTGCGGCGGAAAGACTAGTGCAGGAGTTGGAAATGTTCCGAGACTTGCCTTCAAATACAACAGCAACATTGAGACCCGCAGCCAAACCCTTCAGCTGCGGCAAGGTTTCCGCGTCAGGTCCTTGAGTCGAGTCGCTGACCCATTCCGGGAGCTGGACCCGTTTAAGACTCGAAAACCTGCCTTTGTGACCAGCATGGTGCAGGAGTGCAATAATTTCCAGCCTCAGGCTTGGCCACGGCCGAACGATCGTTGGTGCGAATCCCCGGGGATGTTCTGGGCCTCCCACCAATGCCAAGCGCTCAATATTCCCAGGTAAGAAGTCAACAAGTCCCTTTGAAGCCGGCGGGCCTCCATTCGTGGTGCTGGGCGATTGCTCTCCTCCATAGAAGCAAGCCATGTGGACTGTCAGGTCCTTGAGCGCCAAGAATGAAGGAAGCTGGTCCTTCAGGCCACCATGTTGGTTAAGCAGGTAGGTGCTTATCTGAGCCTCGTTGGGTTTGATTTCGAGGATCTCCAAGGTAGCCGCGTGGCGGGCAATGGCTGATCCCATGGCCTTGTCCAGATATCCACCAGAGCACTGCATTTCTGAAGCCCCGTGGCCCGAGTGCAAGACGAGCTTTCTTACAACCTTGCACGCGCTCATCAAGGCGTCTATACCACCCTGCTCAGTCTCGACGTTAGACTCCTCAAATATCAGCTCCTCGATTGTCGATGTCCCCTTCGAGGTCTCCGAGTCGTCGTTAGCTAGGACATTCTGGAGACCGCACACAGCCACCCAAATCCCATGAAGTCGTTGGATATTTGGAAATGCATCGTGGTTGAAAAGAATGGGGAACTGGCTTAGTGATCTGAGTTTGCCGGGACTCCCACAGAGTTTTGCCTCCCTCGCATACCCCCGCCGCTCTGGGTGCCGTCGAAATGACAGGCCGAGCGACTGCATGTCCTCCCGGGGACGACCGGGCAGCAGCTCGAGGCGGCTGTAAAGCAGGGGGATGGCGATGTCGTGGAAGTGTCTGTTCGTCTTGACGATGCCAAGGAAGTGTCTGGAGCTCTCGGACGCGACCTGGTGGAAGATCTTGGCCAGTATCTCGTTGGGAAGCTCCGAAATGTAGCATCGTTTCAAGTGCACGAGTGGCCTCGTGTAAATTCGAGCATGGATAGATTCCTCTTGGTCCGACAGGGCGCGATGAAGCTCCTCTGCCCAGGCCCCTGCGCTCTCCTGGATTCGGATACAGTCGAGCACGTCGGCCATATTTGATGGATGGGCACAGATAGTACAGTAGGGGATATTGAGGGAGAGAAGTTTGTCTCATGACTCTTCGTCGTAAGTACCAAGCCCATGTTATTGTAGTTAGGTCGGCGAGGAACAGGACATTTATGACGTACAGTGGCTTGATGTGTCTCGCAATTCCCGTCCCTTGACATTATTATTCTGAGCACCCGTCCCAGTGATTTAGTGGCTCCTCACGTTGCTGGCGCATTCGTTCAATCTCTCAGCATTCCACATCGGCACTGGTTTTGTTTATACCTGCATCGGGCCGTATGATAATAATACGCATCGGCATCTTTGAGCACGAATCTTTTCGATTACGCTTTTCGGTATGTTTCGATGCCTTCGGCAATTAAGTCTACCTAGGTAGACATTGCCACTACTGCACGGAAATAAGTCGGCTCCCTCAGCATGATCAAACCCCTCAATTATACACGCAAGCAATGCCTAGAGCCAACTCTTCGCCGATCGCCCTGTGCACACGAGTGCTGAATGCTGAAAGCATATAGAGCTATCGTCAGCCGGGTTGTAACCATATATCTAGAGTACGTCCATCATAGATTCTGTCTAAGTATAAAGCATTCTAAGCGAGATTGGAAGGGCTGGGTACGATTATTAGAGTTCGATTCAGCACGGACTTAGGATGAGGGATGGTGTAGTCAACCTTGGGAAATATGGCTAAATATAGCTCACATGCAGGTCGCACTTCAACAGAGATACTGCACAGGCTTGGCTGTCCGCAGGCGCTTCACACTGGGTTTGGGGAGACCAGGCCTTTTATCATGGGTAGAACGGAGTCATGCCGTTGGCAACATTCATGCAATATATCTCAGCCTGGTAACCAAAACCTCTCCGTCATCATTTCTCGTCCATCGCTCGCCTTCCACTCCAAAAACGATTGAACCTATTCGGTGTTGATTCACATCTTGTCAACAAAATGCTGTCCCTCGCGGTCGTCACAATAGCCGTAGCCGTCATCGGTCCAGCAACCGCTGACCCCTGGGAAGACGACAGAAAACGCGGCAATGGCTTTTTCATGGAATACCTCCCACCCGACAACTGGATCGTCAACGCCACATATTCAGTAACCCTACCGAATTTCCCTTGTGGTTACGTCCCAGGTGGCGAGGAACAGCTGGCGCTCTGGATCGGCATGCAGGACAACCCGGGCAACGGCAGCACCCAGGACATCAACTTCGTGCAGCCGCTGTTCGTCTGGGGCCCGACCCCGAACGTGACAGTCGACCCGGCCTGCAACGCCGAGACGTGGTGCGGCACCGCGAGCACCTACATAGGCCAGGGGCCCGACCAGCAGAGCGCCGGCTTCAAGCCCGTCGCGGTGGGCAAGACCCTCGACATGGAGATCGTTGTCGGTGACGCGGTCACGCAGACGATTTATCTCGACGGCGAGGTGTTCTCGACCCAGACGGACAGCCCTGGCATGCGGCCTGGGGTCTTCAACTCCCAGAACGAGTGCATCACCGACTCGTGTGGCACGCTGGAGAGTTTTGAGTGGAGGAACCTCAGGTTGACGCTGAAAAAGGCACAACCAGGCTGGGGCCCCAAGATGGAGCTTGCGAATGCTACGACTGCGGGCTGGGAGACGCCGGATGGTGGTGTGACGTGGACTAATGCTTGCATCAAAGTCGAGAAGGATTATCTGTACAAGGACAACAGTGTGCGTGAGTGTTAGGCAGGGGATTATTCGAGATGAGCTCACGCTGCCCGGTAGATGGAATTCAAATTTGTTTTCCTTTTCCCATCAATATCAAAACTCCGACAGCCCAAAGGCGCTTTTGCATCTCACGCTCGATAGTTACCCAGACACTGCTGCCGCCATTTTTCCAACATCTTGAACAATGAATGGACCTCGAGATTCACCACCTGCCATTTTGGAGCCATTGTATGCTCTCTGTATGATAATATCCAACCCCCAAAGATCTTGCAACCTTGACTTGGCACATTCCTCGTCTTACCTTGCGCTTCCTGCCGGGGCACCGTACGTTGCTTGTGCTGCCGTATACCAGTCGTCATCCTGCTGGAGATACAGCTGGCTTTGTCGGTATTCCGAGAGATAGTCGGCCGAATCGGGCATGACTGCTGGGCTGTAACCCTCGCCAGAATATGCCCCAGGCGGAGCCATCGTCGACGGTTCCGCGTAGCCATCAGAAGAAGAGCCGGTGTACTGGGCTTGGGAAGAGCCAGTGCCGGACGCTCCGTTGTTCCCTTCCTGCCAGTATTGGCCCTCTGCATCCTGCTCTTGCATGGCATTGTCCCTTGGCATAGGCGGCGGTGGATTCAGGTGTCCTGGGTAGGCCTCGTAGCCCTGAGCATTGCCGTGGGTTTCTCCATAGCCAGGACTATCCACATCATCTATGACAAATTGTGATGAATCGGGTAGAGGCAGACCCTCGCTGGTCCATGGCATGTTCGCTGCCTGCTGAGCGCTTTCAGATCCTCCGTACCAGTCTCCTCCTTCAGCCATCGCCCGCTCGCCGTGGGAAACATCTGATTGAGAGGCCCCAGGATCTGATCCGGCCAGTGTCAAGTCGTCGCTCAGGCCAGTCGTCATCCTCTCCGGTTGCCATGAATACCGGTCCTGATCTATGACCCCTTCTGGGCCCTCTAGCTTTCCGCCTTCAACTTCCTCATCGATCGCCCGGTTTGAATTCGCCTCTAGCTTGGCATCGGCTTCAGCGTTGCTCTCTTTGATCCTGCCAGCCAGCACGACCTCACAAATGCCGCCCACGGCGCCTATGAGCATGATTCCCAACAGAGCACCCAGTATCAACAGTGCAATTTCCCAGTCCTCCAATGGGGCATCGCCTATTATAGCCCGCTTTTCGGAGTGATGTTCTTCGTCATCTGTTGCTGAAGGGAGCGGTGATCCAGCTCCTTGGGTCAATATGAGACTCCATTGAAGAAAAGAGAGAGGAATGCGCCTCGTAGTATGAGCCGCCATTGAAATGGTTAAAAATCCTTTGTTGGCAATATGCAGGTGGTGTAAGAAAGGAGCGTGGGGGTGCTCTATTATGCGAGAGAGTAAGGACCGACAGACTTCAAAGCAAACATAAGGAGCCAAGGTCTGGGGACTTCAAACCTGGTGTAGTACAGTATTTAGTCATTTCAACTGAGACGGCTCTCTTTTCATTTTGGCGGCCAATAGTAGGCCACCTCATTAGCATCGGCCGTCAAAGAGTGTCTCTGTCCGTGACAGTATCATGGCCCCATACGGAGATGGCCCGTTTTGCTTGATGGGGCATTAGTGACCTATCTTGTCGCGGTATCTCTCCGTGGCCCAAAATGAGGCCTTTTGGCACATCTGAAATCCCGTGAGGTCCAATCTCTGCGGTCAGTTGGGAGGACTGCGCAAGACGGCCGGGCTGGCCTCGGCCAGGAGACCACCTCGGCGCACCACACCTCGAAACACAAACACGACAAGACCTTGGGTCTACGGTCGCTGCCAAGATAATTCAAGGTAGCCATCGAAACGTACAGAAACACCAATGAAATTTTGTGGGCTGAACGGCGGGCGGACATCTTCGTAATTTCTCCTGGCTCAAGGGCCTGTCATCTACAACGCCACTTTAAATTTTCCACAATTTGCAGAACGAGTTCCTACCTAGATTGGAGTCAAATTTGTCTCCAGATTTTGATAGCCGCATGAAGCGGCTATGGTTGTGCTGCTATGAAAGAAAGGTTACCTTAGGCATGATTTTTCAACTCTAAGAATGAGCCTGCTTAATAGTTTTTATCTTCCTACTTTTTAAATTATTGGATATAATGAGTGCTTCATCTTCTTTTCCCTAGACTGGTCTATCGTCTGCAAATTCTTCTGGGTATTTAAAGACACAGCTTCTGTTGTGACACCACACAACTGCAGGACGGAATTAAGTGTGTCGGGCCACATCATACTAGTAGCACAGCATCAATCACCACCACCATCGGGCGACGGGCTTGCAGCATCGTATCTAGCCGCCCTTTCCAGAATGGATCAGCCAACTGCCCGCTTGGCAATGTGATGTACCTTAATTGCGGTCTCGCCCTAGTAAAGCATGCGGTGACACTCCACGATGTGCACCTGCCCTAGCCGTCGTTGCTTAGCATGCTGTCCTGAAGATGCTGATTGATTGAAGGCGGTCACCACTTTGTAATAAAATCCGCTTTTGTTTTCAGCTCAGCCAGTGTGGCGCGACATGTTCGGCGATGTCACCATGAGCGTGCGCTTCTATGCTTCTGAACTCTACCCAAGCGCCACTGCTTCTAAGCCTCACTGGCAGGCGAAAGAGACAGGCAAGGTGGAGTGCTAAGGACATTTTCATGTCATGAGGCGCTTGAAGTGTCGAAGAAGGTTTAGTTCTGCCAAGCTGCTCAGGAAGTCAAATGTTGCGACCCCTAGAGATATCGCTGATACTTTTGTTTATCAGCCACAGCTCAAGAGGGATGTTCACCGGCTGCAGCCATTTCGTGTAGTGGCCTGTGGAGAAAGACCTAGGCGGAATCACACACGATCACCTGGCGAATTGTATATATTGGTTTGTGTACAACGTGATATCCATGGCGTCTGAGACAGCTGTCGTGCAACGTGAGAAGGCAGACACTTTTGAAATCATGTTCTTTTGGATGAGGATTGCCCGGAATTGTTCGATTCACTGCATTGAAAGTGGTCTTCACCTACAGGTTTGATGACGGAGATTGGCTGCAGGGTCATGTGAAGGAGGCTTAAAAAATCACTTACTCTTTTAGATCTCGGTCAGGATGATCCAATGGTGTTTCTTTTAGTATATTTGAGCTCTTCTACCTGGGCAAAAACTGCTATTAGTACTTACGCACTTGAAGCCATGACAGATAAAGGGATCTACACGCTCTATATGGGTTCCGAGTTAATCCAAACACATCAAACCATCCTTTTGCTCCCTTGCAAGCGTCATCGTGTCACAATGAATCCAGGATATGAGTCCTTGTTTAGTTACAATATTTCTCGGCCTTTCCCTTTCAGATGGTTCACCCCAGTGGCGTTAATCGGCGGAGCCGTGCTAGTCGCCTTATTCACGTTCTTAAACTTTGCCTCAAGCGCGTATATCCTCACTATCGAGACGTCCGCAGACCCTAACACCACCGTATCAAAATCCATGGACTTGATGCAGCGGTGGCCGTCCTACCTCGCCTCCAAGGTGAAGCCGACCTGCCAACCGACTTCGCTGCCTGTTAACACTCAATTCTTCACTAATCAGACGGCGCTGGTGTACACGCTCACGAGCGTGTGGCAGGAGATGCCACAGGAGATGGAGCAGGATGCGCCGCGACGGACTTACTCACCATCGTTGGCGTACCTTGGCAACGTACTTGAAAATTGCCATATCAACTCCATTCAGATCGATATTGAATCACAGGACCGCGCAGCTAATCAGTTAGCATTGACTGAATGGGGCGCCAGGGTGCGTACTTCGACCACCTGTCAGACGTCGATAGGGACAGGGGTGACCTTCTTAAACCTGACCCAGTCTTACGACTACGTGCCTGATACGGTTACCTTCGCTCAGATCAAGACTTTTCTAGGGTCTGGTATACTGAGCCGTGACAAGACCACACGAGCCAGCATTTGGTGGGGGGAGTCGCTGATGTCCACGTATTGGGCCCAGATGACAAAGTTGTTGGAGGACGAGACCCGTGAGAGGAATGAGTGGCCGATCCGCAAGGGCTCTCTCTACTTTGTTCCTGATCCTGGCGCAGAAATCAACGGCATTCACTTCTTCCGGTACTTCAAGTCACAATTCCTCTGGATGACCGAGCCGGGCCAGTATCGCTACCCTAATGCGACGGGCGACCAGAATATAGAAGAGCTCGCACGACAGAGAACTTATCCTAACATATGGACTCCTGCAGCCAACTTGGCCAAGTCCGCGTACGCGACCATCCTCGTCGACCTGGGCCAGACATCGGCTGGACCGACTATGCTCACGGACGAGACACTGCTGCGGTCCTTCACCGCGGGCCTCCCAGACGCACAAAGCCATGTCGCCAATGCGTGGCCGGGGCCAGCGACGCAGAGCTATGACGAGACGATGGGCACCGGGCCCCTCTCCGTGGTGCCTTCCGTGATCTCGGCCCAGTACATCTGTCAGGTCCCTCATTTGCGGTCACCGGGCAGTCTGATAGTGGCTATCATCGTTGCCGACCTAGTGTTTCTCCAGTCTGCTTGGAAGCTGTACAACTTCGCCTGCGTGTATTGGCTCGGTCGACAGAAACCGGACTCGAACTCGTGTGGTGGTTGTACAAACGGGTCGTCGAAGACTCTGTTGGCAGAACCATACGAGAATGTAACGGGGAAAGTGTACGAGCGAGTGTCCCAACACGAAATCGAGCCAGAAAAGCCCAGAGATTGAGGCTGGGGCTATGAGTAATTTTGTTGTGAAGTGGACAGGAGACTTGGCCGTCTACAGGTGTTTGTAATTCTAAGGTGACGAGGGAATTCCTGAGTATGCCAATGGCCTTCTTGCCAGTATTGCTGTCTCAGTCCTTAAAAAGGAGCTGCCAATTTTGGCGCGAGGCCCGCGGCTGCTAGAGGATTTCAGAGATTGATTTCAATATGGGTCTTGTCGGATTGGAAGAGTCAGTAGCCCTCCAGCTCAGCTTCATGGTCCGCGAGCGGCTCACGAGCGCTTTTCAGAATTCACACCAACGTCAATGAAATAATCCAGGATTATCAGTGTTTGAGACGAGCAAGTCTCCCCGTATGTAATAGCCAGGTAGTTCAGAGATGAGGTTATAGGAACCCTGCCTTCCATGAGCATACGGAATGCTTACACAATGCCTAGTATCGAATCTTTGAAAACAGAGAAGTTACAATCCATACAAAGCCTGACCTGGATTGCTTGTCGCGCCCATTGACATACGGGACCTGGTTGAAGGCGTAATCAAGGCTGACACAGGGTTGAATCGCCGCCAGTAAGAGGCTAACACATGGGCCGAAAACTCATTCGCTTGGGGGGGAGGGGGGCGGCGACCTTCGGGCGTTGCAAAAAGAATATGTCCTGTCATTAATTCGGTACAAAGCATATAATGAGCAGGCGTCAATTCAGCTGCACCAAGCTTTCTTGCAAGTGATGCGAATGCAACCTCGACTGCGGAACATAAACCTTACCAGGGCAGAGCCGCCTGATGGCCGTGTTGCCTGATTACAGCACTTGATGCAGCTCGATCAATGCGAGAAAAAGAAGAAAACACCGTCCCACGGTCAAGCACTTGACGCCCTGGCGACTCTGTATCATGTAGACAACGGGCGGAAAGTCAATCGGTCCCAGATCGCAGCCATCTATACCTACACCTACGATAATAATTGTCCACGTGCGGCCATCCAAGGTCAATGCCGCCTATAGATGCCAGGAAGATAAGGAAGCCTCACCGTCATCATAAAGATGGCGCATGAATCTGCCACGGTTCGACCCGGAGAGAGGTGCTCACATGGATGATCGTCGCTCAGGAAAAGCCTCGGCACCCCGGAGACCACACCGTCAGACCGTCTAGTTACCCCAGACGCCACACCTGTTCTTTCCCCGCGTTCGAGCACCCCGGGCCGCCCGGGGTCGTCCCTCGAGGGAATCCTCGGCTGGCTTGGTGAGGATCGCCTGTCGAACCGGTGGACATGTGAAGCTTGACGTCACTGGAGAAGCGGGCAGCATTGGTGGTGAGGGAGGTCACATATTGCTTTCTGTTGCTTAACTGCGAGCATCTTTGACATATTTGGAGAGCTTATCACGCTTATGGGGATGGATCAGGAGAACCAGCGTCTGGGCTGCATCATCCCGGACCCTTGACGCATGGCTGGGACTAGACCAAATCACTGTACTGCAAGTGCATCACTTACTGTACACTACATAGCGCATCATGTCTGCATGTGTATGTAAAGCCGCTGCAGGTGCAACGGGTTCTAGTTTGTGACAGGTCATGAGAAGGAGAGACTGACTGACTCGCACTGGGAGGAAGCTTTGCGGCATCGGGCAGCCGCGCAAGCAGAGACGAGATGAGAAGCCAGGTGTGTTGAGGAAGGGATACGCGGAGGAGGGGTAGGTGATGGGCGTGATGGGCAAAGTTCGTCTGATCAACAGCCCGACTAAAGATGAAGGACCTTTGGACACCCACTCACGGTGTCTACTTTGTCCACGCAATCTTGCTGAGAACGCCACGCTGGCGATGGGAAGAGTAAGACAAGACTACTGCGAGTGAAAAAAAACCAGACTCGGGATGCACCAAATTATACATGTCCACGTCAGTCGAATGGCCCCGGAGTTCCGGGTCAGCTCTCCATGTGACGAGGCCCGGGTCTGGTTATGTCATTGCGCCGACGTGAGTTTCTTGTCTTGCACGTCCGTGGCCGGGAGGCACGGCAAGGAGTGAACTATGTTTGCCTTGAGGTTGCGTCCGGTCCCGAACGCCCCGAGCGAGTCGGGAGGTTGGAATAGATGCAGCAGTACCGTGCCATCGAAGAGAACAAAAGAGGCAGTTCGGCTTAGTTGGCAAAGATGCGCCCCAGAACACACGGTAAAACGCTGGACTGGAAGCACTGAGCTGGGTGAGCCCACAGCGGGTTTCAAGTCGCGAGCTTGAGAGATTAATCGCGTGATGTTGAGATTGGTCGCACAACTGAGCCTCGTTCGGTTCGGAAATGGCGGTAGGCCATCGGTCGGGGGTTTATTTTGGATATCCATATGGACCGCGAAGATAGTGGCACCGATGCCAAGGCCGGAGGCTCTTGGTCTTTGTAGCACGACTGTGCTTAAAAAAAGGTTCGAGCTGGGTTGGGGGAGACACGACAGTCGACGGCAGGCATGCCGTGGCACGCCAGTCGTCGGGGGATAAAAGCTGAGGACTAGAAGGGGCATGCCTTGTCTGACTGCCTCGTGCTATTTGACATGGCAGTAAGCCCTAGTGGCAACGTGCAGAGAAGGACAGACAGAAGCTGAGAAGGGGATGGAGGGAACAGTGAGACAGGCAGGCTCCTTCGGGGACGGGAAACGAGAGCACTCGTCCACCCAGATCCACAGCTCTCGGAGGACATGATGCATGCAGGCCACACACGCTGGGGTCCAGACCCGCCTCGCGTGCGGGCCGTTACAGTAGGTTAGTCCCTCTTGGACGGCAACAAAATGGGGGCGAGAATCCTTCTGCTGCACGTGCTGTTGCCGTCTTGGTACATTGATGCGACAGTCACACTGTCACTCCGTCATTGCCGTCGATCCAGTCACTCTACAGTTCGTGGAGCAGTCACTCCAGCCAGCCATATTATAGTCTAATATGTATATTATATTGTATATAATATCCACTGAATAGTACATAGACGCCTGCCAGATCGACAGTGATGAGTCGAGTCGGTACGTCCGTACTGCTGGCCCATCCTGCGCCGCGGAGCTTTGCCGACTTTCGACGATAAGAGACGAATTGCCGGGTGATCACGCCCAATGGCAGGACAGGCTGGGCAGTCCCAGGCCCCGCCCGGACGATCCCACCAGCCTGTTTGGGAAACACGACAGTTGGGCAGGGTTCCATCGGGGGCCCAAAGCAGAATTTCCCCGCAAGATCTCGTGGTGGTGCAGGAAGGAAGGCCAGGCTTGCGGGCGACAAGAGACGGCAGGGCAGCAGAGGGCAAGAGGGAAATCTGGGCCTGCTGGCGACAAGACGAGCTCAACCAGACATCTGATCAGTGGGGCCCTCGGCTCGTCTTCTCTTTCCGCCCAAGGCTGGTGCCCGCTAGCCAGGGGCAACGGTCGAGCAGAATTGGCAGGTCGAGCCAGGCCTGATGAGTGCTGGATCGCGCATTGCTGCAGTGATGGACCCTGGAGAGAAGAGGCCATCTCGTCCATTCTTTGCACTCTGCTCTGCTCTGCTCTCGGCCCTTGCTCCGTGCTGGCTCCCGCTCGAAGGTCACGGCCTCTCAAGGTTCAATTCAAGTGCGGAGAAGTGGTTAAACAGACGCCGATCCATGCCCTTTTCTGCCAGGCGTGAGGTGCTGCCATTCCCGTCCCGGGCAGGTCTGTGGGTGCTGAGCCAAGTCTGTGCAGCCCTGGCCTGCCTGGGAAACTTCAAACACGATCCCCTGTGGGTACAAAGCTCCGCCTGTTGATCGCTGTGGCCGTTGATGTCGTGGACCCTGGCTCCTGGCTCCTCGGGCAGACGTCACCTTCTACGGTGGGAAGCATCCCTGCACCTTGAAGGGACCTTGAGGAAACCTTGGAGAGGGCCCGAGTGTCAGGAGCGGTCTCTTGTCAGTGCAGCGAATTCCTACCAATCGGTCCACAGAGAACTCGGTGTGCCGCGGCCTTGATCGCTACCGCCAGACAAGCCACAGGTCAGCCAACATGCGGTGTCGACGGTCGCGGATTCGCTGGCTCCTTGACAGCCTACTCGTGCACTACAAGACGGGCTTGCAAGGATGTTAGCTGCTGTATGGTGCCTCCTGGGGGCTGCTTGCACTTTAGAACATGTGTGGTTGCGTTGCAGTGGATAGTCTGGGTACTTGGTAGATTGCGGCGGTCCTGCGTACCACTGTCAGCTAACGCGAAGTAAAAAAGAAGAATCCTGTTGTATGTAGGGTAGGGGGGGAGGGTGGCCTCTGGGGGGCGGTCAGGACCTGAAAAGTCCCGTCCCACCCACTTCACGATCAATAGCCCACTCGTCTAATCTCACATTCTGTTTTCTCCTGTCCTTCCCTTGACTGGGCCGGCACATGTGAATTGTATATCCATAATATCTGTACAGAGAGAGAGGCGCGAAACTGCTGCCGTTGCGGGCACCATGGATTACATGTGAGTCTCCTGTTCTCAGGCGCAATTTCCCGGCTGCTCTAGTCCCCGTTGGATCGAGGAAGGGCCCCTTGGCGTTCACTGCCACCGTCTCTGCAGCTGTATCTATCTACTGTTTCGTGCAGCTCCGGCACAAACGGGACAGCACTTGAGAGCTTGGTTCAACCGCCGGCGCGGCACTAACAACAGTTCTCCATCGCTTACAGATCCATCTCGACGGCATGCTTTGCGACCAACAATGCGATTTCGAAGACGTCCCCGACCCTGCGAAGCTTCATCCGGGAGGTCAGAGAGGCACGGGCAGAGCTCGATGCTGTCCTCGCCGAACTCCATTCTCTGGACGGCGTGCTCGACATCCTGAAAGATGACGCCTCGAGCTTTCCCGAGGCATTGGCCAAGCGGACTCCGCCCTTGCTGGAGCATTGCACAAGCATAGTGCACCAGATCGAAGGATATATGCACGTCTGCAACGGGCTGGGGCTCTCGGCGAGGGACAAGAAATACCGATGGATGGCCATACGGGGAGACATGGAGAAGCTGAGGCTGACGCTGGAGGGATACAAATCCACTCTGGCGGTGGTGACAGACCTCGTTGGGTTGTGCGTACCAACCATATCAATTGGCTTATACGCACGATGGATGTGCTGGGCTGACCACATTTCTTTATATACGTGCAGGACCAAAACCAAGAGGGACAACGACCGGCTGTCCATCGACAGCGACGCATCCGGGTATCGCGACACTATCGAGCGGCAGGCGTCGGTCAACGATGACATCAAGAGCGACCTCACGCGTGTCATGGGCAATATGGGTGGCCTCCGGGCACGGCTGCAGGCCGAGTTCGGGTCCATCTACGCCGTGTCCGACATCGAGAAGTATCTGGACGCGATGCAACTGCAGGCGACCAACCTTGGTTACAGGCTGGAGGCGGAGAGATTGGAGGCACGGCCGCCCCCACGACAGGCCCAGGCACACGCACGTGGAGCAGCAGGAGATCGCGAAGATCGTCATACGCACAGTGGGTCCTCGTCTGTGGGTGACGCACCAGACAGTGCCATCGACATGAACGACGGGCCCCCGAGCCCTTACCGTCGCCACTCCAAGGAAGAGCCTGATTCGCCCCCTGACCGGCGCCTGCGGCACGATAAGTCGCTACCGAGCTTGCCTCGCCTGCCTCGCCTGCCCATTGTCGAAATAGACGAGTTCATCGACGAGATCGACGGGCTCGGGGACCTCCCTGAGCCCTCGTCGTCTGCCACGCGAGCACCGACCCCACCGCCAAAGGCGGTTGCACGGTCCAATTCCATGGTTCATGTTTCGTCCCTCTCGCCCTGGACCGGTCACATACCAGGGCTCTCCAGGCCCTCGTCGGTCCGCAGCGTCAGCGACTACGGCGTCCTCGACTCTGAAGGCAACCCCATCGTGCCCCGGCGCATGAGCTCGCTCCGCAGCCTTCCTCGGTCTGACGGCGATGCTCTGTCGACAGTGGGCAGTCTGAGGGGAATAAGACCACCGAGAAGTGAGAGCAGCTTCAGCATGTATTCATCCGCAGGCACAGTCACCACCACCATCGTGGGCGGGCCCCGGGCTCAAGATCCCCATCCGGTCATTGATTCGAGATCAAACAAGATAAACACCACCACCAACAGCCGGCCTGGCCGACGGCTCTTTGGGCGACGCAGCTCATTTAGTGTCCCTGGTCTGCCCACGAGGTCTGGTACGAGCAACAACGCCGCCGGCTCCGGCAAGGCTCACATACTCACCGCCCTCGCAGGGCCGGGCAATGCTCTCGCCATGCCGGCCGCCAGGGCGGACGCCACCTCACAGTCATACGCACACTCACCCCCAGCGCCACCATCACCGCCCACGCCACGGGTTCACCACCGTGGGAACCCGTCAGTGGATACGACCGCCACCAATGCCACCTCGGCCAGCGGCTCCAAGGGACTTCGGCCCTCGACCGCCGTCTCCTCCACGGGCGCGAGCATACGCAGCAACTCGTCCAGGATCTCGTCCATGTTCAGGAGGGTGAGCGTCTGGTCGCCCAGGGTCACCGCCGAGGCGGCCCCGGAGGAGCCCGAGCCGGACGACATCTTCGGGGTGTCCCTCAAGAAGAGCATGCAGATGGCCACCGCCACGGTCAAGACGCACCACGACGGGTCCAAGGGTTCTTCCCGGCGTGACTTCCCCCGCTGCATCCTGTCCTGCGTGAGCTTCATCAAGGAGAACGGCGGGATCCACGCCCCTCACATCTTCGGCGGCGAGATGGCGGGCGGCGAGTCGATGGTTCGCGTCGCGGCGCTCAAGGAAGGGTTCAGCACGGCGCCCTACTACGGCGAGGGCAACATCGACTGGGCCGCCTACGACGTCTACGACGCCGCCGAGCTCATCGTGCTCTTCCTGCAGCAGCTGCCCAAGCCGCTCGTCACCGAGGCCGTCGCCAAGCGCTGGATCGTCCTGTCCAAGCAGGCCACCGTGCCCAACCACCTGCGCCTCGACCACTGCATCGACTTCTGGGACGAGGCCCTGCTCGGGATCCGCGGCGCCGCCCGCAGCCTGTTCAAGCTGCTGCTCAACCTGTGGGGCGACGTTGCAGATGCCGCTGAGGTGAATGAGATGACGGCCGAGAGGCTCGCGGCGCGCATGCTCAACCCGCTCATGCACCTGCCTGCTGGCAAGTACACGACTGATTTCATGCTCGGGCTGGCCTTCCTCATCCGCAAGAGGAGTGAGTACAGCGTCATGCTCCGGGATGGGCGGAAGAGCAAGGCGGCTTTTTAAATAACGGCGTAAACGGCCGATTCATCCATACTGCTTATCACGGACATTTACGCAACCGTCCGAGTCAGAGAATGACAGCGACCTCTTCAACAAGTATGTTTTATTTGTGAGCGACTGAACTCTCTGCATGGGACGACGCCAGAGAGAGACTTTGCTTCATATTGGTTATATGCCACGACGATTCTTCGCAAAAAGACCGCACACATGGCGCAGCCATCTGCCCATGGCAGTGTGCCTACGACTGCCTTTCGAACGGCTTGTATACTATGTCACTCGTTTTTACATAGGGAGGAATGTTACTGGCGAAGATACCCGAGACGTCCTTTAAAATATATTGTCTATTCTATTCCAATTACGCGTCTTCAAATTGTGACATTACGTTATGGGCTGACTGAGAAATGCAGTCCCAGCGTGTCCGAGGCCCGTTTCGACCTCGGAGCTGAACAAACAGCAAGGCACCGGATCATTTCCTCAGACCTTGACAGCATATGTTCTTCGGTATGCCTCATCAATGCTCTGCAGGTAGTACGTCCCGGTGGCGAGGGAGGCAATGTCCCCAGCAGGCTGGAAGTCTTTGGAACCATAAGCTCTGAGCCTGAGCGCACAAGCCTGGATGGGACGTGGTTAGCATGTGCTTCCATGGACTTCGGAGTAAGGTAGCGAGTGTCTCACATTCTCGTATTCCTCCGGCGTGGCGATATGACGTCGACTCAGTCTGTCCATGAGGTCGATCTTGCGCACCATGTCGCTAACGTCCCCCGTGACCTTGAGGGCGAACAGGCTGCTGGCGATTCCACTTCCGTACTACAAAATATTTTATTAGAGGAGGTGTGCTTGGAAGTCGGGTTGTCTAATTACTTACGCTGAACATGCCAATTGTCTTCCCCACGGCTTCTTTGGGGTCGATGTTGCTGATGAGGCTGATGAGTGAGCAATACAGGCTCGCGGTGTACATGTTGCCACACAGGGTCGGCGCGGCGATGCACGGCTCAACTCGCGACTTGAAACGGTCCTTCGACAGCGCCACAAAAAGTTTCTCGAGCTCCTTGCTCTTCAGCGACTCTTCGTAGCTGAGTTGACGCAGCTCAGCAGGGATTGCTTCCCGGGTCTTCTCGTCGGTCGAGAGCAAGAAGTCATTGTACATGAGCCGTCCGTATGACTTGCTGACGAGCTTGCAGTTCGGGGTGTGGAATGCCATGTAGTCGAAACGATCCAGGAGATTGGCTGCTTCACCATTGGCAATGTGGCCATTCGTCTCAACACCTGTCCCCTCCACCTTTTCACGGAGGCGTTTGTAGCAGCCATCCAGCGCGGAGAGGTAAGCCCGGATGGACTCGTGCCCGTTGACCACAGGGAACTCACCCTTGAGATCAGGCTTGTAGAAGTCGTATGCGTGGGTCATAAATGTCCCCTTGAGGCTCGGCTCGAAAGAGAGCAAGGCCTTCGGGCCCACGAGCATGGCCACACAGCCAGCGCCGCCGGTGGGGCGGGAAGACGCCTCCCGGTACAGGGCGATGTCCGACGCCACCACAATGGCATCGCGGCCGTCCCACGAGCGGGATTCGACCCAGTTCACTGCGTTGAACAGGGCGCTCGTGCCACCGTAGCATGCGTTGATCGTGTCGATGCCCTCTAAGCTGGTGTTTCCAGCCGGTTCGAACAGCTGGGTGAGCACAGTCTTGACGGATTTGGCCTTATCGATCAGAGACTCGGTGCCGACCTCCAGACGCCCGATCGACTTGGGGTCGATGTTGTATTTATGGAGCAAGGAGGAGACGGCCGTGAGGGCAAGTGAACAAACGTCTGTATTGGGTTTGGTCAGTAAGGCTCAGCCTGGTGGCACGATCATTGATCAGCGCGTCAATTAGAACACGTACCTTCTCGATCGTCGCAGTAGTTCATGTACCTCAGACCAAGGCCGATGGTGTATTTGCCAGCTGAAACTCCTTGGTACTGTTCAAAGAGAGTCTGGTCCAAACACTATGAAGTCCGGTCAGCAGATAGATGCGAGATGAAATTACGTGAGTGTTCGAATATGCTATGCACGAGCACTGACCTGATTGGGGGCGTAAATTTCCATGGCCTTGATGCCAACATTGTCCGGGTAAGCCATCTTTAGTTAGTGAGTGACGATATTTCAAAGATAGCGAGTTGCAAAATTGCCACAAGGATGAATACCATCTGTCAATTGCCAAGTCAATGGGTTTACACTCACATGGGCTACGATAAGTAGTAACTTATAGTTGCTAGGTGTTGAGGCTGTGCAAAACACTTCCAGTCCTAAAAGAGTTGTTGATGTCCAGTGGAAGCTAACGCTGTTCCTTTTTCGGTCACTGAAGGATGCGGCAAGCCCCTGGCTTCATTTCGTTTCCGCTATCTCGCGCTCAGGTACATAAAGGAGCTCCTGCAACAAAACATTTCGGGCTTCATGTAATCAGTCCGTATTACCCGAATCTCAGCTCGCCCATTGAGGCTGAGCACAGTACCCTTGTTATCATGACTTGGTGTTGCAGTCGTCTTGACGGACATCTGTTGCACTGCAGACAATCACGACATTGTGCTCCATCGAGCCTGTCCGACCACGCAACGATACCGTGCCAATAAGATCAAAGAGTTAGTTCCAACTTCGTTGATAGAAGCTGGAGGAGAGGTGGCGGACTTACACTGTGCCCGAACGGAAATGAGTGAAATCGTTGTCAGCGGTTGCTGAGTGACCATGGAACCATGGAAAAGCAATTAGACTAGGTACTCTACACCGTGACTTTTAAGGGTGGAAGTGGTATCCTGCAATACCCGTATGAACAGCCTCAAAGCCCCAGGCAAATTGCTAAAACTGTTAACCAATGGTTCACTAAGATATGCTTGTTTGGAAGCCCCTGTTACCTATACCATAAAGCCCACCCTACCTAGGTACAGCTTCCCCACAACATCCACCCTCGAGCCGCCAATCTCAGAAATCGTTTCGTTGAAGGTGTCAAATCGATCGAAGCTCGTCCCTGCGCGTGTTCATGTCAAATTCAAGAGAGGAGCCCCGTGGCCTGAGGCTAGGATTTCAGGCAACCAGGCGACCAGGCAACCATGCCGCTAAATCGCGCAGAGGAGCAGGACTCTGTCTAGTTTTGCCTGAATTCAGAGGCCAATCTACGAGCTACGTCGCATCGCAGGGCAGACCGGAAACGCGCGGTTATCAAGTCTGAGTCAGGAGTGCATGACCTTCCCGCAGAAGCTGGTGTGCTCTCCGGCATGTCATCTGGGGAATGTGGTGTCAAGAAGTCTCACGATGCTGATATGAAGGAGCAAAGTGAAGTCAAAAAACTCGGTTGACCCATTGGAATGCAAACTCCGGTGACTTTGTTATCAGATCGTTGATCTATGCGACCTTCGTATTTGCTGCATCAGCTACTCGGCTGCTGCGACTTTGCTGACATGCTGGACAAGAAGTGGCATCCTCCGCTCGATTTGGTCACACGAAAGACACTCGGCTACTCCATTTTCGGCGTTGCTTGTCACCAAATGGACGAGGCAGACTCATTGTGCCACATGCGGTTGGTTTGGCTGGATAAGTCACCATGGGTATAGAGATGGAAGCACTACCAGACAGGCTGTGGTAGCTTTACTCCCAGCGTCTTTTCTAGGAAAGTCTAGGTCTTCCCATGTCTTCCTCGGGTCTCGGATCAGCTCAGCAGACATGTGACTTGAAGAAGATACAGCCCAGTAGGTATCAGCTGCACAGATGCGGTAGCAAAGAGCTCGGCAGCAAGGGTTGTCTATGCTCAGGGGAGACCGTGGACGGAGGATCCAATTGCTGTAGTTAAAGTCCGGAGCTTGATAGCTCCTCTTTTTCTTCCTCCTTTCCCTTCTCTTCTTCCCCCTCTTCTTCCTCGCTAAAATCCGAAGGTTTCTCGATTCCCTTTTCCGCTAGCACTTGTGCCATTTCCTCACTAGACCTCGGAATAACAGACCATAGGGACGACCAGCCACGATCACTCACAGATCCAATTTCAGCACTCTTTTCAAGTAGTAGCCGCAAGGCACCCTGGTTGCCGTGTTGAACAGCAACATGCAACGCTGTCCGGCCCTCTTTGTCCTCCTCATATATATCGGCACCTTTTTCAAGCAGAAGCCGAGCAACTTCATCACTTCTCCAACCACAAGTAGCAACTTGGATATGCAGTGGTGTGCAGCCCTTTTCGTCTTTCTCGTCAACCATGGCCCCGTTTTCAAGTAGAAGTCGAGCAGCTCTCTCGCCGTTGAACCCACCAGCAGCAAAATGCAGTGGTGTAGAGCCCTGGGTATCTTTATCACAAACTCTTGCCCCATGTTTGAGCAGAAGCTGAGCAGTCTTCTCGTTATCCCATCCAGCAGCAGCAAGATGCAACGGTGTGCGGCCCTTGTCGTCTTTGTCATGAACCCCAGCCCCGTACTCAAGAAGAAGCCGAGTACCTTTCTCACTTCTATAACCATCAGCAGCAAGATGCAGTGGTGTGCGGCCCTGCCCATCTTTCTCGTAAACCTGAGCCTCGTTTTCGAGCAGAAGCTGAATGACTTCCTCGCTATCCAATCTACTAGCAGCAATGTGCAGCGGTGTGCGGCCCTCGTCATCTTTCTCATGAATTTTAGCCCCGCTTTTGAGTAGAAACGGAATGGTGACCTTGTTTTGTGCCTTGGTAGCAACATGTAGCGGTGTGAGGCCCTTGTCATCTTTCTCATGCATCTCAGCCTTGTTTTCAAGCAAGAGCCGTATAACAGCCTCGCCATTTGCCTTGGCAGCGAAATGCAGTGCCGTTCGGCCCTTTTTGTCTTTCTCGTGAATATTCGCACCTTCTTTGAGCAGCCACTGTACAATGGCTTCGCTATTTGATTCTGCAGCGAAATGCAATTCTGTTCGGCCCCGTCCATCTGTGTCGTGTCTCACAGCACCCTTTTCGAGCAAAAACCGTATCATCTTTTCATTGCTCTTCCGGAAAGCACTATGCAGTGGTGTCATACCGAACCGGTTGCGCTGGTGTAGATATGCTCCCCTTCTCAGAATCGAACATACCACGTCTGCGCGATTGGCTTCAATCGCGCACACCAGAGGAGTTCTTGAACCATCACCAAGACCAGACCGTGAATCCTTATTGTCGACATCTATTCCGGGCCAGTCCAGGAGAGAGTGGACTGTTTCCAGCTCGCATTTGAGGTCTAAGGCGGTGATAAGTGGTGGGGGCCTCCTAGCATACTTGCATATTGGCGGTCTGGCACCTATCCAAAGATCTTCAATGAGTTCTGGAAAGTTGCTGTCGATGGCGAGTGTTAAAATCTCAAACAACTCATCCTCGTTGCCAGGAAGATAGAACCGCTTGTTCAAAGTCAATGCCCACTGGAGATCCTCCTGTCGTATTGTCGCGTTCGTGCCCTTTTCCCTAGATTCTCTCCGGCGCCGCATTTCGGAAAAAATATGTGGCGCTTCTGTGGACCCATATGGTGCCTTTGGCGTACGTTCGTGGAAATAAACGTACAGATGTTCATAGCAGCTGAGCATGACTTCGATTTGACGGTCCGAGGCGAGTGCAGAATGGCGCTTCTTCATGTCCCGCATCCCACCCAGGCCGAACTCGCGGTCGCCTCTCTTTTTCGACAGAGCCGCTCTTCGATATAAGTCACCTAAGCATTGGAGAACCTGCTTGTGGAACCGGGCCGGACATCTGGGGAGCATCCAGGTAATTATAGCAGCCCCCTTACGGAAGTTCAAGTCCCGCCGAAGGGACTTGGCCAAGTCCAGCAGGTTCTGCACCATTTCTTCATCAAGAAGCGGCAATTTCATCTGGCGCAGGAATGCCGGGACAATGCTCATCAGTGCCTCCTCCCGTGTTGCGACGCCGGCCGAAACGAGGGCGTTGGCAAGCGCATCAATGTGAGGATTGGTGAGCTCAAAAAATGGTGTAGCTCGAGAAGCGGTCGAAATGGAGTTAT
This sequence comes from Diaporthe eres, assembly GCA_022225955.2. NCBI lineage: Eukaryota > Fungi > Ascomycota > Sordariomycetes > Diaporthales > Diaporthaceae > Diaporthe > Diaporthe eres. Next base: position 1,436,453 of record JAKJXM020000033.1, on the reverse strand, counting down.
CTCGTAGTGTCAAGTAATCTTCTGGGTCTCCAGTACCGCGCAAATCCCCGACGATGCCTGCTATCCTGTTGATAAAGACAGTATATACGTCCTGGGCCATCAATTGCAACAAGGATGTACTCCCATTTGTGGGGATACCCAATACCGTGAACTTCTCTGTTCCGGTCTCATCAGTCTGTCTGGAGGCGCCACAACTTTGTTTTGACAATTGGGCTCTGCTGAGGAGGCTGGATGTTGGTATCGAGAGGTTGTCTGGTCTCGATATACCGTCCACATCCCCGTATTCCCGTACTTGCCGTGTCTGAGTGACCCAGAGATACAAGGCTGCCTCGGTGTCATCCCTCTTCGACTTCTCAACGACAACCATTTTGCTGCGGGTGAAGTGTTCCTCAGCTATGGAGCCAAGAAGGGGCTCTGATTGTTTTAGTGACCACAACCACAATCCTAACACAGCCTCTAAGTGATGGTTGCTGATGCTCCATTTGCCATCTCTGTTGTACATCTGGAACCCAACAGTGAAATGACCTTGCACCCCTTTTGGCCCACCCCGGGGTGGGTGTTTCTCTTGGGATGTCTTGTGTGGAAATTTTGAGAACCAACACGAAGACGTCCAAGCAATTGCTTTCGGTGCAGCATAGTCTTTCCAAGTCTTACCCAGGGGAAATTGTGCAAAGATATACTCGGCTGAGAACTGCAGGGCCTTTTGAAGCTGCAAGGCTGTTGTGCGGATTTCGCCACCCCAGGCCTGCTCCGGTGGCAAGCCAATTTGCATGCTTGTCAGCTCCGCGAGTCGCGATCGGAAGCGCATAATCTTTGCTGCGGGATTTATACAAGTGGCGCAGGGTGAACCATGTTGCTCGCTCTGTGAAGCCAAAGTATTTTGTGCCTCTTCGGAAGCCAAGGAAAGCAGTGGTTCTGAGTTGACTGCCTCCTGTCCAGCTACCCAACTGGAAGCGCAACTGGCAGCACGAATTCTGCGGTCATCGTTTTTGGTATAATACGCTGCGAAATGCTTGGTGGCAACGACATTAACTCCATCGCGAACCTCTTCCTTAGGCTTCACATCGTCCTGGCCCTCATTCGTGAAATTGTCGCTGACGCACCATTCTGTCACTTCAAGGCTTCCGCATCAGCCAGGCTCGTGGAATGGCGGAGAACAGAAAAGGACTCACCATAATGTCCGTCATCGTCGTCGATAGTCATGGCCTGCCAGTCGAGTTCATGCCCCTCAATCGAAGTGCTTCTTTCATAATCATCATGTGCTAAGCGATTCTCGTTCGCTTCGAGCCGTTTCCCGCGAAGGATAGCGCGCAAAAAGGACATGATGAGGGTTGCGATAAATTGGAACAGTGCAATAGACCCCGGCGAGCCACGTAGGCCAATGAACTGAAGCACCCATCCTAAGGTAGTGGAGGTCACCGCAAGAAGCAGCATGCGCCCTTGCTCTGGATTGTCCACTCTTCCAGATGTGATATACTCGTCTCTTCTCTCCGAATACGCGAACGCGCGGAAAAGCTGATCACCAATGCGCTGGCCGCCAGGCTGGAGCCAGAAGATTTTGGGTGTCTCCCCAATTCTTTTGAATCTTCTTTCATGAGACTTCAGATCTATCATTCTCGCACATAGAATCATTCCAAAAACCAACATCAGAGTCCCGGAGATCGTCAATCCAAGCCACACCTTTGCTTGTGGAGATGGTGTCCCTTCGTTGAAGAATGAGGGATTGCAAAGCGTGGCCCAGGTTGCGTACCCAAAGAAGCTCAGCTGAAGAAGTACGCTGAAGATCAGGATTGACCAATGAATGCTCTTGTGCAATTTCCTGATCCCTATGTTGAGGGTCAAGTTCGGGTTCGCAGACGGCTCGTCTTCGGTCCTATATTCGTCTTCAGTCCTAGGCTCGTCCTTGGTCCTCTGGTCTTCTTCGTTCCTTTGGTCATTGGGCTCGATGGGCTTCATGCAGAAAAGTCTTAACAATAGCTTGAATGACTTTGGCCACGTCCATCGACTCGATTCGACTTCCTTCCATCCGGACAAGGCCTTCTTCGTGCTCGGTCGATGAATTCCGCAGGATGGCCACTCTTCGACAATGTCTTGGCGCTGATCTTCTTTGTACTTCGGGTAGAAGTCATCTTTGATGTCACTGTCGTAAATGAAGTCCAAGATCTTCGGGCGTCCAAATACGCGACATATGCCTCCATTTGACCACAGTTCGCACACGTCTTGGCTGGTGGACGAGCAGAGCTCAGCTTCAGCCACTCCATGGGCCTCTTGTGATCTGCCAATGATGGACTTGAATGAGGAACTGCCATAGATGCGAATGACGGACACGACAGCCGTGATGAGCCCCAGTGGGGCGATGCTGAAGATGATGGCGTCCATGAAACTGGTAGACTCGCTGAGAAATTGCTTGGTGGCTTGTTCTCCAAACAGCGTAATGAGAGGGGCGAGGTCGGTTGCCAGATTATTCGTGATATCGTCAATGCCTTCGTAGAGTCCTTCCACACCCGTGAAGAGGGTGAAGACAACCAAGAAAATCCAGATCATTGTGAGTATTTAGGCTTCTTGGATCACAGTGCTGTAGAAATTGATAAGATTCGTTCCAAAGTTCCACAGCAAACTTCTAAACAAAATGATGAGGTGGGTGTACTGTATATGTAGCTTCAGCTGAGCATCAGCACTTGCAATGATGCATGGAATTCCCTGCACTAAAATGGATACATCGAAGAGAAACAAAGGATCACAGTATGGAGGTATATCCGATTCAAGAATGACCTGGTGCGTCCTTGCTTTTGCGATGCATGCCTGTAGCCACAGCGTCAAATTCTGCCCCAGGGGGTGGCCCACGGTTCAAAAACGGCATGTAGGCAGGCCTTTTTTGTGGGGCATTGAAGCCAGAGTGACACGTCTACACGGGGCTGTCATGAGCGATGCTGCTGTTGGGATGGAGATGAGCTGCGGTAGCTGGGCTGCTGAAGATCCGATATGTGACAAAGTGGAAGTTCCAAACCAAGAGTACCTAGGTATCTTGCGAAAATCATTCCATCAGTCCCTTATATATTCCCCCGACCAACGCATCGCAGTTGTTCTATCCACCCCAATCCCATTATCTGCCTAGCTCAAGATCATCGGCAACAGTCTTACTTAACACCCCGTGTTGGCTGGAATTAGCCGGCAGTGCCTCTCGCAACTGCAGGATTGTCACACTCGGCGAAGCCAAGAGAGCCTCGTCCTACATGGTTCGGTGTTAATTACAATGCAGCCGCCGGCCATTGCCCATCTTTGACGGCAAAGAGGGAGATAGGTCTCAGCACCATCCAATCCACATCGAATGAGAACCCGGGGCCCGACCCGACGCCCCAGCTCGGGCTTCGGGCTGGAACATGGTTTCCTGCCGTACTTTGGTGGTAGTACACACTTATCTTATGAAGCGGCTCCACGGCTCTACTCTCTCACCATCCTGCACGAGCAGGCAAAGTATGACCTTGCAGCATTCCATTTGAAGCATTCTTCTCGCTGCTCTTCTAGATGCTAACGTTCTCGCCGTAAAATTACCGTCTCTGTTCAGAGACTCCAGTGAGGAATTTTGGGGAAGATAGAACCTCATGACGTCTGGATTAAAATTTTGAAAGTCGGTAAACATGCGAGGAATACCTTGTCCGTTGACCCTCTAGCACGTCCCGAGACCTCAGCATGACAATATCCCGCCTAATTAAATTTAAATGTCAACTTATTCTCAAGTACTAGGTATGAAAGCAGCTCTTATGATGCGCAGTTTGATTCAGATTACCCATCACCGCCGGGGCACACCGCCGCCACATACATGATGCCAGTCACTCACTCACTCAAGAAGCTAAAGCATTAGTCTCCTTCCCAGTGTAGCTCTTCGAGGCGGCCAACTTCGGCCAAGGAGCGAACATGTTGCTACCAGGTGGCGGCAACACATTCTTCAGCTCAGGGAGATTCCTAACCAACACATCCCGCATGGTACTGTTCTGCACCCATTTGAGCCCCTCAGGTGTATACGTCTCGTCGTTCCACTGAGTGGCGATGAATCGATCACTCTTCAGCCGCCGTGAAGCCATGCAGACGAAGATCCGGAACGCGGTGTCGCTGAACCCGAACCCCTTGGGCAGCGGCTCGCTGTGGCTGCCGACCAGGACGTCCACCGCCTCGATGTCGCCGCCGTAGACGTCTTCCAGATCGCGTGCCAGCGCCGCCCGATCCTTGGCGGCCTGGCTCGAGCCTTTCACGCCGCCGACAAGCTCTTCGAACGTCTTGGGCGCTGGCATTCGGAGCAGCCGGCGGAACTGGTTGTACCGCGGGACTCCGCGCTCTCGGTCGCGGAGGATGTCGACGGTGCCCAGGTCGCGAGTTGGAATTCCGTCGGGGGTGGTCAGGTTGCGGAGAAAGTTTGGATAATTGTGATTCGTGATGGAACCGGGGTAGTTGATCCCGAATGAATAGAAAGCGTCGGCAAAGGATAGTGCTTTGGGCCCAACGAAAGGATCCTGTGCCTTGGAGAATGTCAAGTCCACTGTAGGGACTGTTGAATGATGCTCTCCGCTGCTGGCGTTGAAGAAGGCGATGTCGTCTTGGAAGAGGTTACTATGCAATCCAAGGCACCCAAGTTGATAGTGCGGAGCTTACCCGGAACCAGAGAGTGCATCCTGTAGACCGAGACGAACTCTTCTGTAAGTGAATATGGTACCCCATCTTGTCCAGCGCCGGATCCAGGGATGCCGCTGACAGCCTCACTCGTCTTCGATATCCGACCGACGAGTTTGTTCAGGGTTTCTCCTGCCAATCCCCACCAATTCGCGTTCATGGCGATCTTCAAGGCTGGATGAGCCAGAATCGCCGGTGTCCACTCCACTGTGTGTATTTTCGCCATCAAGGCGCAGTTGATCAGTCTCGCCTTGTCGAATATCTGGTCTCTAAGAACAAAGTTAGACCAACCGCATCCCTTGGCGCCGCACTGTGTGTCTATCATGAGCAGTCCCCGCTTACCCAGTCCAGGACGGATATGCCCTACGAAGCACGTCACAGATGGAATTGTGTTCCAATGTAAAGAGGGTATGCATCATCTCCAACGCAACCCACCAATTGTCGTGGAACCCAGTAAGTGGGTTTCCATTGTCATCGCGGGGAAGAAAGGCAACCGCTCCCTTCTGGTCCAGTTCCAGTTTTCCATCCGGACTATTGTCACGGAGTTGCCTGGTCACGACCTCGCTTGATCCATAGATCTGGGAACCGTCCCACCAGCCTGTGTTGACGTTCTTGTACCCGGGGCAATCGGAATCAGACGGGTCTAGAATTTTGTCCGGCTTTGTGCGTGGTAGTTTCATCTCTCCGCCTGGCCAGGAGTCACCATATGGGAGTGGAACCTCAAATGACTCTTCGCTCTTCCCAAGAGTCAGTCCCACAAGTCTCTCAAGTAGGGTGTGACAGAATTCTCACAGTCTCATGATTGAACCAATCATGGATCTGGAACTGGATCCAGGCAGCGGCCAAGAGGTTCAGGCTAGTTGCTGGTATGAACTTGTCCCTCTTCATGAACCGTTCGCTCACGATGCGAGGATTGGGAGTCCACAGGTCCCGCTCGGACGGCTTTCCGGTTTCCTTCCGTGAGAAGTTGCGCCCAAATCGAATACCAGAGCAGCCCATCAGAGGCATTTCCAGTGAGTTGTAAGTGCCATCAGAGTTCCTCGCGTGCAGGAATCGATCGTTGGGAAGAGGAAAATCGTGGGCGTTCCCCTGCTCGGACGTAGAAGCGTAGCCATCGTAGAGGTTTTGCTCGCGTAGTTCGACTCGGAAGAGGTATAGCTGCAGGGTACCAACGAGCCCTGGGAGCTTGTGCCACGGTACAAACTTGTTCACGACGTTGAATGTCCATATACCGACGCGGTCCAAAAAGGACGGTCGAGGTGTCGGACCTAAAGCTTGAGAGGCCATGCTCAACTGAAAACAGGCGCGGCGCGTTGAGCTCGCCTGCAAATAATTCTTTGGTGGTAAAAGGGAGGAGAAGAAGGCAGCAAATAAATAGGAAAACACGCCACACTACAATATTGGCGGGGTTGGTGCACATGTGTGTGTGTCACACGACACCTCAGCAACTGAGGCGCTGCAACCTTGGTTGTCTTATTGCGTGCTTACGGGTGGTCACACATGCAGAGGATGTTCGGCCGATTGGACCAGGTGAATCTGCTGCGGGATTATCTATCGCCAAGGAATGGTTATCTGCAGGCATGCTTTGAACCGGTGAGGGCCACATCTGTCTGTGAAACAAATTAGGGAATGCTGGCTTGTGGAACGACATCCTGTGGCACCTACCAAATGTAACTTCTAATCCCTGAAACGTGCCTGACCAGTCTGCAAAAGCAGATTTGTCCCCCAACTTGGATCTCAGCTCCATAATCCCGGAGATTTTGAGACGGGTGACTTTTCACATTTGATTTCTCGACCGAGTTTTGACCTTCAGGCATTACTTAAAATTCGCCACCGAATATGTGAAGCAGCCGTTTCCAAGTTTATCAATTCTCGACATGCTTGCATGCTTGTGGCCATGTAGGGTCAGCTGGAGACACTCGTCCTCTTGTCCAAGCATACCCGCCGCTGGATCTTTGCTCCGGGCTGGAATCTGCAATCAAAAAGCAAGATCTGTTTCTTCATGATCTGATGATACACTTTGCGCCACTCTGTATCATCTGCTAGTAGGTATAACACAATGTCTCTCCGACTGGATTGAGAAGATCATGGAGAGTGGCGTTGCCAGCAAGAGCCCCTATGTTGACCTCAAAGTCCAGCGTCACGTTCTTCCCTCCGTAATCGAAAGGAGTGATGGGTCCCCCAACTTGATTTAATCGAACTGCCAAGTCCTTGGACTGCCATTTCCACAGAATTCGATCCAGATTGCAGTGATGCAAGTAGAATAGTGGATCTTATAGGTTAGAGATTAGTGAGATGCACATGAATTGAAGTAGATGCTTCGTGGGGGGGGGGGGATCAGGTTTTACCTCCTGGTGAGTTATAAGCATCTCCAATGGTACCCAGAACACCTCCCACGCCAAAGTGGCCGCTCCCGTGGATATTCGGCTGGTCGAAACTCGGCACATTCTCAATAGCAAGGGCAAAATTGGTGTAGTCTGGCTGACTCATGACGTGATCGACCAATGCCTGCTGAGCGAAGGAGTTCATGATCCACGGGGTGAAGTCGCGCTTGAGACACCCCGTCGATGGAACGTTGATTTTGAACTCAGGGTAAGTGAAGGGGCCAGTCATAACACAGCCACCACCAGTATGACCAGTGATGTTCAGTGGATTCTGTTCGGCAGTTGCTTCAACATACGGTCCATTCCCCCCGAATCCGTATATGGGGTCAAAGATGGCTGTCTCGTAGATGGCAGTGCTGTCATTGTCGGTTGACGATGCGTCGAGGGACCAATCCCAGTATCTTCGAGATCCTGGTTAGTTCACCATGAGTAAATGACTCCTACCAGTTTCAAGCACTTACGGCTGGCCGCCTTCATACCCACACTCCTCTCTCAGAGCCTTCTCATACGTCGCGACGAAGTATCGATGCCACAAAACGAAATGGCCCTGCCATTGTTCAGCTCATGTTTTCAAATCTTCTGGACTTGTTGAATGGAATCTAATGAATACCCACCACCCAATGAATTGCTGGTGTCTGGTTGCTGTGGATCGCTTGGAAGTCGTCGAACCGATTTTGTGCAGGCTCGAATCCTGACTTCGCCGGTATTTCCTGGAGACACAGGACTGCATCGATATACGATCTTTGCTGGATCTTGCTCAAAGCTCTCCTTGATAAAATGCTGTCAGCACGAAACTGGACTGTGAGGGCTGTGGAGATTGCTCAAGTGTACTCGGCTTACCACTCTTTTCGAACAGGGGGTTCTCGGCAACTGGTCGTGACATTATTATGAGTTGGCAAAGCTGCAACAAGCACCATGAAGTGACCGGCTAGAATAACAGGACGCATTCTGAAAAGATTGATCGGTCTCTTCAACGGCGTGACTTGTTAGGATGCGGAGTGACGAGGTGATCTCTGAAGACCACAACGACGTTGACAAGTCTGCTCTTGACCCCGCATCTTTCTAGATCTAGATCTAAAATCTCTACCTATCAATCGTCTCACAATCTTGAGGATCTGTACCCTTGCACGAAATGGTGGGTTCCGAGACACCTACATGGGATATAGTGAGCTTGAACCTTTTGGGACCTATTGGCCGTTAGGTCTTACACATTTGCAACCCGACTTAGCTTAAAAGCGACGAAAACACCGCCGTCAGGTCCGACTCGGGAGCTCATGATCCACTACATATCAACATCACGTTATTTGGCTCTAAATCTCCAACTACGGCGACAAGGCTAGCAGCCTTTGGCGCCTCATTCGTGTCAAATTTAAGGCATTTGAAAAGTAGAATATCCATCGTGAAACAGTTGGATAAACGCCACAGGGCTGAATATGGACATCATAATTACGGCAGACTACCTGCCACTCCGTACGTATCGCTATATTCCCGGCGCCTAGTACAGCCATACTGCGTTTGTGTGTGGCCCTCGTCCAATGTCCTAACGAATGACACATATGTATATGGTACCTCGCTCGAGAGAAATGAGCGCAGTTCGTTGTTTGCGTTCTTGAGCCATTGAAGGATGAGCTCGAGGGCAGAGAGACGAAATGCTTGTTGCCGTTGGCGAAGGAGGGCACGTTGATTGCGTATCTGATCAAGCCTGTGACAGGTATTACAGCGTGGTAAGCGCCCAGGACCAGATTAGTTGGTCATCAGGACAGAATTGGAGTACGATGCACAATAATCGGAAAAGTGAAAGACGTGATAAATCGACGACAATGTGAATACTACCGCAAGATCTGAATACATAGCTCCGACATTTGCAACAATCTCGAAAGATACCCGGACAAAGAATGTGAGAACAGTCCAAGTAATGTGACAACTACAGCGAGACTAATTCCCCGTGAACAACGGCCCCGTCTTATTGCAAGTTGGGCCTCGACCAGCCTTTCTTGTAACCCCGGATTCATTGCAACCGGACGCCTGGTATTGCCAGGATATATGCAGAATACCATCCTAGCTCTCCTGTCAACACAAAGCCGTCAGCAAGATGCCTTGAATGAGCAAAATGTAACTCAAGGAGGGCGTCGCAGCTGGTCTAGACACAAACAGTATGGTTTTAGCACCCGACGAATGTTCCAAGTGTCAGGTCTGTAGCGTTTGTAATCAACGTCTATGGCAAGTCAGCGGCCTTGAGGATATGATGGGATTCGGCGATCTCCCGGCCATCCTACCTTCATCCCTGTGCTCGTCTCGCCATCCCCATCCCCACCATAGACAGAGACCAGCCGTCGCAACCACACTGGTTGCTTAGAAAACACTGTTAGCAATGGTTTTTCCTCTCTAGAACATTCCGCTTACTAATTGCCGTCGCAACTTGCCACCCTTCCCATGCCTTTGGGGTGAAAGACTTAATCGGGAGTGAAAGCAGCCCCAGTGTAACAGATATGGGCGACTTCATTGTATAAATGTAAGCATCATCTTCACAGTCTGGATATGGTAGTCACGATACTCACAAATATCACTGTCAACATGGTGAAGACAGCAAGCAGCCTGGATTGCCTCATCGAGTTGAGCGAACTCTCAGTCCCGGCTTGTCCGTAAAGGAGAGTCATGAGCTCTCTGGTCTGGATGAGAAATCGGATTAGCTTTCGACTTAAAGGTGCACAAAAGCATGGCTCGTCATGTTTCCGTTTTACCTTTGCCTGTACAGCCCGGGCATCCCTCTCTATCTTATCCACGTTAAAGTAACAGGAGGCCTTAACCTCGTCAGGATTACAATCCTTGAATCCCCACACGCACCCTCTGTGGGACGAGGCTTCCAAACGCGGCGGGCGTTCCTGGACCCCAGAACGAGTTTGGTGCATGCGTTCCCAGATATTAGACTGGTGGTCAAGGACTGATTTGATGATTTCAGTCTCTTGTAGGATGTCGTTGATGTGCAAAAGGCACTTTGCAACATTCGCAGAGAGATGACGGAAGACCCTGTCGGACCTTCCGAGATGCTGCCTGAATTCCTTGTAGTGGATGTTCACTTCTCGAGACTGTGACGTTGAAAATAGTCTATTAGTACATCATCAATACCTTGGATTGAATCCGGCTTGAACGTAAAACTCACAACTCTCAAGACTTCCTTGGAGAATACCTTCCAGTGCGCGAGGGGGAGACGTCTATCGTCCATTTCGACCAACGGGATATACTGCATAGCACACTTCACCATATCGTGACACAGCTTTCTGGGATCGAGACCCTTGTGGACTCTCACGGTGCCCTGAAGCAGTCGCTTGAACTCCTTTGGGAGAGGGTCAAGGCCTGTGCTTGACTGATTCCACCGTTGCGGAAAGAGAGTCACGATTAAATCTTTGTGCGAGACGCTCGTTAGCATTCGCGCAGGGACCACAAGTTCTTTCAACCCGAAACAGGGGAGCGATGCCAGTGGTAACGGACCCGGTAACTGCGGTGGGCGGCATAATCAGGCTGTCACTAGGGAGCAGGCACTCACTGTCCAATCGAATCAGCCAAAGCTGCGAAACGACCAGTATGCTTGGAGGATTTTTATCCGGAGCAGACAAGGGCACCGTTATGGTAGTATCTTCAACAAAAGACTCATTTTCCTCTTTGAGAGACCCCTGAGATTCCACATCTACTTGGTCAACTGCCACCGGTGTCTGACCAGGATCGATGCTGCGGCTGCGAAGGAGATTCTTGGCCCAGGATATGAAGGCACGGTGAAGTGGTGAGCCCCGTATCTGTTTCTCAGTCCTTTGAGTTCGCCTCCGCGCTCTCGATTCAACGTACCGAGTTATGACTTGATATGAGTTTAACACGTTCTGCTGGCGGTCGTTAAAGTCCGAGTCGGTGTGACCATACTGACCCAGTGCTCGTGGATGGTGCAACGCCGAACTTTTGGTCCCGTATAGATCCTTCATAGCGTCGATGTGTTTCTGCTTGTCAGAGACCTCTTCCAGTCGAGACAACTCAATAGGTGCCTGGCCGTCCTCGCCCTTCTGGAATCCCGCGAGGTAGTCAGTATCAACCACTGGTAGCTGCATACAAATAGTCAGCACGTCGTCAATGCCGGCTAAGTATTAATATCCGCGGAGACGTTCTGACTCACGACTATCAACATATGAGGGTCGTCCTGCCGTGGCCTGTCATCCTGAGTTCCGCTTCTGTTTTCCTCTGGACCTTCGTCTATTGCCATTTTCATATCCCTGGTAGATAAAAAGCAGGGATCGCACAGTGGGGGTGAGTGTTCCGTGGACTCAAAAGCCATCTGGAGGCATTTTATGACTTCCTCAAGTCTTGAGCGATCGGTGTCTCTCTTGAGATAGTTTTCGCATAGAGCCTGGTGGATTGTCATCAAAGAGCTGCACATATTGGTCGCGTTTTCATATTTATAATAGTACCTTTGCCCAATGCCACTACAATCCAATCATTAGCTTTTGTTCACCAAAGAATTCAGAAGTGTCCGGGAGCACACCGGTTTATGTACGCACATTGTTGGCTGGAAGATGACACCACATGAGCTCAGTTGGCCCAACATGGAGGTTGTCCTGCTTGAGAATGTCCTTGACAGGCAGGCTTTCAAAGCGTAATTCTGACTCCCCCGTTGATCTTTTCGTCTCCTCGTTCTGCTTGGTCTTCCTAGGCCAAATCTGAGCTTTCAGATAATCCAGATGCAAGTCATTCGCACGAGAAGATGACTTTCTCTTTGACCTCTCCGAGCCTTCCATCTTGGTGAGCAACCTTTTCCTTATCTTGTCTGCAATGGAGCTCTCTCCGTGAGCAACAGCGAGTTCCAGTGGCTGAGTTTGATCAGAATCTTTTGCAACAGGACTCAGATCTGCGCCAGCCTTGAGAAGTAGATCCACAGCTTCGTCCTCGCCAGAGAGAATGGCGATGTGTAAAGCAGTCCGGCCATCTTTATCTCGAAAGTTGATGGCATCTGGCGCGAGTTCGATCAAAATACTCAACAACGGAATGTACCCTTGGCGGCACGCCGCTTCCATGCACAAGCGGCTGAACTCCCTGTAATTTGTGCCGCCGGAACCCTCCCTAGAAAAATTCAACATCGCTTGAACCACAGCTTGAAGCTCGTCAAAAGGGGGCTCCTCAGACCACACAGGGTAGATACCCTGGCCTGCGATATATGAGATCGGGGTGTTTCCAGAACCGTCCTCCTGATTCACACGAATTTTCCCCTTGGAATTCTGCAGGAGCGAGACTGCGACCTTTAGGTGTGCCGCCCTACAAGCAATCCCAAGAGGGCATTCTCCGGCGCCGTTTTTCGAGTTGACATCGATATCAGGCTGGTGCAGTAGAAATTCGGCTGCCTCTTTGCTTCCGAAAAGGCACGCCACGTGAAGAGGACGCTGCATGCCGTATGTGTCAACTGTGACTGATCGACCCTGTAAATGCATTAGGACATCCGGGGTCATGAGGTTTCCAAGCTTGCCCTCCTCAAGTAACTTCTGGGGCGAGGAAGGGTTTTTGGTTTCCGTTGGAATGTTTGCCATGTTGAGAATTTTGGGATAACGCTTCAAGATCTCGCCCATCTTGTCCAGGTCAGTATGCCGAATAGCTTCGAAAAGGTCGTCCAAGGGGTGTAGATCTGGCGGTCTTGGCAATCTGCTGCCGCTCGAGTGCGATGTAGCGGATACCGAATCGGCCATCTTGAGCGTGATTTCGATATCAACGATGTGGCCCAGTGATGATGTTGCGGCTGATAATGGTAGTTGCCAGGAACGAAGCCGCCAGGAAGTAGTGGCTAGCACCGCACAAAATTACCGACTGCGCACACTTCGAACCGATTCTAGTATCAGCCAGCCACTGCGAGAAATGATACGAAGATTTGTTCATTTTGGTGCCTTTATTTGGGTTGTACAGAGGATGGCAGGGTTCTCCATGGCTGCACATATCAGCCCGCAGCAAATAACCTTTCCTATGTACCAAACAGAAGAAACCACCGGAGACATTGGGCCACCCGGCCAACCTTGTGCGCCGCCAAGCATGCCGAAGCTACCGACAAGCCTTGGAGCAACGCAGCATGAAGGTGATGGCATAGCAATGGCAACGTATGGAAACACATGGAAATATTTTTGGATGAACAGCTTGCTGAAAACTTTCAGCTGGCAGCACCCTGGTAGGTATTGCTGTTTCCAGCAATGGTAATCATTGAAGACGCAAGCTGGCTGACCATAGCCCTGCAAAGTTGCGCGGGGAGTCTCCATATTCAATGTGTGTGGCCATTCCTCCAAAGATTGTGAAGAATACGGGGTTCTGGGTTGCGCTCAGGCGTCGAGTGATGGCATGATGCTGGTTAATTGGTGCCACTGGAATAGAGACGATTGCACTTAACCGAAACGACGAATGGCAACACAAACTTTCGGGGTGGCAGTGTATCTGTATAGCTGAGGACTGCCGATCATCTCGTTCACACATAAACAAGCTATCTTAGAGATTTCTTGAGCGCTTCAAGTTGATGACCATTTTAAGTGTGGAAGGGTTTCAATGGCTTGAGTCTGAGTGATCCCGACCCGGATCTCTTACGCATTTTTACTTGTGGCAGCTTGGAGAGGCCAGCCATCTGATTTAGATTGAGACCCTATGTGCCTCACTATTAGGTAATTATAGAGGTCTACAGGCGTTTATGGATCTATCTAGCTACCTAGGTGCTCAGATCAAGAATGAATCAGGATGGTCATTGATAAACTGCATGGCCTCAACACGCCAATCATCCTGGACTACCTCCGGTCCTCTCTCGTTGAAGTTGTAAGTCTCCAGGCCACCCTCGGAATACCTCGGCCAATGACCAAGATCCAAACCGTGGTTGTTCGGGTCCAGAGTACGGATGAACGAGATGGCGGTAGCCTGGTAAGCCTTGGTGTTCTCGCTCAGTGCATACGGCAAGCCCGCGAACATGTAGAACCAGACGTCGAAGGCGTGGAACGAGCCGAGCACGGGCAGGTGCGTCAGGGTGCCCAGGTCGGGCAGCAGGCCGGCCGAGGGGATGCTGACGTCTGTCACATAGTTTCAGACGGTCTGCTCCGAGGTGTTGTAGTGCGCGAGCAGGTTGCGGCGCTGCGCCTGGAAGCTGAAGTCGCCGACCACCGCCGCCAGGCGCTTGAAATTGGGAGTGACGGCGTTGAGTACGCCAGTGTCGAAGGGGGAGCCCTGGGTGATGTCCGACGGGTAGAGCTCCATGAGGCTGGCCATCTCAGCGTCGGTGGCCTTGGGCCACCAGATATCCTTGAAGTACTTGGCGAAGTCCTCGTCTGTGAGGGTCTCGAGCTGAGCGAGAAGCGAGAATGCGGTACCCTCATCGCGCATGTCGCCTGTGACCAGAGGCACCGAGGCCATCTTGCCGGCAGCAGCTAGACGGTGAGGAGAATCCTTGAAATGCTTGCCATCGGGGCGGAGAGTCCATGTCGAGGCCAGTGAGCGAGGTCCAAGAACTAAGAAAAACAAAATGTTAGCAAAGTGTCATTAATTTTGAGGGGCAATCAGTCACTAACGGAATCCCTCATCGTTGACGGACGCCATAATGTCATCGAAGTCGGCACCCTTCAAGCATGCAATCTTGTCCGTGGCGCTGGTGCAGCCCGTCCTCTCAACCATGTGGTCAAAAACGGGCTGAGCACGCTCAGCGGTCTCAACCATAACCGGCCCGCCAGACAATGCCATCGCACCGCGGAACAGATCAGTGGCGCCCTCTCCCTCATCCCACAGCAGATGCGCCGCCACGGACCAGCTGCCAGCCGACTCGCCCATGATGACAACCTGATCCGGGTCCCCACCAAAGTCAGCAATATGCTCCTGGACCCACTGCATGGCAACCCTCTGGTCCTCCAGGCCGAGGTTCAGAAGTCCGGCCTCCTCCATCTCCTTGGACGCAGAGAAGCCGAAGGCGTTGAGACGGTAGTTGGCCGACACGCCGATGATGGGTTGGCCAAGGTCGACCGAGGTGCGCACCAGACCGCCGACGTTGTAGTTGGGCACGGTGCCGCGGATCACGTCCGTCTCGCTGGTGGCTGTAAAGGGGCTGCCAGCCTCATACCCGCCACCGTGGATCCAGATCACCACGGGCAGCTTGTCACCCTTGGCAGCGTCGACGGGCGCCTGCACGTTGATGAGCAGGCAGTCCTCGCTGCGGGTCTGTCCGATGGTGTTGAAGACGGTGTCGACCAGGGAGCCGACGATGGGGCCGATTGCCGTGCCGGTCTCGCCCAAGATCAGGCTGCTGGAGGAGTTCAGGGACAGTATGGACCCCGTCGACTTCTGCGGGCAGATTGGCCCGTAGCTGCTGCCTTCGAATTCGCCCAGATGCTCAGTGTAGAGCTTCGAGTGCTCGAAGCGGCCGGCCGAGGCGAAGGGGATGCCTTGAAGATGTTAGTCATACATCTAGATGACTCAGCTCGTCCGCCCATGGCTTGTTCGAACGTACCTAGGAACTCCTTAATGTTCCCGTTGACCCGTCCAGTAATGTTGGCGTAGTCAATCTCTACCTTCGGTTTCAACTCAGCGCGAGGAGCGATAGGCTTCGCAGCACCCAAGGCAAAGGTTGACGCCGCGAGGAGGGCAGTAAAGCCTGCCCAGATAGACGCCATATTTGGTCAAACGAGTGAGAGATATTGTTGAAGAGTAGGGTTGGGAGTTGATGCCTCAACTCGCCAGTTGGATACAATGCAGCTAGAGATGGAAGCAAACTGGTCAGGTCATACCCTGCTAGGAACAACGCCGGTACATATACGATGGAGAGAAGAACTCTCTACGCCCAGGGGCTGTTCACCAATTCACCGACTAATCATATCGGATGTGCTGGACCCTCAGATCAATCATGATCGTCACTCAACATGCTGCAATGGTTCTCAGAGGAACAATTGTCTGCCGTGTGAACCCCCTATCCGGTTGCGATCGACAGCCAAGGTTACTTGTCCGAGGGTCATATGTGTGATCAGTCATTTCGACACCGGTCGTATTTCGCGAGGGTGGGCACACGAAATCCAGTATTTCCACTTTGGTAGGAGACGGGATTTGCCGGCTCCAGAATCAGCCAGAAGAATGGAATTCTCCGTGCCTCGCACCACGTGGAAGCCCAGAGCAGACTTATTGATGCTGGGCGGCTTCCATGGGCAGGAATTTGAAGATAATTAGTTATTTGCAGAGCTGAAACTCTGACAGACCACAATTAGGGTCTAGCAAATCATATTTATGGACATCATCGAGCTTAAGTCTAGCGGTCGTGACGATGTGTTGTACAAGCAAGGTTAAAATACAAGAATTGAATGGCAGAGTAAAGCCCCTAGACGTGCTGCTTCACGTTCCGCTCTTCCTCCCAGGTGACATCCCTCTGGACAACAATAGTATCCATGGGCACATCATCACCAAACTCCTCGCGCCTGGCACTGGACTTGTTCGCTCCGGACACCGAGTACGTCATGCCGCTTCCGCCGTGGTGAAGGTACTCCTCCGAGTCGTTGCTCGTGCTCAGGCGCTCGTGATTCGCGGAGCGCTTGAAGTTGTGGTTCATCCCAAGCCGCGACCCGCCGCCGCCCGTCCCCGCGAAGGCCCCCTGATTGGACGCGATCTGGTTGGACTTCATGTCACGGGTCGACCAGGGAGTGCCGTAGCGCACCTTGCGGTACACGGGCACGAGAGTGACTGCGCAGGCGCCGATGATGGCGACGTAGATCTCCACTACGGTGGCTGTCCACATGAGGGCGTATTGCTCTGTTTTAAGACGGTAATCTATTAACATGGGCATAGGATCACGGAAAACTTTTGAGTTGCACTTACGGGTCATGTCCGTTACGCCGATGGAGGCCAGGGAGGCCAGAGAGCCGAAACGCACAAGACTGGCAACTACGACACTGTTTGAAGTCCTTCGTTAGTATATGGCGTTTGGTTCATCCATGGTATCAGAGTGTCTACTTACATGCTGCCCAGGGCAAAAACACAGCAAATGCCCACCCTCTTGCTCGAGCTAACCTGCAACTTCATGGTCTCGCGGACCGGCAGCACCAGAGTCAAGATGTCGATCAAACTGTTTGCGATCGAGTTTCCAACGAAGTAGAGGATCAGATCAATACAGGTCCCAGCTCCGGGGTTGGTCGTCTGCTCCCATGTGTACGAGAGAGGAATGCACTGCACACAGTTGGTGATGAAAATGGCGACAAGCCAGCCAATGCATGCTGCTGACAAGACGTAGATGCCCTTCTTCATGAAGTCGGTGGGAAAGACGCGCCAGTAGAAGGTCAGAAGAGACAGCTTGATCAGGGGCGACGAGAAGCCGTAGCAGAACTCAGCCGCGACAACGCACTACAAGACGTAGGTACTCAGCTTTTAGCTCGTTCAGCTTTTCTGGGGAGCAAGCCTCGCTGACCTTCAAGAAAGTGACCAACTGCATTGGGTCCTCGGCCATGACCACTACCATACTGCGACCCAGACCGCCATTGACTGTGGCCTCGATGGTGACGGCGCAGAAGGCGTGGTTCACACCCAAACTGGCCAGCGCGAGCCAGTCATCGAGTCCCCATCCTACTCCCGTGAGCTTTCGCGCCCAGAATCGCCCGGCACAGGTGATGGTCGATATGACTGCGAGGATGACATTGATGGCGATAATAGCGGTGTCCGTATGGTCGCCGGATTGCGTCGTCGTCATCGTCGTCGTCGTCGTTGAAGCCATTTTGTCTGAATATCCAGGCTAACCTGAACCGTGGCCAATCGACAAGAAGACGGAGTGATCAGTCCAGGTGTTGACTCGCGTCCAAGAACTTCCAACGGAGGCAAAAAGGTTGTTTCCCGCTCCTTTGGTGGAGGAGAAGCAGGTTAATACCCACCATCTCCATATCCCCCTGACAGACAAAATTGTGTAGAAGATTCAGAATGCGGCAGATCCCGCAGAGTTTGGGGTCTGAGCGGTCCTGATCTGGCCGGCCGAGTGAGGTTCCCGAGTCCCAATGTGGCATTTGGAGGCGACATACAGGGAAGACGTCGCAAGAGATTCGGCGTATAAAACGGGAACATCCCGTCATCTCGGCCGGAAACCAGGGTGGCTGCTTGCCGGTCAAGACTCGATCGCGGTACATGCCGCCGCGATGGGCATCGACTTGGCTTGCGTACGTGTATATGCTAGTCATGCAATATCCATTCTACATACTAATAGACTCCATCCGAACCCCAAGACTCCACAAATGCTAAAGTTTGTCCTATCAAACGGTCCGAATAACAAGGCTTTCGTACAAGCGCTGTTTGGCCGAGATTTTGCCCTGAAAAGGACGGCATCGGGGAGAGCTTGAGGGATGACGAGGCGAGTTTGTTGGTCACAAAGACTCAAACCTAGATTCCGGAATGTAACCGCGAAGCCAAGGAAAAGGACGGCTCATCGCCGCCGGCGGAAATTAGACGCAAGCATTCATGATGTTCCATAGTCTCCGCTCAGATGCCTCCTAAGGTCGCAATAGGAAAGGTGAAATGTTTGTGACACTACAGCTGTAGGTAATAAGCAGTCGGCTTTTCCGCCTCATCGTTTGGATGAGCTTTCCCAAGAAGTTCCCCGTTTTGTGGCTCTTGTGATGGGAACCATCACATCGACATTCTTTCACTCATCGGGAATTTCCGATTTCTCGCGGTAGCCGCATCGCAATCTTCGAAAATGGCGGGCACCACAGGGGAGAGCTTTCCGATCCTCTCATACCAGCCTCTGCGCTTGTTCTACCAGCTCTTCGGCGGTCTCTTCATCGTTTTCTTTCGTCTCCCCGTCTGGTGTGTCCAGGCTCTGATCCCGGCATGCCGCCCCCACCCGAAATGGGGCTTCAAGCAGGCGCTCATGGCACGCCTAACTCGGGGCATCGTTGACCTCTACTCGAACGTGGGGATCACCGAGACGCACACTCTCGAACCCGGCAAGGAAGGCGAACGCTTCCAGGTCGCGCAGCCCTTTTCACCAGAGCACTACCGCGACCCTCTGGCCTCTGACCCCGACGTCAAGCCAGCAGCCGTAGGCGGCACGTGGTTCCCCGAGAAGCCCGACGCCGAGAATGGCTTCGGCGGCGTCGTGGTCCTGCACATCCACGGCGGGGCTTTCGTGCTGGGTGACGGCCGCACAGGCTACAGCGGGTTTTTGGCCAAGACATTGATCGACAAAGCCGGCGTAAGCGCCGTCTTCGCGCCGCAGTACCGACTGTCTGGCTACGGCAGCGCCAGCGTTGCCGCCACTAACCCCTTTCCCGCCGCCCTACAAGACGTCGTCACGAGCTATTTGTACCTGACCCAGACCCTCGACATCCCGCCCCAGCGTATCGTGCTCTGCGGTGACAGCGCCGGGGGCAACCTGGTGATCGCGCTGCTGCGCTACCTCGACACCTTCGGAGGGGACCTCGGGATCGCTGCCCCAAGTTCCGCCGTGCTGATCGCCCCGTGGGTCAACCCGCTCGCCAGCCTGGGGCCGGACTCAGTGTACAAGCAGCACGAGCACTGGAGCACAGACTACCTGCCCGTGTCGTTCCTCCGCTGGGGTGCCAAGGTGTACTCGTCCGGTGTGGTCGATGAGAACTTGCTGTATGTGACACCTCTTGGCAACCCATGGAAGACCCAAGTTCCTGTTTTCGCAAGCATGGGTGAGGCGGAGATCCTGGAGACGGACGGCACTGCGTGGTGCCGCCAGATGCAGGAGGCTGGAGCCAACGTCGAGGTCTATTACGAGGAGCATGCCGTTCACGACACGTTGTTGATGGGCGCCATCATTGGCTGGGAGGAGAGTGCGCAGGTGGTGGCAACGAGGATCGGCGAGTTTGTCGCCAAGGTACAGAAAGAGACGGAATCAAAAGCGAGTAACTCGGAGTAGATCAGGGAGACATTTGATCTGTCGCCACTGGATGAAGTTTATGCTAATGGTGTTCGTCTGTGTACATGATGATTGGTAGTAAATAATAAACGTGAAAAAAAGAAGACTCATACGTTCTTGGTCTCCACGCTGTCTGGCGGCCTGATTACAAGCTGACTGGCCACTATAACGCAATCGAGCCAGTAACACCTCTAAGATTGACCGATACGGCGATCATAGTCAGGTCAGCTGGCGTAAGCTTGAAGACCACCGGAAGTTAATAATTCGGATACGCGTATCACTGTTTAATATTATCAAGAACCATTTCCGCCTCAGTCCAACACATCACAGCCTGCTCCACTAGCCGCGCAGGAGATCCTCGATCTTGTTCTAACAGGCGATAATTTCCTTCCGGTAACCAATAGCTATGACCATGGCAGGTGGGCATATCAGACATGTCGTGGTTATTGGGTTCAAGTTGTTCATGTAACGTAACCAGAGTTCCCATCAAATGGCATGGGATGCTTGTCGGCAGCGCATTAAAGAGGTTGAGCACCATACTGTTATTGTATGGCCTGCCAATTCGCAGATATGCCACAAGCCCCAAGTCCGGGATCGCAGTCGGACTCCGTGGTCTCTGCCACGGTCATCGTTCCCTTCCACACCGCCGTGGGCAGAGCCTCCCTGATCGAATCAATTTGTCGAGACGAGCCTCTGTATATCATGGCCAAGAGGTGGTGAAGGACTGGTCCATAACTTCGTCATACACGATAGTGGGACGGTTGAACACATAGAAGAGGTTGCTCTCATCACGCATGTCACTGGGGAAATAATGAGTTAGCATGAAACCGCAGATCAACGAGATGAGTGCTTACCCTCAGGGTAAAGGATTACCAGAAATAGCGTCTACGGTGACAAGCTTTTCAACAGCTCTGATTACCTTAACATTGAATTAGAGCGTTCACCAGTATATACCTCTTTAATAGTGGCCTCTCTAGACAACTATCGCACTGACAGCCGCGCTTTATAATTATTCCGAAATGCAGTCCGAGGTGAGATTTTAAGACTTGATATTCACGGGAAGCTTCTTCATCGAAACATCTCACTCCAAATATCCAACAAGCCAGTCAGTCAGTCGCTAGTGGTCGTTCTTCTCTGCCTTCTGCAATGCCACCACAGGATTAAGGGTATGGGGAAGCCCAGAACCACTCCGATAAGGGCCAAAAGTGTGTTGCCCCAGCCGTAGCCAAGACGTTCGTACATGATGGGGGCAGGAAGAGGAAGCAAGAAACCAGCGATCGAGCGGGTCACAGTGATGGCGCTGACAGCTGAAGCCGACACGCTTGTGAAACAGTCAACTGTGTAGAGGTTGATGATCTGTAGGCCGTTCACGATGCCAAAAGCGAAAATGAAGACGCCGACGTTGGGGGCAATCCAGTGGAGCTTGGCATCTGCTGTCCACTAGCCCTCGAGGTTAGCGGAGCTGGTGACACGCGAGGATGAGTTTCTATGGTTCACTTACCCCGTAGATCAACAGACCGGGAGGGACAAGGACCGCACAGGCGCCTAGCATAGGGAGGCGAAACTCTGGCAGTCCTTTCTTGTTGTTTCTTTTCTTCAAGGTGCTATAGACCTGTGCCAGGAGTTAAATGTTTGTTAACATTACCTAGCTGGCATCCTGTTGAAGTTTCCCGGGGCCCCGGGGGGGAAGGGGACGGTGGGCGCTCACCCATCTATTGGCAAAAGCACCCGACTGAGAGCCAAATGCAAATCCAAGCCCCAGAGATATGTAGTTGAGTCCTGAAAACAACCGAGTTTCGCCGTATTGAACTGTCCACAGCTCCGTCATGGAAGAGATGGCGATGTACATGAGGCCATACAGGAAAGCGCCGTACAGCGAGACCAGCTGGATTGTGGGCTCAGAGCAGAGAAGTCGCACAGCGGTTGTGAGCTTTTTCAAGATCTTACTTGTCACCCTTTCGTCCTCTGCAGGGGCTTCAAGATCAGATGTGGCTTGATGTTTCAGCTTGCGGCTCTTCCTGATGACTGGTGCATATGTCTCCCTCAGGAGGACAAGCCCGATCAGCTGGATTACAGCAGAGGCAGCGGATGTGACCCAGAATATCCATCGCCAATTTAGATTCTCCATAATCAGTCCGCCCACAATAGGCCCCAGAGCCGGGCCACTGGTAATCCCATGTCAGTGAGGCCCAAGCTAAAGCATAGTATGGTGTAGACATACAGGAGCGCTGGGAGCGTGTACAGGCTCAGCGCCCTGGTCCGCTCTTCTGCATTCCAGCAATCGCTGAGCACTCCTCCTCCGAGCTGTTGAATGTGTGGTTAGAAACAGAGGATTATGCCCCAATAGAAGGATGTCCTAACTTACGGCAAGAGGGCCACTTCCGCCGACACCAGCAAGAAGTCGGAATGCAATCATCTGGTCTCTTGATCTGGCCAGGCCACATGCTATGTTGAAAACGAGGTACCAGAGATTGCTCAGCGTGAGTACTGGCTTTCGCCCATAGATCTCCGAGGCAGGCCCGAGCAGCAGTGGCCCTACTGCATACCCCAAGACGTAGACGGTCAGCAGAAGAGTGCTAACAACTGGGTCGTGGATCTTGAGCTCCTCCGAGATAGCATCGACTCCTGGGGCCATGGTAGACGACGCGAGCGACGAGATGAACTTGTAGCCGGATAGCACCGCCGTAGCGAACCATCGCTCCCAGAGGGGCCAGTCCCTGGCAGTCTGTACCTTCGTGGGGCTTGCATCCTGTCTGTGACCACTGTGTTATTTCACTTGGACAATTTGTGATATTTTGAGGCATGACCTACTCTTGGGAAGATGACATCCTCGGTGAACCTTTGATGGTGCGAACGGCTCCTCAGCCACCGTGCATTGGTTCCTGGCTCAGGACTGGAGAATCTGTCAGGTCCGGCGTCACGTCTCGTGGTTGATGCCGGTTCATTCCATCCGCGGACAATACGGCTGGTACCTTGTTCCCTTGGTCCGCAGACCCACACAAGAAACAGTCCGATTGATGACATCCATAGCTGAGTCGTAATGGCATGTTGAGGAATCCATCGTGTCCGCCGATCGAACACGACAATGTA
The DNA here is from genome assembly GCA_022225955.2 of Diaporthe eres. Taxonomy (NCBI): domain Eukaryota; kingdom Fungi; phylum Ascomycota; class Sordariomycetes; order Diaporthales; family Diaporthaceae; genus Diaporthe; species Diaporthe eres. The sequence continues at coordinate 1,413,425 of JAKJXM020000033.1, read as the reverse complement.
CGGTCCCTAGCTGGATGAGGACCCGAGGCCGGATCTAGATTCATGCAGCAGAACGGATTCGAGCACAGCAAGGGAGTAAGCAGGTATTCTGTACTGTGCTACAGACGCTGAGAATACGACTTCAGGGGGCGTCTCAGCTCAGAACCCTGTTGGCTGATGCTTTCTTCTTAGGAACAGGTGGAGTAGCATTCTGGTTCTCAAAACGGGTTCGCTGACCGAGCTGTGGGGCTGGGTGGGCACAGTAAGCTTTTTCTTGCCCAAATAAGCTTCGGCAAGTTTGATTAAAGTTATCAGATTGAACAAGCTTGTTTTCACCCGCTGCGACCCTGCACCCTGGGCGCCTGCCGCATCTGATAACGCGGATCTTATCTGATCCGGCCTGGGGTTGTTATGCGCGTGGGGAAAACTTTTACTAATGCATGATTAATACATTACTTGACCAACTATAGTGAGCACTTGTAGCACGACGTGTGATTTCTCTGTCGCAATGGGTAAAGCCTTACCCAAAGCACCAAACGTTGATGTATCAACAATCCCAGCTGGCGGATACGTCAACTGGCCTCTGCTAAGAGCGCACGTGCAGGAGGAACTGTACAGAATAGGGCAGGCAAGAAATGTATGAGGGGCGGCGGGATAGAATAGCCGCCCTTTGGTCACACAAACGGAGTCCATGGTGTGACCCTGTTGGCACGCTGATTGAGACTGGTCGCTGTGTGTGGGCCGCGCGACACACGGAGGTAAGCATGCCAGGATTGCTGTCCCCTGAAGCGTACCAGAAAGATGTCGACATGCACTAGGGAAGCAAATCGGAAAGGGGTTCTCCAGCATGCTCTGAGTGATCGCTAGATACTTGCACGGTGCAGGCCTCACAGGCCAGACAGCCCTGCCGTGGTCGATCTAATTTACGCTTCGACACCTGTTGTTCCGACATCCCATGGCAGAATTCGTAATGTGGAATATCACTAGGTGATCTTAGAATACACTGATTCAAACGGCACTTTTTCGACAGCACATCATATTACGAGAATCTGTTTGTAAAGCCGAAGTCGGGGGACAGCCCAAACGCAGCACAATGCCATTGTCTTTCCGTGATGGTAGAGTAGGTAGCCATGATAAAAGCCGCTCTTTGTTCACACCAGACTTCAAATACGACTTGCAAACTTTCTTAGAAGTTTACACACACAACGATTCGCAGACTTTTTTAGAAGTTCACACACATACTACTACAACTCTTCCGCCTTCTCTGTTTGTTCCCTCTCCCAAGACATCAACCATCATGTCTGCTGGAGCCGTCACCTTGAATAGTGCCTCAGCACACTCTGTCCCAGCCAGTAGCAATGAGACATGTTCTCAGTCCGCAATTTCAGAAATGCATGACAAGGTGCTGCACCAGTTCGCACAGTTTGAGACCTCACGCCGGCTGATTGCGTGCCTTGTCAACGAGGGCATGATCGATGCTTCAGTTGATCAGTCCGGCTACCTCAACCTCCGTCAGCCAAAGGAGTCCAAGGAATCCAAAGGTCCGACGGTGAGAGTTGGCTTGACTGGAGATGCGGCAAGAGAGTGGCTGGAGAGCACGTCCAAGCCGTACCTCCAGCCCAGCGAGCTGTCCGTGCCGATTATGATCAGGCGCGAGCAGGATGGTCAAGCTGAAGATGTGGCTGAGACCGATCCGACTGTGCTCTTCAGTCTTACGTCACCCTGGTTCACCACCGAAAATACTAGCCAGGAAGCGATTGACACTATTACCCGGCAGCTGAAGAGCTCTGCGGAAAATCAAGGTACGGCAGATTATATGTGCAACATTTCGCAAGTCATTTACTCACAATTCACCTGCAGAGGAGTGGTTCCATCTGGCCAAGCATCAATACCTGCCAACCCTCGCCGATCCAGCCATCGTGTGGGAGCAGAGCATCCTGACGGGGCACCCAACACACCCAATGCACAGGAGCTGCTTTGCGCAGGAGCCCCTGGAGACGGTCTCACCAAAGGATGTGCAATCGCTGCGCAATCCCGAGATGAAGTTCCTGGCTGTGCCCTCCTCAGACCTCCGCATCACGGGATCCTTCCAGACTCGTCTTCGGCCTCTGCTGCAGAAGCTGGGCGTCGCCAACACCATCCCTGGCACGGTCGTGGTGCCCTGTCTGAAGCGCCAGATCCCTGCCATTAGGTCCCGCTTCCCGAACGTTGAGGTGCTGCAGTCTCCACCCGTCACCGCGCGCGCCCAGGCCGCTACCAGGACGGTCTCCTTGGCGCCAGAGCTTGAATCCCCATACCACCTGAAGCTCGCCCTCGCCTGCTTCATCACCTCGGCCCTCCGCACCGTCAGCCCCTGGACTGCCTGTGTGGGTCCCGAAGCAGGAGATGTCCTGTCAGACATCCTGCCGGAGGATCTGTGGGTCGCCCGCGAGGTTGCCAGCGTCACCGGCAGCGGCGCCGACTTTGATGAGGCAAAGCACATTTCGTGCGTCCTCAGAGAGGACCTGGAGCCTCGGGCAAATGCTCTTGGCGAGACGCTCATCCCCGCTGCTGCCCTCGCCGAAACGGACCTGGCCACGGGAATCAGCAGTGCTGAGCGTGTGTTCGGCCTGGACTCCATCGAGAAGCGTAAAGAATGGCTGCGGAGCTATGTCTCGACTCTGCTGCGGCTCGTAATCCCACCGGCTCTGGAGTCAGGCGTGGCGCTGGAAGCGCATGGCCAGAACATGTTGGTCCGGGTCAACAGATCCACAAAGGAGGTAACTGGATTTGTCGTCAGGTTCGTGCGAGTCATTCCATTGCTAGACCCTGATCGGAATAAAAATAACCATGACACTGACTGGCCGGCGAATTGACTGCCTAATAGGGATTTTGGCGGCATCAAGATCCACATGCCGACGCTTCGCGACAGAGGCTACACCCTATACAGCGCCTTGCCTGACAGCTTCGTGACCACTGAAGTTCGCGAAGAGGCTTGGGACATTCTCCACCATACACTGTTCAACAACAATATCAACCACCTCATCCAGTCACTCGGCCTGCACCGCAACGGTGGGTGGGCCATTGTCCGCGAGGAGCTCAACAAGGTCATCAGCGAATCGACAGTGGGCCCTCGAAAAGAGCTCCTCGAGTATCTCTCCAAGGACCAGGTCAACTTGAAGTGCTTCTTGAAAATGAAACTTGAAGGGCTTTACAGAGATGTGAGTTTGTTTCTCCCGCCAGTTGAGTATGCAGTACTGTTCACTAACTCTGTCAAACCGAAGTACCTGCATGTTTATGTCCCAAACCTGCTCCAAACGCAGTGAATTAAGCCGTCTAAATGAATGGTTTCAGTTATTAGCAGCAGTATGTAGTTGTAGGTACATAGAAACTCGCCAAACGCAGTAGATGAAGCGAGTAGAAATGCAAATTTGCCTGAATTGCAGCTGCAAGGGTGACAATTCACATTGCAGTCGGCAGGCATTCTGCGATGTATAGACTCAAGTCGTAAATTTCCCGCCCCTTGCGTTGAAAATGGACCTGGATTTGGATGCCGATCAGATATTACTCAGGCTGACAAGCCCTACCTCCCAATTCGTTGATCATGCGAAGGAAATGGCGCTTGGCAGCGGTGACGAATCGTGTACCAGAGGGGGCCTGTCGATCTCCACGCTTGACAAACAACCAGACGTGCCTCAATAGGTAGGTACGCTGCGGAAACTGGGTCATTTTGCTGATCCACGTGTTTCTTGTTTCTTGAGGGTTTCCGGGTGGTTCATAGGCCGAGGCTTGCTCAATCTCTCTAGTCGTACGACAAAAAGCAAAACTTGCAACCTCTTCCACGCCCGTGGGCACATTGTGACTTGCGGTGATGTGCATTCCATGAGAGGAGTTCTTCGGCGACCCAGACCTTCCGGAAGAGGAAGGACAGTCCCGCTGTTTCTGAAGGATCCGTGGCAGAGAATAAAGTTGCTCCACTTGGTCTGACAGCAGGGTTCCCTGTAATCCCTGGCCATGCACCTCAGCTCGGCTTACAAGGATCCCAAAAGCTTGTCACATTCTCAAGAGTACTGCACACCCGGACGGACGACAGAACCTTTTTAGACAACATCTTATGCAACCCCCACACTCTCAACGCACTCTAATAGATGCAGGGCGGTACTTCCTGATTATCACCCCACATGTGATTATCCGACTTGGGAGTGTTTACTGGTCGAGTCAGACCCGTGTGTTCCAAATCTCTGCGTGCCGTACAGTATGTACAACGCGGAGACCTGCAAGGGCATGCCTCAGGATGGTTGCCCGAAAATAAGGTTTATTCATTCCGAGTCTCGCAATGATTCGGTGTTTTTATCAGTCGATCAGATAACCTAAAGCTTACCTAACATAAAGACCCTCGGCTGTTATCATCCTCGGAGACAGAGGGGCATTTTGGTTTGTACACAAGGCACGGCAGGAGTCTTGCCTATGCGAGAGATTCTGAGATCTCTCCAGACAAGTGCTGCCAAAGCCCTGCCAACATCGTTCCACATCAAGGTGACGACGCCATGGCCTTTCACCTCCTCAAATTTGCCGTGCTCGCCCGCCTGTTGAGCCCTGCCTGGGCAGGCGAGCCATACCCGGAGCGGGAACAAGTCTGCGTCGCGGCCTGCGAGCACACCCTCGACAAGCAAACCTTCGTCTCGACGTCAGCTAGCGACGCCGAAGCCGAAGCGCAGCCCTGCAACAGCCATCTTCATGCAGAGTCGTTGTACATCTGTGCCCAGCAATACTGCGAGCAACGGGACCTCCAGCCTGGCTGGGATTTCCTCAACCACATCTGCCACCATGAGGGATACCCTGGACTCCCGCCGCTCTCGAGCTTCTCCGGCGTCTCTGCAGCAGCAGCGAAGTCCATCAACGCAACCTCGAAGGGCAAGAAGCTCAACACCACCGTCCTCGCCGATACAAAATTCTGGGATCTGGTCTTCGAGAGCACCACGGCTCGGGCACAGGCTCGGTGGACCAACCGCAGCCACCAGGAAGCCATCTACATCTTCTGGGGCATCATCATGGGCCTCGCCACAATTTTCAACCTCGGGTCCAGGTTTTCCGTCGATTCCCCGGCTTTCGCGTCACGAATCCTCCGCCCGGTCCGAGCAAACCTCAGCATACCGCCCTTGTTCACTCGGCAAACACAGGCCGTCCCCTCGAGACTGGAAGCCCTCATCATAGTCGCTTTTTTCGTGCTCAGCCTCATACTATGCGCGGTCACTATCGAGCCATTCCCCAAGAGCTGGATCTACGTCAGCTTCAAGAGGGATGCTGAGGCACAGATACTGTCACTCATCGGCCGCCGATGCAGTGATATGGCCATAGCGAACCTCGCTATAATCTGGCTGTTCAGCATGAGGAACAACCCCCTCATCCTCCTCACTGGATGGAGTTTTGCGACCTTCAACCAGTTCCACCGCTGGGTTGCCCGCATCACCTTCCTCGAGATACTCGTTCACGCCAGTGTGTTTACAAAGTATGAATTTGTCAAGGGCGGCTTGGCGAGATACAAGTATATCTACCAGAACCTTCAGTGGTGGGTCATGGCTGTCGTCGCTCTTATTTTCTTCTCTCTGACCATGGGGATCGCGGTGGCTCCGCTGCGGGCCAAGTTCTACGACAGCTTCCTGGTAATTCACGTCTTGCTGGCGGTGGTCTTCTTCTCGACATTGTGGTTCCATGTCGAGGAGCAATACTTTTTGCAGTACCTCTGGCCCATAGTTGCCATCTGGCCCCTCGAGCGCCTGTTGAGGCTTGTCAGGCTCTTCATCACGGGTGCCAAGGGAATGGTGACAGTCTCAACTGACAGCTCGGCTGGCTTGTTGAGGATCGATGCCTCGAGCATTTTTGGCAAGCGACGACCTGCTCCTGGCAGTACTTACTACATGTACGTCTTGACTTTCCAAGTCACTATTTGAAAAGCATATTCTAATTTTACCTTCCATTCAGCTACTCTCCAACACGACTCCCATTCTACCAGTCTCACCCTTTCACATTGGTTGCTTTTCCCAGTTTCACGGCAGCAAACACCACGCCGAGTGTCGAAGGGGAGAAGCGGACGGAAAATCTGACAGTGCAGCCAGTTTCTACTCCGTCTGAGCAGCTGAATTACCGCTTCCTCATTGCTCCGCAGAAGGGGTTTACCAGGCGTCTCAACGACTCCGCGGAAAAGGATCAAAGCGGAAACGAGGAAGAGCTGTCTTGGCAACGTCTCCCAGTACTCTTGGAAGGTCCATACCAAGAGGCATCACACACCATCAACTTCCATTCCTGCAAAGACATCCTCCTAGTGGTTGGCGGGAGCGGGATCTCGGTGGCACTGTCGTCCATCTACAAGGCTCTTTCCATCCCTGAGGTATCAAGCGTGACGCTGGTGTGGTCAGCTAGGAAGCGGACAATGATACAGTCAGTGGCAAACGAGGAGTTGCAGGTCGCACTGAGAGACTCGAGGTTTACCCTCAAGGGGTGAGTGTCTTTTCTTTTCCAAAAGGTTGATCATTTCTGACGAAAAGTAATCAGGCACATCACAAAGGATTCTGCGGATGAAGCCAAGGAGCCTTCCCGCGAACACTCACACGCTCTAACCTACGCCAGACCTGATGTGGCCACCGTCATTCAAGATTACGCGTCCAATGGCAGTGGAAGACTTGGAATCATTGCTTGTGGTCCCCAAGGCATGCTTATTGAGGCAAGAAAGGCTGTTGCAATAGTTCTGCGGAGTAAGACGCGGGACGTGGATGTTTCGGTTGCAAGTTTCGGCTGGTAAAGTCATTGGATCTGTTTTCTACACTAGAACCGGAACATAACACAAAGTTATCATCGTCCAATATGATAGTCATACCTACTACCAGAAAGATTCTGACCAAGATTACCCCGCTATCCCCCAAGATTGTGTACTTGAAATCTACCTCTACTCTCTACAGCCCTGTGCCCTCTGTGCCCTTTAATATGTGTTCTGTCTGTGTGGGGAAACCCCTGACAGGGTGGGAGGCTCGCGGTCCACCATGAAAGTAGCGTTTGAAGGCCGCCCAAATTACAGCACGTGGGGAGTCTGCACAATCCATGCCAGCTCAAGGAGATCTGTGTGTCAGAGATAACCCCAGGTTTCGGCAAAGCCCTTACCTTGCCTTCCCCTTACTCTTAACACCCATGAGCAACGAGTTCTAGTGATTTGCAAGGTAGCATGATCCACATAGTCGCCATCATCACCATGGGCGCGTCGCCATGAGGGCCATCGGTGCCATTGTCAGTATTGTTAATACTATCAGCATTGTTGTTGTTGTTGTCGCCATCACCGCCACTTAGCATTAAATAGCAGTTCCTTCATGGTTATAAAACAGAAAACTCTCCGTAGAAATCAGATTTCGACTTGATACAACTCATTCCAAGACATCTCAACTTGCTGACCTATTTCAACAATGTCATACAAAACAAGTCATCTATCAATATGGATGCACCGGTTAACACCTTCGTATGTACTGGTTTCTCTTGTATCTTATTATTTTTATTCATTGTAAACCTTTGACCATTGCTAATAATTCTCAGCAGCCAAACCGCAACCAAGCTGCTCTTTCCAACGGGAATATCAGCTGGGCCCAACAATCCCGTGATGACACAGTCCATGATATTCCTGCGAGTCAAAGTCCCACAAGCAGCGCCTGCATACCGACTACGATCGACAAAATTACTCAACAGCCTCTCCATATTGCCATCATTGGCGGAGGTCCACGTGGTATTAGCGTTGCCGAGCGCATCTGTGCCGTCGCACCAGCAGATCGTGTACTCGAGATACATATTATTGATTCAGTACTGCCAGGAGGCGGTTCTGTATGGAACACCTCGGGGAACAATAACAGGCTGGTCATGAATACCGTGATGAGCCAGGTCACAATATTCACTGACTCGACTGTGACTTGTTCAGGACCGATACGTCAAGGGCCGACAATGTACCAGTGGGCAATTCAACACGGCAGCCATAATGGCCGTCAGCCAGGGCCTAATGACTATGCAAGTCGAGCCCAGTACGGCCGCTATCTCAAATGGGCCCTGGGGCATATAAAAGAGCTGGCTCCATGCAATGTGCGCATACAAGAGCACCTTGCCCATGCTATCCGCCTCGACGATGCTGGCTGCGGTCGTAATCAGATCATAGCCTTATCGGATGGTCAAGTACTGCATGGCATCACTGCTGTAGTGCTAGCCCTGGGACATCTACCCCAACAGCTGACCAGTGATGAGGAGCAACATCGAACTTACGCAAGCACACATTTGCTGCGTTATATCCCGCCAGCAAATCCCGCCAATGTTGAGCTTAATATGATTCAAGCCCAAGAGAAAGTCCTCCTCCATGGTCTCGGTCTTTGTTTCTTCGACTACCTAAGCCTTTTTACTGAAGGCCGAGGGGGGAAATTCACTACTGAACCTGATGGTTCTTTGAAATATCACGCCTCTGGCAAAGAACCTCTGCTCTTCGCAGGTTCATCCCGTGGTATCCCGCATCGAGCTCGTCCCGAGAACGAGAAGGGCGTGGACATATACCATCGTCCTATCCTTCTCACGGGTGACAACTTGGCGCGTTTCCGCAGTCAAGCACAACAAGGGAAGCCCCCCAGCTTCTCACGGGACATCCAGCCGCTTGTCATGAGGGAAATGGAGTGTGTCTACTATATGACCCTGCTTGAGCAGCGAGGCCAAGACTTTATTGGCTTTCGACATCTGGCAACAGCCAACGCATATAGCCCGCTTACTCTGCCACAGCTGCAGCAGTTTGGCATCAGCCAGGAAGACAAAGAGTCATGGGAATCCTCCTTGGACCCGCGTCTCCCAACGAAGATGACATACACTGAGCACAGGGACTGGATCATCTCTTATCTAGAAGAGGATTCCAGACAGGCCGCAATGGGCAATCTTAACGGTCCCCATGGAGCTGGACGAGATGCGCTGCGAGACATTCGCAACTCTATCCGGCTCGCTATTGATCACGATGGAATTTCGGGCTATTCGAGAGAGGCCGATGTGGACGCCTCTTTTACACGCGAATCCAACTTCTTAAGCGTCGGTCCTCCTCGCTATCGCATCGATCAGACGCTGGCGCTTATCCGAGCGGGTGTTTTGAGCATTATGGGCCCAGGAATCAGGGTCGAGCGTGGTGATGATATGTGGGTTGCACGCAGCCCAACTATTCCGGACTATCAGCTGCATGCGATGACTCTGATAGAGGCGCACCTGCCAAAGCCTTGTGTTTCAAGGACTTCTGACCCTTTATTATCTTATCTCTTGGAGACGGGCCAATGCAGACCGCATAAGATCGACGGCTATGAGAGCGGAGCTTTGGATATAACTGCGGCCCCATATAACCTCAAGGACGGACAAGGTCGTCCCCACCCTGCGCGGCTAGTTCTTGGAGTGCCAACAGAAGGCATTCACTGGACCACTGCAGCAGGCGCCAGGCCGGCCATAAACTCAGCTATGCTTAGGGAAACTGATGAGGTAGCGCAAGCTGTACTGCGGTTGATAAAGGAGGCTTAGGGTTTATTCTGTTTCGGCACGGGGCGATGGGCATGGAAGAGCAGCAGGTAGCTCGCGAGGCATGAGCTGCTGGATAGGGATAGCACTATCAGATTGTAGCAAATAATAAACTGAGCATCTAAATCAACATAGGGAGCATGGTAACAGTAGTGTATATGGAGCTGTAAAACATGGTGACCGTGCTCCCCCCTCCCTTCCTTCCAAGACGTAACCTGACTATAGCCGCCACATCTCTGAGGTCCTCACCAGCAGCGAGCCTCGACTGGCATTACCATAATTTGAACCCGTCAGTCGCCGTTCGCAGTGAATATCTATGACGCCTAGAAGTGGCCTATTTGAGGCCTGCATGCTCTACTTCCGATCTCAGCTGCTAAAACCATGGCAATACTCTCAACTTCCGATTAAGAGCGCAAAACACAAACTAAACAAATGTTTCAACTCAAGACTCAGCCAAATTTGACCTCATCACAAAGCGGGTGCACATAAACACAACGGATAGCCGAGAAGCATATCAAGTTGCCTGCGCATTACGTCCACGGACACCTCATCTTCTTGATAAGGCAGCGGACGAAGGAGAATGATGATTCGTTTAGATTTACTGTAAGTGAATAGTATTGGTCTGTTACAGCGTATCTCGCCTCCCTGTACGCATCTAATTGACAAGAATTGACATCACTCATAATTGCCTCTTCGGGGGCACCGTGACGATTCCTTTGACCTCTTTTACTCTCCATTGCAAGGCTCTGCATATTTCATAAATGGCTTTGAGATTAGGAGTCGCAACACCAACCTTTTCAGCTTCTCGCAGCGGCTCTCCGATGAGATACTCAATTTCCATGAGGTTACCCTACCCGTCGTCAGCACTTTGGACATGACCTCATGGACCAGGTCATCGAAGAGGAGGCACGCGCTTACCTTTTCAATGTCAACCTGCATACTTGGCTTTAGATACAGATCCATCGGGTCTAGGTTAATCATAGTGTCTATGATATCCTCCGGAAGCCGGTGTCCTAGCCTGCTTGCAGTTTCGTAGACTTCCTTCATGGCGGGCCGGGCTAGCCCCTCCACCAAACTGTTGGTGAGTCGCACTCTGGCGGAGTCCAGACTTGTAATGGCACAAATAGGGTTCAAGACGGCGTTAAATATCAGTTTCCGCCACCTCGCCCAGGGCACGTCTTCCGAAAACTGGATGTTGGTCTTGCCTGCGGCGCCGTATATTTTGATGAAGTCGTGTGCCGCCTGGATCTCGCTTGCCTTGTCGGGAATGTTAGGATTGGTGAAAGCTCCCAGATATAGGATATCATGGTCTTCGTGGAAGATCTCGCCGGGGTGGCCTTCATGACTATCGATCATGGAAACTCCAGAGAGCACAATGTTGGTTGGGAAGGCCTCAAACATGGGCCTCTCAATGTTCAACCCGTTCTGGATCATTACGATGACCGTATGACCAGGCGTGACAGCCGGGGCAATGAGCTCTGGGAGGGTAGGGGACACATCTGGGTAGTTCTTGGTCGTGGTGACGATGTAGTCGAACGGGGGCAATGAATCCTGCTTGACATTGGGTACAATGTTGACCACTTGAGTCTCAACAGTTAGCCGTAGGATATCTTGGTCCAAGATGAGTCAGCACTGCCATCACCACGTACCCTTGGTAGGCCGCCATCCTGTCAGCTTGCCGTGATCGACGCTCTCAATTTGATAGCCATGGTCTCGCACAGCCTGGAAATTGGATCTCAGAACGGCGGTCACAGCACCCAGTTTGCTGGATTCAATGTTCAGCGCGGCAATGGTGCCCACGGCGCCACCGCCAAGCAGGAGGATGTTTGCCGTCTGCGCTTCAGAGTGCGCCATGATGAGTCGAGTCAGCAAATGGTGAAGCAGCAACAGCGGAGGGGTGCGCAACGAATTAGGCCCGGATTGATGCGAATCATGTATGATCTTATTCTTTGCACAAATCACTACACCTCAAACAGATTGTCCGAGACGGCAAGAAGGCGCTCTTGACCTTTTCGCGAACAAAAAGGGCTCTCGCCAGCATGTTGTGTTGCCGACTGCGGTCCGTGGATTCTCCACAAGGCCGCAGCCGAGCTCGGCCTGTGGATTTCCAACACCTCAGCACCTTCGCCCCCCTGCTGCCGCCGGGCGAACCCGCTGGCAGCATGCAAAATACAACCGGAGCCCCAAATCCCCACCTAAACCACCAAAATCATTTGCACTAAAATCCAAATTACACGACAACCAAATGGCAGATACAGCCACCAGCCCTGACTTCAATCATCTGAATGATTGAGCGGGGAGTCGTATGATTTTGCTATTCTCAATTTTATGTGATTGGCTTACCATTTCAAGTACATCCGGAATATTTGGCTACACAACTACATAGGTAGGATAGTAGACTCGGGTAGGAGTTATGCTGATTTGCCAAGCAACCTTATTGATTGCTGCATTGTTCACCCAGGTAGAGATGATGCACCAGTGTATCTTTGAACATCTGATATATACAGGGGTAATTTGCGCTTACGGTGCTGCTCCTTGGAATATGCAACGAAATTCAGGTGCACCATGCTGTAGCAGGTCCGCAGACTGGTGGTCTGCCAGAACAAGCCCTCTCAACATACTACGTCGTGAATTGGAAGAAGTCGGACTCATCCAACATTCCCAGGTCAGCCACAACAGAGTCACAGGTGATCTCGGTCATCTGATCGTTGCCGCTGCTGTTACAAATGGTTAAAGATGAAGACGTTGTAGTCCAGTTGAGCAGACTTACCGGGCGTCAATATCTTCGAGAATCCGGGAAAAGCAGTCATTTGCGTAGGCTTGGATCTTGCCTGGAATCAAGTGCAGGAGTTTTTGCATACTTGTCACCTTCTTGCGCAACTCGGCAGAAGAGGGGTTGTCTATGATGCGCAGAAGAAGTATCAAAGACGCCGAGAGAATGTGGTGTGAGTCGAACCACAACGATTCGCTGAGCAGATCCCTTGAATGCATATCAAGAAGCGTCGATATGGAACCGTCGTTGTGATCCTCGCATGCTACTACGTGCTGAGTCGTTCGGCACCCCTTAGTGACAGCGTCGAGCAGGAAGGGTCGCGTGATCAGTACCAAGATGTAGTGATATCTGAGACGAAGATAGAGGACCGCCCGCGCAAACGATGCTGGTATCGTTTCTTTGGTAAGGTGCTCTGGCAGGGAGGCCCACCAAGCCTTGATATCGTGGGTGAGCCTTTCGACATCCTGCTGTCTGCATTGCTGCTTCAGGAAGATGCTCCTCATGGCCCTGGAAATGAACCGTGCTAGCTGTGCTGAAGCAGCTGCATACATAGGAGGACTCGTGGTGCCAGCGGTAAGAGCCTGCGGTGTGGTCAGCATATTGGAAAGCTCCGCTTTGGAATAGACTGGGTTCATTTACATCTGAGGGCGGCGAAACACTTTCTGCGTAGAAAGTGGCGTCGGAATACTTGCCCAGGATGCATGAGCTCCACTGATCCAATTCGTATAATGACCACCACAGCCTCGTCCTTTGCTCAGCCGCTATCGGGCTTTCATCATCTACTCTGAGGAACAGGCCTAGCGATTGAGCAATTCGAGTCGCGCTGCCCAACGTTATCCAGCCGGTATGACGTTGATTGTGCCTCTGCCGGTACAAAGCCTGCGTGTCATCAGCCAGTATCCTAGGCGTGCGAGTTTCCGTCACGAACCATGAGCATAATGGCCTGAACGCTTGCGAGGCTGCCCTCTTCGATGACGCTCTCCATTTGCATTCGTGCATACTCAAAATTCTCGGTCGAGTCATTCACTAGGGCGATAACTAGGTGAATGATGACTTGGACGGACAGCGGCGTGTTGCCCCCGCTGTATACCATCTCGAGTGAATTGAAAAACGTCTCAGGACTGAAGAAGTAGATGACGCTGTTGACTGATCTTAAGAAGGTCAGGCCACACTGTTCGCAGGTCTTTCTATCCGGGAGCCCAATCGCGGGAAGTCCGGCCAGAGGCCGACCGTCAAGCAGATCAATCCTTTGGTCTTGTTGCAGCATCGCCAATTTGGGAAACCTGTCCCCTATGCATGAGCTGATCTTAGATTGCACAACGGCATAGCTTGAAGCGCCATCAAACCCTGGGCATGGTTAGTATAGCATCCTTCACCTCGTAAGGTAGACGTGGTAGCAGATACACCTACGGCGTTGACAGGTTGCATCTGAGATGAATACCCCATTCAGGCTGTCTTTAGACAAGGCAGCCGATGGTTCACTGGCTGGGCTGCCCGCTCGAGCCGGCGACACGGACAATGTGCTTTCGACGGCGTTGTGCTGGGGGACTGATGGCGCGGGCGAGAATTGTACAGCGGGTGACCCATCTTCGGGAGGGGTGTTCACAAGGGTAGAGACATATCCCCGGAGGGCTGGTACACTGAGAGAAATATCAGGCGAAAAGTGGCGCACTATCGACGCCATCAGTTCGAACTGAGCCTTGGACGTGTGATAGTAAGGTCGAGCGACAACCTCATCAGTCACGGCACAGTTCAGCCCCAGGCGATGGCATCGTTCGCAGTCTCTTGACGGTGATTTCTCACACTGGGCAAGTCAGCGCGCGAGCCCCGGCGAGAAAATTGTTGGGCGCAGGGCAGAAAGACCGGCGGTTTACCTTGATCTTTCGGCGTCTGCAATTGATGCAGCTGGACGGCTGTCGACGGCTCTTTCCGTTGGTGCTCATGGTGGTAAGATCGGGCCTGGAAATTGCGCACGCGAGTGAAGTGGTGATATGTTAGACTCCGTGGTCAGTTGAAAGGACATTCAGTGCAGGACTCGGTATCCACAACCCGACGCCCTGACAGATACAGTATGCCTTCCGCTATTCCCGAGTGCGGGGGACGCTGCCGAGCTCCATTTCTGCGGCTCGAAACACTAATTATCCCGTCTAGCACTCCCCTGTCAGGAAAATGTACGCGTACTAAGAGAAATGCGTGTGCCATTTTTCTGACTTAGGCATAGCCGCCCCGACTACAAGTGTCACTGGCACGTGCCCAACCTCAAGTCATCGTTTCTAACGCGCCCGAGCATCTCGCCCGAGCAGACGGTCTATCCTATATACAGTAGGCTATGGCCAGGATACACTGGCTATGCCATATACAGGAAAGTGCACTCATACCTCTTTTCAAATGGAGCACGAGTCAAGTAGTGGCGAGCGGTCGCCGTTGTGGTCCGCCCACTAGCTTCGCGGTGACCGCTGTCATGGATTGTGGTCGGTGTGTAAGTGCGAAGGCCCACGATGACATCGGCCGCCAAAGAGAACATAAAAACTTGATGTTCTGCACGTCGAGGTAAATATCTAATCCCTAACCGACGACAAAAACCGGCACATCATGTCGTTTAACGATCCCAAACTGGAAGTCGATCTCTCAGGGTTTGGCCAGAAGCTTCTCGTTCTGATACTTGTTCTCTTGAGCTTGGTATGTTCCTGCATCAGGCGATACGAATTGTCGAATGTGCCTTTTCTCCCTGTCACTTCGCGCGTTTCCTTTCATCGCTCCAGCTGTCCTTGTGTGTCTAATTAGCCCAATTAGCCCGCTATTTACAATATCTACTTCCATCCCCTTGCCCGGGTTCCGGGCCCCTTCCTCGCAAAGATCTCGGACCTGTGGCACGCGTACCATGTCTCAACTGGGACCCGTCACATCTTGTTGGGTGAACTGCACGAAAAATATGGTAAGACTTCACCGCTCACTTGGTTTGCCGCGGAAGCTCAATTTCGCCTAGGCCCGCTCATTCGTCTCGGACCCAATACGGTCTCGGTGAATACGGACGACGGCCTACAAAAGGTATTTTCGGCCACGTCACCAATCGATAAATCCCCCTTCTACAAAGCCTTTGCGCCTGGATTTGACAGTAGCTTTGCTGCTGTCGGCCAGGCATTCAAAGAGAAGAAGTCAATCCTATCTCATGCATTCGCGCAGAAGAGGCTAGACGCCATGGAGACAACATTTATGGAGCACACCCGGAAGCTTTGTCATATCATGGCGACACGTGAAGAAGTTGACCTCGACGACTGTTTGTCGGCTTTGACCATAGACATTCTATCGGATGTTTGTTTTGGTGAGACGTTTGATTTGCTCCACAATCCCGCGGAGAAAACAAGGATCAGCGAAGGCTTGGAGCATGCGGCGAAATTCGTATCATTGGTAAGGCACACCACATCATTTGTCCCCCTTCGTCGTACGGCAGAGTAAAAGCTGACTTGATGAGCACCGTAGGAGGGTACGCTTTGGCGATGGCCCATATTACAGAAGACGATCAGGATTTTATCACATGCGTGTACGACTCGCAACTACCCGGCGCAAGTAGGGCCTCCCCCTCTTCACTTTCCCAATCATGTATTCGAAGATTCATTAACAAGAGTACCAGAGGGCCATTGGAGCGATGCTGAATCAGAGAAGTAAGGCCTCGGGAAACGGAGAAATATTCAACCATTTGCTGGAGGCCACGAAACATGACACCGGAGAGCATTTCTCTGACCAGGAATTGCTAGGCGAGTCAATCGTACTGTTCGTCGCAGGATCGGACACCACCTCGACGGCTCTCCTTACCACACTATGGCATTTACTGCGGCACAAGAAGGCCTACGAAAGAGTGACCAAAGAAGTGAGGTTGGCCTTTGGATGCATAGACGACATCACGTACCAAGAGGCACAGCATCTGCCTTACTTGAGAGCCGTTATCGAAGAGAGCCTGAGAATCTTTCCACCAAACTCCGGGTTCATCCCGAGACAAGTCCTCGCTTCCGAGCAGCCTTTCGTACTGCATGATGTGGCTCTCCCACCTGGGGTTTGTTATTTCCGCTAAAGGATTCCGCGGCTAAATGAAAACTGACTCTTGAGCCTCACAGACAGAGATAGGCGTGTCAAACATGTCTCTCCACCGGAATCCCCTCTACTTTGAGGACCCAGATGAATTTATCCCAGAGAGGTGGCTCGAGGGGGAAAGTATCAAGAAGGGCAAGCCGGCGTTTTCACCTTTCTCAAAAGGTCCAAGATCGTGCCTTGGAAGGAAGTGAGTCAGTTTCCTCGCCCGCGGTCGACAATTCATTGCTGACAACTTAACCTCAAGCATGGCGTACATGGAGATGACTCTGGTGCTTGCAGCGTTGATTACAGAATTCAACATGCAGTTCCGAGATCCGCAGAAGGAGTTTGAGCGTGGATACGCGCCTACTGATTCCTTTGTACTGCTGAGGCCCCGCGTGAACATAATTGGAAGGCGCAGCCGGGTTTGAGAATCAGTAGTTTGCAAATGCACCATCTGGTCATTACGTCGAGAGTCACTTGTGAAACAGGCTTGAATAGGAATTTTAAGTATTGAAGACGAGGGGAATGATGATGGGCATGAAGAGGCATTGGATTGGTTGTTTGCATTTGTCGTAGAATAGATGATTTTTCAATTTGTCACTTCTGGCAGCCAAGAGCAAAGAGCACCAGCTGCCGTGAATACTCAATCATTCGCCTCAAGTTGCATGATCACGCGACAGAATCGGAGGGCAAGAGAAGACAAGTAATCACATTGGGCAAGCGAAACGAAACCTAGCTTGGCTCTTCTCATGACACGGAGTATTGACGCCGGTGGCATAGCATCTCCAGGGCTGGTAGTTAGTCTGTGGAAGCGCAACAGGGCAACGAAAAATGAAACAAATGCATTCAAGGCGACATCCTGCTGATGGAATTTCATCGAATCTGTATATATCCGCAAGCTGTTAGTGTGGCCTCAGGGAGGCAATGAAGCGTTGGATGCGGTGTCCGCGTTGTTGCCGTTCAATGCGTCGGTCTCCGCAGCGGTCTCCGCCCGCGGTCTCCGTTGGTACTTGCCTGGCCAAGTCCGGGTAGAACTCATGTGATATCCATAGTAATTTTGTCGTTCGCGAAAGGCTTCAGTAGAAATGAGACGTAGAGGGGGATAAAACAGGTCGCAGCAAGGTGGTATCAATAAAGTCCGGCTCTTTGACCGCAATGACGACTGAAATTCACCAGCCAAATGAGGCAAACTTGTTCATCAACGGAGAGGTACTTTGTTCTTCCAAAGCATTTTGACCGTAAAAACTATCTGCTTGCACAAGGCTCTCCAGTTCACAGATGCCTCAGACACCACAGAATTTACGACATAGTTACTCGCCTTGGACTCAACTCGCCATTGCCGTGTTCCCCTCCCGAATGAGAAAGTCCAAAGCTCTGCGTACGTAAGGCCACTCTTCGTCCTCCGGAGACAAACCAGCGTCGAAACCGTGGTTCTGATTCGGAACCAGACACAGCTCAGACTTTACGCCCCGACTGCTCAGATCCGCAAACGCCCTTTCGCTAAGGCTACTGGGGATCATGCTATCAGCATCGCCATGTATGAAGAAAGTTGGAGGAAATCCGCGGTTGAACGCCAGGCTTGGCTCAATATTTTCAAAATTGCCGTCTTGCATAATAGCTCGAATGTGTGTCCCATTCTTCAGAGCGGTGAAAAGCCAGGCGTTGCGGGGGACGGAGAGGTCCGGAGGAGGCATGCCCCTTCTCTTTGGCTGACCGCTTGGGCTGATTGAAGCCTCAGCTGTCTTTTCCAATGAGGTGAACGTTGTCGTCAGAGTTGGTTCATGGTGTATCTTGTCCAAAAAGCTTTGGTTAAATGGCGGGATTCCTGCCAGTCCAGGCAGTGGCTTGTGCCAAAACGCATCCTCGAGGTACTTGACACCGTAAAAGTCGAGAATAGCCCGAGGTGGCGTAGCAAGACTCCCCTTCTCACACAAAATCAGCATGTCTTCCCGATGACAACTGGCTTGATTCTGGAAGTGGTGTTCATACCAAGTGCAGCGCTAAGAGGCCGCCAGCAGATTGGCCGAATGTGACAATCTTTTCCGTGTCCAACTGAAGTCCAGATTCCTGGGCAAGTCTCATGGGTAGACCGGATTTGCACCATGAAAAGGCATCGATAGCATCCTGCACGACATTGCACAAGGAAACCTGGGGGCACAAGCGATAGTCTGCCGAAACAACCACGTAATTTGCACCGCAGAGGTACTCGATCTCCACCTCAGGTATGAAGTGTCTGGAGCCAATCACAAAACCCCCTCCATGAAAGCCCAAGGCTAGAATATCACGATTAGCGACGATTCGCAGTATGTGGGGAGTTCAGCTTGAGCCAGACATACCAATTCCGTATGAGTTCTCAGCCTCGGTCGTAGGGGCCTTCCAGTGTACCGTGGCTTTGATGTCGATCCCATGGACCTGTTTGAAGGCATAATATTTCTTCATCCTCATGATTTTGAGTTCCAGCGATGGAAAATATCTAATACTGGTAGACACAACTTTTCAGTTAGATTTTCCGTACCTCTTGACGTTCGACCCAACTTCCACTTCTCCGATATGCTTTCCCGAGTTGCGGCGACCGAAGATTCAGCGCGATGTCCGCACTCTTGGACGTATCCCGCGTCAAACCGACAAGAACTAGTTATCGGTGGAGGCAGTGCGGTCGCCGCCAGGCCAATCTCTCGGACTTTGGACGCTGGCCGCATTCCTAACTTGGAAACTCTTGAATGGTTACAGTGGCCACTAAATAAAGCAAGTGGAGACCCAGTTCTCAATCATCTTGCCGTCAAGTGATCACACATCTCGGGCTTCGACCATCATCATCCACCTGCACAAATCTCACACCGTCTACTCCACCAAATTCTCCACATCATGGCCGACCTCACCAAACATGCCGCAAGCCTACCTGCACAGCCTGAGGTCGACTTCCCTGCGCAACCCTTCTTCGAAGGTCCCGAAGCGCCTTGTCGCTTAGAAGCAGAGGTCTACAACTGCATCGTGCGGGGAGAGATACCCAAGCAAGTCGATGGAACCTATTATCGCTGTATGCCCGACTGGTCCTGGGCTCCTCTATACGATGATGACGTCTTCATCAATGGCGACGGTGCTATCGACGCAGTCCGTATCAAAAATGGCCACGCCGACTTCAAGCAGAAGTATGTGAGAACTGCTAAATTTGTCATTGAGCGAGCGGCGAGACAGTCAGTCTTTGGCAAGTATCGTAACCGATACACTGATGATCCCCGTGTGAAACATGAGGTTCACTCTACTGCGAACACGCATATCATCTATTTCGAGAATCAGTTGCTAGCACTGAAAGAAGACTCTCGCCCTTATGCAATGGACCCAGACTCTCTTGAAACTAGAGGTTCGTTAACTTGAGCTCTCATATTGGATTCCGCTGACCCACAGGCCATCCAGGGCTGTACGACTTCAAGGGCCAGTATTCCGCTCCCACATTCACCGCGCACCCTAAGATTGATCCTGATACTGGTGAACTCATTACCATGGGGTATGAAGCAAAAGGTGATGCAACAAATGACGTTGCCTACTACCTATTTGGTAAAGATGGGAACAAGCTTGAGGAATGCTGGATCAAGACCCCGTATGTTGGAATGATGCATGATATGGCAGCGACCAAGAACTGGGTCATCTTCGTTCTTATACCTTTGGAGACTCAGCCAGTCGAGCTCCTCCAGAAAGGTTCCAAGCACTTTGCCTGGGCTGAGGACAAACCGTTGACCTTCGGTATCCTCCCGCGCCGCAATCCAAAACCCGAAGACGTACGTTGGTTTCATTACGAGAACGCCTTTTACGGCCACACGGGAAACGCCTTCGAGGGTGCCGATGGCTGTGTCTATCTGGATGCTCCCTTGACTTATCACAACAAGGCAAGCTCTCGTCTCGACATCATCATGAAGCAATGTGCAAGCTGACAAATCTCAGTTCTGGTTTTTTGAGCCACGAGGGGCGAATATGTTCACCCATCCGAGCTCCAAGCCCAAGGACGACCGGAAACCGGAGTCTCACTACGTTCGTTGGAAGTTTGATCCGAATGCAACAGATTTTCATGTCGAACCCACCGAGTTGGTTAATCTGGACGGCGAAATGCCCAAAGTAGATGATCGATTCATGACAAAGAAGTACCGCTATATCTTCCTCAGCATTAGCGACCCAAACGCGGGATACAGCCCGGTTGGCGGCACGTACAATGCGATCGGTAAAGCCGACATTACTACGGGCAAATACGAGTATTGGTCCGCTGGTGAACACACGGCATTGCACGAGGTCGCATTCGCCCCCAGATCTCCAGAAGGTAAGATTGTGCAGCGAGCTCCCCGGCAACTCGTTCTCTGTTGACCTTTTATCCACCCAACAGCATCCGAGGGTGACGGGTACCTGATCACCGTCGCCAACAGGCGCGACGTGCAACTCTCCTCCATTCTGATCATTGATGCAAATGACATCCAAGCGGGACCTGTCGCCGTCATCGACTTGCCTTTCCGCTTGCGCAACGGCATTCATGGAAGCTGGGTTCCTCGGTCCGATATGTTAGTTGATAAGGATCTGTGCGACATGACTGGTGTGACCGAGGAAATCCGACAGAAGTTTGCTGGCACGGTGGTGAAGCCGGCTTTGCTCAAGTGAAAAAGTTATGTAGCTCAAATCAGCATTTACTCGCTTGTTTGATGAAATGCTGAGTGTTCGTGAGGAAGATTGATAAAGCTTTAAACCCTTCTACCGAAACACTAATCACCTCCAATTCTAGACTCATTTAGGCCCAGAATTACCGTAGAAGGACAATTAATAAGCAGACAGGGGCCATTATCATTCTTTGCAAGGAAGGAATTCGCGCGTGCACTGCAGGAACCTTGCAGGCAGCACAAGGGCCAGTGTCTTGTCTATATTCATTTTAGAGTTTTCTGTACTGTCTCTCAGTCATATGCCAGACTGTAGGCCGGCCTTCACATCGAGTGCGAGACAGGTTGAGTATGAGGTGCCAACGCCGATCATATTGAACGCTGCACGCCCGGGGCGGATCCATTGTGTCACACGCGGAGTCGAAGTGCGCCCGCAGGAAAGCCTAGGCACGAGTCTGGGAAGCACAGCAGCAGTGTTGCCAGCATGGACTTCTTGATTGGCGTCAGCATGCACATCTCTGCGCGCGACAAGGCGCACCTTTTCCGACTTATTGCATACAGCCCAATCGGTAGCCCGAGAATGGTGAGCTTGACCGCCTGTGGAACACGAACGGAGGCCGTGCGGAAGCCACGAGGAGGGGCTGGCGCTTGACCGACCTAGATCATCCTTATAATGCACCGTTGGGCTTGTCATTCGGTATTCTATGTGCAGATACCTCTTTATCCTTCTACTGTCCATTCCAACTTCCACTCCAACTATCAGAATCCACTCATCATGGCAGATGCCTTCAGTCTTGCTGTCAATATTTTTACGCTCCTCGAATGCGGAAGGAAGTTTGTAACTTTGGCTTTGGATGTTCACAAGAATGGGAAAGATGCAGTATCCAGCCTTAATCTGATAAATGAAGATCTCAGCAAGATCGGAGGTGAACTTAGCCAGACACGCCCTTCATCTACGTTCCATAATCAGGACCAAACCGATGAGCGGATCTACCAGCTGGCTACGAGGTGTACGAAAGTTGCAGGACATATGCAGCAGACCATTGAAGGGCTGGGAATGCACAGAGTCAACCGCAAGGCAGGCAGTGCAGTCGTGACAGCCTTTAAATATAAGTGGAAACAGAGTGATATTGTGGCGTTCCAATCAGAAATTGAAGACTTGCGAAGTGAACTCATGTTGAATTTGATTCTATGGCTCAGGTTAGTCTGTCATTATCATTGAAGAACCCCAGGCGAACCAGTCTTTGATGTTAATAATCCGGACTAGGAGTGGTATGATGAAATCCCTAGACAACCAGGACAAGATGGTCCAAAAGTTATCGGAACTTCGAAGCCATGATGAAGGCCTCACGAAGAGGTTAGATGGTCTGAGTTTTCAGCAAGAAGGCTTTGTTCAGCAAATTGTCGAGATTCTCTCGTCCCACGCCACTGCGAGGGTCCGATCCAATGATTACAACCGACCACAGACATCGTTAGAAGCGGACCTCATGGAAGCTGTGCAAAATGCTCCACAAGCTATGGGAGACGAGGATGTAGAAAGGCTCCAACTGCCGTCAACCCGACTAGGACGTGTCCGGAAGCAATTCATCCACATGTTCCGGTACGAAAGTATGTTTGAAAGGGAAGACACTGTGGCCAAAGCACACCAGGACACGCTGAAGTGGGTATTTAAGTACCCCAGCAGCGAGGCTCACACCCCGTGGACATGTGACAATTTCTGTCAGTGGCTCGAATCAGAAGACCAGCTCTACTGGATCACAGGCAAGGTGGGAACAGGCAAGTCGACTCTTATGAAGTACATCTCTGAGGAGCTCCCTACGACTTCGGGAGCAGGCAGAGAGCGACGTTGTACGCCTTATCTCCTTCGATGGGCGAAAGACCGGCCATTATTTATAGCGACGTTCTATTTCTGGGCAAACTCGACTGAAGATATAAGGATTCAGACTTCGGCGGAAGGCCTGTATCGAACTCTGCTCACCCAAATACTGGAGGCTTATCCGAAAGCTGCACCGCGCGTGTCGTCTCAAAGATGGGAGAATTTGTGTCTATTCAATAAGAATTCCAACACTCCCGGAGTCACAGAACTTAAGATCATGGTAACCAAGGCCATCGAATACGTGAGCTCCGTGGCCAAAGTCTGTCTTTTCATCGACGGCCTCGACGAGTTTGAGGGTGACAACGACAATCTCTATGGTTTAATCACTTGGATGAAAGACTTACCAATCAAGCTTTGTGTTTCCGGTCGCGAATCTGACATAATTCTTACCGCGCTGTGGGATCAACCGCGTTTGCAGATGCAGCATATCAACTTCGAAGACATTCAGCAGTACGTGCAGAGGACGTTCTATGATGACCCGAACTTTACAGCTAAAAGTCGGGTGGACTCTGCTTTCTGCGACCAACTACTGGATGAAATCGTCTCTAAATCACAGGGTATTTTCCTCTGGGTCGAAATTGTTTGTAGGCGTTTGATCCAAGCAATGTCGAGAGGTGGTCTTGTTGGCGATTTGAGGAAAATATTAAACGAGCTCCCAGTGGATCTGTATAAACTTTACAGCCATATACTCGACAATCTTGATCTTCAGGATCAGGCAGCCAGATATTTCTTGCTTCTGCAAGCATTTTCGGGACGGCCAGATGCGCTGCTCTTTTCTTTCGCAGATGATATTGGTGAAGATAGCGAATTCTCCTTGAAAATGCCCAAGAAAGCTCTGATGGATACGGAATTGCAGTATCGGGTCACTGAATTAGGGAAGCGACTCAACTCAAGATGCGGGGGTCTTCTCTCTCTCTCGATGGGGCCCGTCGACTCTGAGACGCCGTCTCGTTCTGACATAGGAACTGTCAAATACTGTTTTGGAAGCGCCAAGGACTATTTGACAATGGACAGCACCCAAAGAAAGCTCATTGGCATGTTGGACGCGCCCTTCGACCCGCACCTGAGACTATGCTCAGCACATTTGGCGCGATGGAAGTGCTACGCAAGCGATAATTTCGGGTCAGAACGGCACACAAGTATCTACAATTGTGCGGAACATGCAAGAAAGGTGGCCACAGAGAATCATGACTCGATGATTCGAGTACTCGACAATTTGGATCCTGATTTTGAGGCCCAGTTCTATATGGATGATAGTCATTTCGGACGTTATCCTTGGTTTGGGCTCAACCTTTTGTCTCTCACTGTGGTTCTAGGTGTCAGCGAGTATGTCAAACGCAAAATACGGCAAGGTCAAGGTTATATGGTCAGATGTTCATTGGTTCGTATGGCTCGGCCCGGATTGGCAGATTATGAAATCGGAGCTGGAGGATCTTCAAGGTCACCAAACAAACAATGGGAGAAGAAATGGGAGAATATCGGTCTTATGGAAAAGTTCCTCGAGGCTAATCGAGGTCAAAAGCTAGAGTGGCCGCTTTTGCTCGATGCCCTCCTTTCCCGAAGCCAGCCAGACCCAGAGATGGTCTCCCTGCTTCTCGAGAATGGCGCAGATCCTAATCTCATTGTTCGATGCGCCCAGCGGGAAGAGAGCGCATTGGATGCTGTCTTGTATTACGCATCGAGAAAAACATTGAGAGAAGATACCGATCGGGACTCGCAGCTGCCGGATGCGAAGAAAGCGTGGGTGGACTCCTTGTGTCTTTTGTTGCGGTATGGGGCTAAGCCACACAGATCCGATGTGCAATTCCTCAGGAAGTTCATTGGTGAGGACGTGATTCATGCGATGAAATTGCCTCATCTGGGTTGTCATCGTGACTTCGTCTCAAGACTTTTGGCGTACTCTGGGCTTGGTTCGTGACACTGGGGAAACATTGAAGGAAAATGATATAGGAATTGAAAGTGACATATTTGAATTATCAGGCAGAAGCAGAAACATTCACATTTCATAGCTACAACAGATGCAGGTCGTCTTGCTAGAGAATCATAATGAATTGCGCAATGAGCTAGGAGATATCTCTTGGATCATTAAGTGTATGCTAAATCTAATTGTTGTTCTAAAGTTGAAAATATGGTTACTCCCAAGATTTTTGATAATGTAAAGCTCTAACACTGTATGAAGGGACTGGTGCATACTGCTTAAGAGGCATATGTATACAGATTAAAAACGAGACCACTTATAGGTATCCAGGAGCACGAAGAAAAACATTAGCTAATGTTTCCTACGTAGGTAGGGGGCTGATCTACCCCTTTTAAACCAGAACATGCAGACTTTGAAGTCCCGATGTGCCTCGACAATTTCTGACCACCAACGTACCTGATTGGAACACACGGGCACTCTATGCTTTCCACAACGTATCCGGCCACTGATCCTCATAATCCTCCTTCCCATCCAGCAACTTAACCAGATTCTCTCGAGCGCTCCATCGAATATTCCACGTCTTTTCATGATCCAAATCACTCCCCTCCTTCTTCTCAAAATGCGAAAATAAACTCGGTTGCGTCGTCAAGCACACATGCCTCGCATGCTCAAACGTCCCATCGCAAAACTGCCGCAGCCCCAGATCAAAGGGGTCATCCATCTTCCACAAGCCCAGATCATACAATATCCGCCTCGCCCCAGCCTGCGTCACCCCGTAGGCAAACGTACACACGGCGTCGAGCGCGTGGTGCGTGACCCTCGTGTGCGCCGGATAGGAGTTGCGGAACCGCGCGTGGCCGTCGTCGTCCCACGAGTGGATGCTGCCGGTCTGCGGGACGGAAGGGTCCTTCTCTTTGACCACCGCACCGCGCGAGATGTGCCGCGACCGCTCGGCCCACTGGTCCCTCGGGTCGCCGGTGGGCTGCTGCACGCCGCAGTGGCCCAGCCAGAGCACGTCCCAGCCGTCGCCGTACGGCGACGCCGCGGGGTCCTCCGTCCTGGGCAGGTTCGCGAAGCTGAACGGCGGCGGGTCGAGGCCCGCGTCCTGCTCCTGCACGGTCGGGTACGTCGGGTCGGCGTACGCCGCCCTCCCGGCCAGGGGCTGCAGCAGCGCGCGGCTCGCGAGGGCAAAGTCCCTCGCCTGCTCGCGGATGCGCACGTCCCAGTCCAGGTCGTCCTCGAAGATGACGGCCGAGCTGAGGTTGTGCTGCACAATGTACCACAGCGCGTCCATGTGTGCGCGCCACGACGCGCGCACCTTGCCCGTCCACCCTGCGGCCTTTGGGGGCATCGCGGCGCCGGGGACCTTGGCGGCGTCGACGCCCGGGAGGAAGGTGAAGCGCAGCCCCGTCGAGGCGCCCATGAGGGTCATTCGGTCGCGCTTGTCGGTTCGGTCGGGCATATTGATGACGATCAGCTCAGCAAACTGTTGAGATAGGGGTCCAGTTAGTATTGAAGGCGGGTGCTGGGGCGCATCACATCTACTTACACCGAGGGTCGCGTTTGCCGCGTCTTCCACTGACAGGCCATAGTCGTTCGTATTTCCCTGGGTCACGGGAGCCACAGGTTGTTTTGGAGGAGCAGGCACAGTTGGCTTGCCAGTGGCAGTGGGATGTTTAGGTTCTGAGCCAACACCATCGATACGGTTCGACTGTTGCTCTGACCCGGGCTCGCCACGCTCAGGGGGGTTGAAATATGTGATTCTATGGCGGGAAGACTGCCATCGAAGGCCTGTCAGCAGTAGGACGATTCCTGAAGCGGCCACAAGAGTGGTTATCCAAAATCTCCATGGTGGTCTGTTGGGAATGAGTCTAAACATTAGGTGCAGGTGGTGGCTGCCGGCGTGGGATAAAGCAGAGGTCAGAGAACTTGCAAGGGAGAAAATTGAATTCGGCTGCCTGATTACCACTGTGTTCCCATAATCCCCTCATCTCCCTTGCAGACGCGGTGTAACAGTAAGACACGAAGGAGCCGTATAGAAATACGCGAAGGGGCTAAAAGTGTGGAAAGCAGTTCGAAAGGGGTCTAGTGAGACAATCACCGGCTATACTGCTAAAAGCCCCATTCCCCAGAATCCTCAAAGACAAAAGAAAGTTACAAACTTCAAAAACACACAATTATTCTCTGGCAAGGCTAGCCGCATCTGTCAAAATCACACCACGGGTCCCACAGGGCAGCGAACAGCGGCAGACTGAAACACCGCAGAAATAGTGAGACATAACTCGGCTCCAAGTTGGCAACGTCTTTGAAAACAAAAGAAAATTCACTTGCTCGCAAACGCGACCATTCGGGAAGAGAGATGAGAGATTTTTGTTTTAGTTGAGTTTGTATGATTTCGATTCAAGACGGCTTGCGAGATTTAGACGGACCTGTTCGCTATATGATGGCAATTGCTGTGTGTGTATCATCGCGTTGGCCACCACTCCCTTGAGAAAGAGCTTGACCTCATTAGTCTACTTCTGTCTCAGGGAAGCTAGAATCCAGGGTCTCGCGTGTGAAAACAATAAAGTAGCAATTGGCAAGCGAGGCTGATGATCAATAATAATGTCAAAGAATTAACACGTCCGTCAGCCTCATTGCAGGGACTGTATACTCCGACTACGTCTCTCAAATATCGCGTGTTCCCAGATCTTTCTCATATATATATATATATATTCAAATACCCCTCGACCTTGGACTTTTCGACCTCTCATTTCGGGGTGCAAATTCCAGGGTTGGCCTCCTTCAAAATGCTGGCCACTCCATTTCTTCATGATCCGGAATCCTCCTCCCTCTTGACACAAAAGACACACGAACTGTCACGCCACTCAAAATTCTCTCTCTCAAAAATCTGTTTCCAATCGACGGGAGCCCAAGGTACGTCTGAATCGGTGTAGCCCCAGCAGGCCTCCGCCTTGCACAACAGCGTATACATCAGCCTCACGCGCGGAAACCCCACGAGTGCGGAGCGGCCATGTACCAGCGGCCGACCCGACAGCACCGGGTTGCACAGGGCGAGGACACCAAGAAGGTCTTCCAACACTTCTCGAGGCCAGATCCGCTCGAGACCAGTTTCGAGATCTCCATGGCCACAGATGTTCTTCGGGGCCCCCCACAGCCGGCAGGCCAGCTCGCAAGCCGCGACGGCAAGCATGACGTCGGCGCTGGTGTCGTCGTTTCTTTGGAAGCATCCCGCAACCAACAGACTGTCGCGAACCTAGTAACTGTTAGTCACTTGCTACGGATTCTGAAGGGGTACATTCTGGCACATTCCAAAACATGACAGACAGAGGGGGGGGGGCGTGAAAGGACTGGAATTGTACATACGTCTTTGAGGAGCAGGTAGGGCTCTTCTTTCTTCAAGGGAACATGAGCCGGCCATTTCTGGCAGCCGATGGTTTCCCGGATCGTGGAGACTGATACACAGCGGTACGCCGGGCCGGAAACAGGGCCCCATATGAGCCACTCGCACGGGTAGTTTATGCGGGCGATACCGAATTGGGGGACGTGGAAGATCTTGTTCAGCAGCGTCTTCTCATCACCAAGGGCCCAGGTGTCGAGGACCGCAATGTAACTGTCATGATCTTCCTCCAGCTTTAAACGGTCCCGCCCGCCCGTGCTTGGACGAAGCCGTGTGCAGGAGAATCTGAGCGCAGTCCTATAATCGTGTGACCATGAGCTGAATGGCGTTGCGGGATCAGTAAGCTGGCAACAATGTCTTATCACCCGGTATAACACCATCTCTGGATCCGAGTTACTGCCGACTTCCATCTCTGTATCGTATCCTTGAAGAAAGCCCAGTGGGAAGATGCCCTCGGCAGTGTT
Organism: Diaporthe eres; assembly: GCA_022225955.2. Lineage (NCBI taxonomy): Eukaryota > Fungi > Ascomycota > Sordariomycetes > Diaporthales > Diaporthaceae > Diaporthe > Diaporthe eres. The sequence continues at coordinate 1,384,773 of JAKJXM020000033.1, read as the reverse complement.
CTGCCCGGGTATACCTCCCCCCGAGTGCCTGTTGAATCCACGAAACAAGAAACGCGGAATACGTAGGCCCGGGGCGTGAAATGGGTGATCTGGTGTCGCCATTATCGCCGAGGTTCACGCTGAGGTCAGAAGCACGTCCTATGAATTGGGCCTAATGATATGGATCAGCCAAAAGATGTCGAGAGAAATGAGTTGATTGAGGCTCGGGTTTCTGCTCTGACATGAGCGTTCCACTGGATGGTGATGGACTGAATCCAATAACTATGTAGTGCTTGACGAATTTGAAGAATTAAAGGCATCATGCTCCCTCCTCCCAGTGGAGGAGATCGCTGATGTTACTCTGAACATTTCAAGCAACTTTCTTTCGCATTATTTTAGCTTTGCGAAACGTTGTTTTGTTTTCCCACACTACTCTCTTTAGTGGGCATTAGCTTGGTGGCCGTATTCTGATCTCACTGAGTCTAAAGTTCTGCTTCTTGCCTTTCAGCGTGCTCTCCCTCGTTAGCCTGGTACTAGCGCCTCTGTATCATTGCTTGAGAATGCATCATGGCCGAAAATTGGAGTTTTTGGGCGACAGGCACAACCTCCATCAAGGCCAGGGCCTGGATGCACAAATCTAACTGGGTATATGCCCAGACTCGTGTGATCAAACGGGCCCTACTAAGAAATATTCAATGAATGTACAGGCAACCAAGGTGTTGGAATCCGCATCTCCTCTGGATCGTATTTCCTGATCGGGGACTCCTGGAATACTGGCGCACAGGAAAATTGACCAGCGCCGTAGCGTATGTGCCTTCCTGGCATTGGTGTCGACTGTCGATAATATTGGAAAGCAGGTCAACTGCCAAGTTTCGAAGTACATAGCTTCCAATCACGATGCTTCACAGTGGCATGCGTCGTGGGTTGCCGGGTCATGTGTGTTTGGATCCCTCAGCCGAGTGCATCGAATCTTTTCAAGTCAACCGTGAAACATCGAACACTTTTCAATTCTCTAAAGCTCTTTCACTTAGGCCAACTCCATCGTAGTCTGAAGAATGAACATGGGACATCTTGGCATTGATATGGTTTGTCTAGTTGCAATTCAAGTACGGAAGGGATGCAGATGGACCAAGCCATGGACTAAGAGCACGCGTACTAGCTCATGATATACTGACGTATAATTTATCACTGTCACGCGGTCATGAATGGGAATCAAATGAGTGAGTCTTGAAAAATGTACAGCAAAAGTCTTGAATTTGTATGGTATATACAGAGAAGCAACACAACAGTTCCCAATCCACAATCACCCAGAGAGCGGATCTCATCCCCGAGTCACCATTCCACTCAACCCCGTCTTACTTAAACACACTCACGGTTCCAGGAACACGAGAGCGCACAGGCATCCAGGCTGGAAACCGCTTAAGCGCGGAAGGCACGGCGGGCCTTGCGCTTGGTGCAAGCGGAGGAGTCATCAGACGCAGAAGCGCCAGTGGGGGCCGCGGCAGCAGCGTTGGCGGCGACCGAGGTGGTGGCCGCAGCGCTGGTGGCAGCAGGGGCAGCCGAGCTGGAGGAGGCCGAGCCGGAGGAAGAGCCGGAGCCGGAGGCACCGCCGACGACGAAGTCGACGCAGCTGATGTAGGTCTGGTCGATGGAGCGGGCGTCCCACCACCACTGGAGGGCGCAGCCGCCCTTCTCGGAGCAGGTGGAGGGCAGGTCGGAGGGGATGGTGACGCTGAAGTTCTCGTCGCCGGGCTGGACGCCGGTGGCGGTGGAGGCGTAGCTGTCCCAGGAGATGAGGGCGTCGCCGATGACGCTGTTGGCGCCCAGGTCGATGACGGAGACGTTGGCGACGCCGGTGTGGGGCGCGGCGATGTCGACGACGAAGGGGACCTTCTCGCCGGCGGTGAAGCTCTGGATGGACGCGTCGGTGGCGTCGTCGAACTGGTAGCCGCGGCACTGCCACAGGTGGCACTTGGTGGCGTCGAAGTCGGACTGCGAGGTGCCGATCTGGGCCATGGTCTGGATGTTGCCGTTGTTGTCCGACGACTGCATGTTCCAGACCTGGTCACCACAGGCGGCCTTCATGGCATCGCCCAGGGGACGGGGGGTGGGAGACGTGACCCGGCCGTGGGCAGAGACGCCGGCGGCGAAGAGGGCGGCAGCAGAGATTTGCTTGTACATCTTGACTGATTTGTTGGGTTGGTTTGGAAAAGGGGTGGTTGAAATTGTGGGGTTTTTGGAACAACTTGTTAGGCTCGGCCTGTTAAGTGAGTGTTTTGATTTTTTTGGTTTGGGTTGAAAGAATGTTGTCGCAAGAGCTGGCTTGCTAGAAAAGAATGGCGGTTGGTCCAAAAGGGGGAAAACTGTAGTGAAGCTTAAGCTTGAGGCTGAAGATGAAGAGAAAGAGCCAAGATGCAACAAGACCCGAGAGAATCAGACGACGTCCCTTTTGTATTATGCTGCTGCCCCCGTCTGGCCCCCGTCTGCCCCAGAGAGAGAAGAGAACCGAGGGAGACCCGCCATCATCGGTGTGAGCCGAGATGAGTTGGCCCTGGAGATCCCACGGGCGCGGCTCCCCCTTTGGTGGCAGTTGGTTTCATGCGCCGCCAAACGAATGACGAAGTGTTGCTTGAGGCTCTGGGACAGGGTGGGCTCGACATGTCAGAATTAAACGCGAGCCGGGGTGGACTCAGGGGTGTATCAGGGGAGGCAAGCCCATGTTGTCTAGGCGGACAAATCAGACACGGCTGGACAAGCGACGAAACCAGGTACGTGGGTCTGCCCTTGCAGTAGGAGGCTGATTAAAGTCACATCCCGCCCCACCGCGTGCCCGGGATGAACCGACTCAGCCAAGTCAGTCACCAATGTTTGCCCTTTCATTCGAGGGCCCCGGCAAAGAGCCTCAGGTCGATCATAAACATCCCAAAGTCAATCACCGCCAACCGCTGTTCGGCCGAGTCGATCTCCCGCAATGGAAACATTTGTCAGGAAACATCGCAAAACGTCGCCCTCAATCCTAAGCCGAATAGCTCTCGCTCCCCCTGAGAACCGGCATTTTGGATCGGATCGGCATTTCTCTCACGCCCCATCCATCTCCATTGAATTCTTTGCCCTGCACTCCTTTCTAGCCGACTTCTCGAAGCCTGGAGCAATCTTTGCGAGGTGGGCTCCCCGCGTGCCGCCGAAGGAGCCTCCTTTTCCCCTCGGTCACCATCCATGGTGTTTCAGGCCAGGCAGGGGAGAACCCACACCAGGGGGGGCACAGCACCAGCGATCCCCCAGCTAGATCCGTCCCATCTAGCGCCAAGCCCAAAACACTGACCGCGTCAATTTGCCTATGGGAGATTTTCTCCGAAGTCGACGACGCAAAAAAAGCCTGCGAGGCTGACCGTAACATGCCTCGGCGATAACAACAGTGAAACAGCCACCGGATAATTTTGTGCGCCGCCAAAGATATGCAAAAGATACTCCGTTTATGGCTCTCACTCCGTTTAGCTCTCGAGTCAATGATAAGCAACGAGAAAGTAGTGTCGTCACTCATCATGGCCATGACCATCTGCGTTCCGGGACCATGACCATATTCTTGTCGTCTGCCGACCCGACAAAGATAGAAAAGAGGCTCTGTTCCAAGCGAAGATTCAACGAGTCGGAAAATCTGCTTTTGGAATCCCGAAGCCCGGCCGTAGATTAATTTCGTACGGACAGCCCAGGTGGTGGACCTGGACCACTCACTGCCTCCTGGATCCGGTGTCGATCAGTGCGAGCCAATACCAATTAGCAGGGTCGACCTGTCACATCGTTGCTTGATCCACTTCGGCGTGCCGACGGCGAGCGCCTGGTGGGAGGGAAGTGGGAATGCACTGCTCGAGTGAGGGGGGACAGGGCGGACGCTCGAGCTTCTCGGAGACAGGCCACTTGACGGGCAATGCTCATCATGGAGCGACTTTCTTCTCCCTGAAGAATGCCCCCTTTCTCTACCTCTCCATTCACAAATGGAAAACTCAGCGCCACTCCAACCACCCGAGAACTGGGACCGTTCCCTTCGTCAACAATCGGCGAGACTTTGGAACGTGTGTACAGCTCAGTGCGGCAAGACTCCATTGGCACCATGATAGTGGCCCTGGCCCCAATGTGGTCTGGCCTGGCTGAGTCTAAGATCCTCCCAACCCCTGGATGTTTCTCGCCGCTGGACATTGGACTCGACGTCGATCATTTTTAATCCGGTCGTCTCTCGATCCCAGCTGATGCAAAACACATACACGGTCACCCACCGATCTCTGTTGAATCCAGGAAGCCTTATGGGGCTCAAACCATGCTCAGAGGGCATGGGTGTATCCATTTTCCTCTGTTCTGGTATCTCCCTGTACTATGCTCCTGCAGTTGCCGTCTGCCTGCATGGCCGTTGCTACATCTCAGATCGTTTCTTGGTTACCGTGGGTTGTTCACTTTTCCGCCCAGCCAGTGAACAGTGTTTCGCCTTCCAACGCAAGCGGCCCGCGGACGAAGATTTGAGGCAGTGTCGGCGTCCCACACAGAACATGATATTGGATAGCGCCGGGTTCGTCGCAGCAGGCCTTCGGGTCGCAGCCCGTGTCGTTCATCTTGCTGTCGGACTGTCGTCACAAAGCTTCGAACAGGCTCAGCTCACGGTCTCGAGACCATCATGGGGATGAGTCCGGGCTTGGTTGTCGGCTTTGGTATAGCTGGACAATCCCCACGACGAAGGTGTCGGAAGGCTCCTGTATTGACACGTGAAAGCGATTATTCTATTCCATCGGCGGGATGTCTCTTGCTTACCTAGGTGGACTTGCCTATTTATCATGGGCTTTTTGTCGGAGTGCCGAATAAGTATATTGGAACATTGACCCCAATTGGGATGCTTTGGAATGTCCGTTCGCAAGGAGTTGGCCAAAGGCTCTCGACTGCCACGAACGCTCCATCAGGTACCCGCCAAAGGGAGAGGGGTTGACGCTTGCAAGGTGGTCGACAACGAAAGTTGGCATTGCAGGCCCAGTGTGATTTGAGCAGTGTTCGATGGTTGACAATTCCTGCCCGTGCCACTGGGCCCGTGATTTCCCATGATGTTGGAGTCTTGCGAAGCTGGAAGATACCGCTGAAAGCGTGAGGGTCTCTGGGTCGTCGCGTTGGTCAATTCGTCCAATACAAGTGCCTCCGAGCGGCAAGTCCGCTTCAGACATTTCTACGGATTGCCCACTAAGCTCTTCTTGGAAATTATACCGACGGCGATGGGTGTCATACTTAGCTGCTCGAGCTCTGGCGGCGACCATGCTTCTCAGTGTTGAGATGTCAATGTGATCAAGCTGATGTTCTCATCCCAGCAAAGACGAACCACCCGCTCTCTACAAACGGTGGCAGCGAGAGTTCAAAAGCGAGTGAGGCGTCGTGGCGTTTTGTAAAAGAATACTGCCTCATGTTTGAGAAATCGAGCCGAACCCGGCGATCTCCCACCTTGATGTCCCCAGCCCGAGGGGATATGTCACCTCAATAGCGAAGATATCAAGAGAGCGGAAACTCCGAAGAATGGGGGACATCGAGGATTATCCAAAAGTTGATCAAGTTCGAATGCGAATTACAAGTTAGCTACAACAATTACCTATTCTATATACAATGCGCCACAAGGAGTGTCAATTGGTCTCCTTGAGTGTAGAGACCCAACAACGCCGGACTGGAAGAGGCCCAATTCGTTACCGTCTCCGAGCAAGATGCCTATTATAATGAGTGTGTGTGTCCCCGCCCCTTTGCCTTTGGCTGTGCCTTTGTATCGTCATGTCTCATAAATGGTGAAGGAGCGAAGCTTTTCAAAGTCGGTAGTACGCGTGGGCCGCGCGCAGTGGACGCCTATACATCCAACATGCTCTTGATCTGCTGCGGTGGCGACGCGAGGGAATTACTTGTGTTGGCGCTGGTGCTCCTTGCGCCAGTAGAAGGCCTTGCAGCTGGGGCCCCAGTGCCAATAGTTTCGTCACTGCGCTGGCGACCCCGTTCCTGCTGCTGTTGTGGTGGCTCCGGATATGGCGGAGGTGGTCCGTCGGTGGAGAGGTAGCTCACGCGTTCAGCGAAGCCCTGCGCATTACCGGCGTTGGGAAAGAGCAGGCCCGCAACGGCCTGCATGGCCTGTTCTGATCGGCGGCGATCATTGCTGCCGGAGTAGGTGGTGGCGCCTAGTGTCGGTCGTGCTGCATCGACACGGCCGGCATTGGACGTGGTCCGTTGGACTTGGCCTGCCTCAACATCTGTCGGGGCATTGGCGGACTCTGCCTCTCTCGTGCGAACCTCATGCATCTCATCGATGTTCTTGGCCGTGGCTCGGCCTCCGCCGACCTCGCGCACATTCCGTGCAATACGCTCGCGCATGGTCTCGCCGTCGCGCACTTGGCCGTTGACCCGCCTCCACCAGGCAGGCTTGCGGACGACGCCCAGCTCGTGGTCTGCCTGGGCACCGCGAATTCGGCGCTGGCGGATGAGCTCTCGGTCCTCGTTGGGGTTGAGGAAGCCGGCAATTATTTGTACGAATAGAATCAACAGAGCCGGGACGTATCCGCCAACAAACGTAGCGACATTATCCCCTGTGATGTCCATGACCGAGTACTGGAACTCCCACGCGCTAAGTGCCTGGTAGGCGACGACGGACAGGGCGAGGGGGATGATGAGCATGAAGCGGTAAGGAGTGAATTTGACGAAGCCGATGGCCCGGTTGAAGATGCCCCTGTTGCGCTCCTTGTAGTGCTTGATGGAGTGGCGGAGGTAGTAGACGGTAGTCAGCCAGCACATGAGGAGCAGGAAGGCGGCGGCCTTGAGCCTACTGTCCGTTGCTCCGGGGGCGGCCCTAAGCCGGGTCTGCTCGGCGGAGCGCTGTAGTTCCAGGCTGCCCCAGTTACGAGGGATACCCATGAAGAAATCGAGCCACCACCAGAGGTAGAAGAAGAGGGGCACCCAGAACTCGAACTTTGCCCTCTTGTCGTCCATCTTGAGGCGGAAGGGGTCGGGATCGATGTACTGTCTCTCCTGCCAGCTGCCCCAGTGGCGGACGGCCTCCCACACGGCGGCCATTGTACACAGGTTCATGAGGAACCAGAAGAAGGAGGTGAGGACGATAGGTATCTCGGGGAGAAAGTAGCGGTCGACGTCGATGTTTGTGACGAGGCTGATGAAGCCGGTGGCGCACATTGCGATCATCCAGTACCACTGCCACCTCCTACCGACGGGCCTGAAGCGCTTCTCGGTGGGCAGGAACATGCTGCCGTGCTTCTTCAGGCAGATGAGGGTGAATACCAGGGCGAGGCCGTAGACGACGGACAGGCCGATGCTGATGTAGCCCCTTGCGGATATGGGCATGATGGGCGAGTAGCACGACGTGGTGTTGAGGAACGTGCCATTGGGAAAGACATATTTGGGGGTGTAGTCGCCAAAGGTGAGCAAGCAGCGGGAGCCATTGGACAGGGTGCCGTTGGAATAGAGGGTGAAGTTCCAGTGCTCGAGGGCGGTCAGGTTGAAGTGGATGTCCCCGATGACGGTGTCTGTGGAGTTGTCGCCGGGCGCCCAGGAGATGATGTCCCTGGCGTCGAAGACGGGCATCGTGTAGGCGGGTGCCTGCGTAGGCAGTAGATGATATTATCCGCGGTGTAGTTGTCGGAGCAGTTCTCTCTCGTCACGTCGGTCACCGTGGAATGTGTTGGTACGGTCGGTGCAGGGCGAAGCAATGCGATGCGATGCGTTGGATTGGATCGACTCGACTTGACGAGCTAGTAGCTAGGAAACGCTGACCGAATTTCAATGAAGAAATCGGTGGACTCGGAGGACAGGCAGGCAGAAGAGTAGACAGACAGACCAGTTGACAAGTATGTCATGTCGTGATCTGTACTGTTCTGTCGTGTCGTGTCGTGGGCTGGACTGCACTGGAATGGAGTTCGAGCGATGAGGAGAAGAAGGTTGCGCTCGACCGCCGCTCTGACATTGACGGGAATGTCAAAAGTCAGTTGCTACCATAGAAGAGCCGAGACTCCGAAGAAGCCGCAAGCCAGTCAAGGTTCAGAAGTCGAAAATCACTCAACAACAGTGCGAGCAGGCAGGCCAGGCCAATGGGAAGGCGGGGGCCACTGGGGAAGGACATGGGGTCATCCTTCCTAGCGCGGTGGATAAGCGGATAAGCTCGCCCAGAGTCAGAACGCGCAGGACGTCATCCTCTGGTGGTTTGTTTATCGCGGTCTTCCCACGGCACATGCGGTGTTTATTTCAAAAACACACTTGCGATGGATTTCGGGTGGACAGGGAACCGTTTGTTTGAAACCTAGCATGAATTCCATGTAAATAAATCCAAGTGTCAGCCCTACCTACTTGAAGTAGGGCTAGAGGTACATGGGTACATCATCGGATGACTTCGTTCTCGGGGTTGCCATTTGACAGGGGGGAAGTACCTAGGTAGCGAGCCCTGGGGGCTACCCCTGTCACCCCAAGACTGCAGGTGGCCAGGGCTCAAGCTTCCATGAAGCCAGATCGTGGGGAGCTTTTCGGCTTCAAGTTTCGACCGATTGACTGCCAGATAACAGCGATTGGCAGCTCAAGGGCCAGCCATTGATCAGTTCAGATGCTCGCGGGCATTGCATTAGCCTGTCCCCCATCAAAATCCCAACCGTGATTACTCTGGCAGTACACCACAACACACCATATTTAGCCGGCCAAGATGGACAGCCCAACAGACGGCCGCGACGAGGAAGAACCCTCCTACATCGACTACGAGACCTTTATCGCCCCAGACTTCTCCTCCTCCGCCTTTGCAAACACTCTCGTCCTCTCTACCAACAATGCAAATGACACCCCCCTCGACCTCTCCACTCCGCTCTCCCGCGTTCTCTTCGACATCCAGGAGATCGACTCCCACATCGACCTCCTCACCACTCGCTCTGCCTTGCCCCTGCTCAACCACACCAAAGACCAGACCGAGGCCAGTGGGCGGATCGTGGGCGAGCTGGATGGCCAGATCAAGAGCCTGAACGACAGCTACAAGCAGCTCGAGAAGGAGGTAATCCAGAAACATGCCGAGGCGGACGAGGTCAGGCAGGTTGCGAGTCGTCTGTGGGAGACCCTGAGGCTGGGACGCGCCGTCGGCCGCTGTTTACAACTGGGACGCCAGCTGGAGATACAGCACGCAGAGCTCGCAGCCGGGACCAAGAAGGAGGACCACAGGACCCTGGTGCGCTGTGCACACACGATCCTGTCGCTGCGGGAGATACTGGAGCACAAGGGCTCCGGCGACGAGGGGCAGGGCTTGGACAGGGTGGACAGCATCCGGTCCCTGCAGGAAAATGTCACGCAGCCAATCGAGACATCAGTCAGGGAGACAAGCGAGAGAATAATACGCGAGTTCTCCATGGGGACTGCTTCGGGCTCCTCCACATTCGCCCAGTCCGAGGAGGTCAAGGCCAGGACGATATCCGCACTGTCAACGCTGTATCTCCTGTCCCCCACGACCCTAGAGAAGGGCCAGAAGTGGTCGCCCATCTGGATGTTGCGAGCCCTCGAGGCCTACCTGCGCACACAACTGCAGAGCAGCACCTCCACGCTGCGCGATGCCCTGGCCGCCCTACCCAGACTGGAGCGCACCTTGGCCGAGGTCGCTGCACGGTGCCAGAACATCGTCGCTCTCGAGATGGTCCTGGAGGCCACCAAGGCGCCAGCCCACCCACTGCTGCCGCCGGGCTCGGGCAACGACAAAGGTCACGGCAACCTCCTCCACCCGCTGCTGGCCTACCTCGAGACCGGCTCGCTGCCCAGCTATTTCTGGCGCACCATGGCCGGCGGCTTGTCGTCTCGGGTCCAGGAGATTATCAACAGGGGCGGCGTGTCGGCACGAACGCTAAGAACAAACAAGGATAATGTAGCGGCCGTCATTCGGGAGTGCGTGATACGCGGCAGCCAGCCGCCCAGTGCGTTGGCCAAGACAAAGGGAGAGAGGGCGGCTGGGTGGGACCGTGAGGTTGCGGTCATGGTCGGCAGTGTGACAGGGAACCTGGGACGATGATGGCCCCGGACTGACATGGAGATTCAATCCCGGAACGGGCACCGTGTCTTGGCTCAGTCCAACGCCCTCTTATGATACCTCCAGGTTGCTGGACTCCACAATCGATCTAATGCCAGTTGCCGCTGAGGCAGAGAGACTGCAGTGGTGTGATCCCCGTCCGGACCTGTGAGGCATGCTGTTGCGTGGAGGATTCGACGTGTGCAGACAAAGGTCCAACAGTCTGCCAGGAGACAAATCGGCCGAGATCACAGCTACGTGTCCCCAGATAAACATTCGGCCGATTACCACAATAGAAAAGGCCTGGGAGCTAGAGGACAGGGAATCACTGTCCCACCTCAAGACAATTATTAGTTCATGGAGTTCCTTCAGACTAGCAAGCCGCCGCCCCCGAGCCATTGGCAAGACATGCATCCGCCCATGCGCACATTTCGATTCTCGAGAGAACACCACGCCGCTGAACCAACGTCATCTAAGGAAGTGTTCAAATCCTCGGCCAGAGACCTGGACCTGGACCTGGACCTGGACCTGGACCACGCAGAGATGCGCAGGAAAACATAATTTAGTCAGACCCACCAAGGCCACGTCTTGTCGACTTCCAAGCAGCAGTTGCTATCATGCAAGCAGTTGTCAACCGACGTGTGAACGTCGACGACCGCCACTTTCAATCCCATTATAACAACGTTGAGGGCTTATTCCGGAATCTGCCCGGAATCTCGTTTATTCCCGTATAATGACTATTCAGCTTCTCTAGGAAACCCACGTGTCCGGGTGCTCAGCAGCCTGCCGCGCCCTTTCACCCACCTTGCCTCAGGGCTCAGCCGACAATTCGTCGACTTTACTCCAAGACTTGGGCATGGATGACAAACGCCCTCGACGAATATTCTCAGCAGAAGACCCTGTCGACTCACAAGCCTGACCTAATTTCAGCACTGCAAAATCAAGCGTGATGGCCAAGGACATTGTGCGTGTTCCTTTCTTCAACATGCCGTATGAACACCAAGACCGATTGACACGCCGCCTCAAAGGGCTTTGAACCAGCAAAGCTTCGAGAAGTCCTTCGCAAAACATTGCAACCTCGTCTTTGTCTGGGCGGGACTATTTTCGTATCACCGCCGGCCCAGCACCTTCACACATGGCACCTTCGCACATGGCACCACGAGGAACAGCTCGGTATTAAATCGCGCCCTGGCCTTCTTGAGACCATGTTGGTCTGCCCCAGTAAGCCCAGAGCAATATCATTTTCAGATTCAATAATTCTCTTTTACGCCTCAATTGACTTGTGACTTGTCGCATAATCCACAATCCCTACTCAGTAGAAACCAAACACAAGATCATCCAACCATGGTCACTACTAGCAGATCAGGCCCAGGCGGCGGCTCATCCCAGTTGGCATCAGCGGCCAGGCTCAGACGGTCGACTGCGCGGCGCACAACTGGGATCCGTGACGCCGCTGTGAAGAAGCTCAGTGCAAACCAGTGCGCCATTGGCAGGATGCTTGGGAGGGCCAGGTGCTCTGATAACTCCAAAGACTGCAAATGCCACAGCTTGGAAAGCAAGCTCCGCGCTGAGCTACTGAGGCTGGCGACACGCCCACTTGGCGAGCCAATCTCTTTCACCATGGACGACTCGTTTACCTTTCAGCCCGCCGACGCAGACCAGGTGGCCTTGTTCTTCAACACATACGGTCACCTCTACCACATTCGCAAGTTCACCCTCAATGACAATGTCGTCAAACTCGACACTCCAGAGCAGATCCTGCCCTACATTATCGCGATAAAGCACATTCCATTCCTTGAGGAGATCTCTTTCGCCGGGGCTTCAATAGGCATCTGGGCTGCTTATGCCCTGGCGGAAGCACTGCGAACCAAGACGAGGCTGCGCCGTGCCGACTTCTCCAACTGCTTTGCCGGACGCAAAACACCCGAGATCGCCCCTGCATTGGACGCCCTCGTCTCGGCATTCCTCGAGCTGCCCATGCTGGAGTCCATCAGCCTCGCGGACAACGCCTTCGGCCCAGACGTCGAGTGGCCCCTGGTCCGGCTCGTGCAGAGCCACACGCCGCTGCAGGAGCTCAACGTCGAGAACCTCGGCATTGGGCCTGAGAGCGGGCCCGCGTTCTGCATCGCCCTGATAACCCTGGCCGAGAACAAAAAAGCCATCGGCGCACCGCCCCTGCGAACCCTCCTGTGCGGCCGGAACCGCTTCGTGCAGGACGACGAGGAGCCGCTGATGGGCATGGCCGACTGGGCGGCGGCGCTCGCGGCGAACCCGCAGCTGCGGACCCTCGGCTTCAGCAACAACGGCATCCGGCGCGAGGGCATGGACCTCTTCGTCTCGGAGGGCCTGGCGCACCTGCACGCCATCGAGGAGCTCGACCTGCAGGACAACAGCATCGCGCCGCGGGGCGCCAGGCACACGGCGCTCGCCGCGGCGGTCGGCGGCTGGCCGAACCTGCGGGTGTTCAACCTCAACGACAGCGTTCTGGGCTCGCGCGGCGCGGCGCTGCTGATCCCCGCGCTGGCGGCCGTGCAGCCCAGCAGGCTGGAGTCGCTCAAGATGGCTGGGAACAACCTGACCAGCGCCAACACGATGGCGCTGGCGGAAGCATTCGGGCAGCTGTCGGAGCTGCGGGACCTGGAGCTGAATATGAACAACATCCCCCAGGACGACGAGGGCTTTGCCACACTCGAGAGGCTGCTGGAGGAGAGGGGCGTGGAGAGGGGTATCAAGACGAGTATGGATTCCCTCGAAGACTTCGACCAAAGTGAGCCATCCCAGAGTGAGCCATCGCAGTAGTTGGGGTTCATGTCTGGCTCTGAGCTTGGGTCTTCAGTGGTTTATCATTTTGTTTCGTCACAGCCATTGTCTTGTTTACATTAGACCGCGGTGTTTGGGCCCCGTATGCTAGTCATAGTTTCATTTGTAATTACTCACGGCATAATAGAAGCGAAGATAATTTGTTGATACTCTCATCTATGATTGATTGGCGATGAAGTGTCTTCCCTGCTGCTCCAATATCTTTCAAACACATGCTTCGTACAAGAAATCATCTTGCTCATGATATTTACGGTATAGATTCCTAGGGGAACCTCTTGTACTTTAAAAGCGTCCTTGAACGGAGTCCAATGCTCCGGAGAACCTCCTGCTTTTGAAATTAATACTAAATGGAATGGCAGTGACACTGGAATATCTCTCCAACTCTTACCTGGTTGCGGAGACTGAAGTCTCATCTTCGATTGTATCAGGCCTAGGTTACCATGATCGGCGGATTTCTTTATACCTGCCCGCCGCATCTGGCTAAGGGAACGGATATTCACACCTGTGAAAACAGATGGTACACCGGTACATCACTCGCGCCACACACCCACACCTAAACACCTACACACCCAATACCTACACACCTAGCACCCACACACCTAACACCTATACACCTAATATCCACATACCTAAATACCAATATATTAAATAATTATATTGCCTATATAAGGATTAGGTTTATAAATTAAGTATATAAATTGGGTGTATATATGTTGAGTATGTGGGTGTTGGGTGTTGGGTGTGTGAATTGGGCGCCCAGTAATGTTGGTAATGTACCGGTGTATTATCTGTTTTTGCAGGTGCGAATATGCATTCTCCTGACTAAAGGTTTAGTATCCTCCGTTGTCATACAGAACTGCCCCTTTCGTTGATAATGTAATTCTATGTCTCTCTAGCACTGGTGCTAGTAAGTATATTTCTGGTGGACGAGGCAGCTAATGGATGTCGAACCTGTGGAGTTACTTTTACATGTGATTTTAGCCATTTGCAGTTTAAATCTGCCTGACCAATGTACAACTACCCACCTAGGTAGGGACCTAGGTAGATACTGCCATCATCTACATTTTGAATGGAGCGGAGTCTCCAGATATCTACATTCTCTTAACAACGAACACTTCTGCACACCAAAGACCAACTTGGGTCTTGCTCTGGATCACGTGTATGACACGTCTTTTATAGCGCTGTGCTAGTTAGCATGACCACAACCTTGGATCTTGACTGGGCTGGTACGGCTGAAATTCGCAGCCGAGCGCGTGACTGCTCGGCGGGCTACGCTAGGTGAGGGATCGACATCTGCCAGCGATCTCGTTCATGAGCCATCCAGATTGCGAATACTGGTACCGGCGAGCTCCTAGTCACAAACCCAGGCGTGGCTCAAATCCTTGGTCTCAGGGGCGCCAGCGGGCTAGCCAAGGTTCGTTCGCGCGCGCGGTTTGTCTGACCGGCGCTGCTGGTGTTCACAGCATCAGCTGCCCGATCCAGATGTCCGGCTCCAGGTCTGGTGCTGCATTCTGCGTGCGCCCCGCCCCATGCGAGCACACAGGCATCGGCGAGGACCTGTCAAGCTCGGATGTTTGTTTCCACTGCCAAGACGTCATTTTCGCCCCCAAGAAGTAGGTCGACTGAGTTCATGTTGTTTCATCTCATCTCGTCCATGATATCAGTCCTGCTTTTCGTCTGAGTTCAGCGCCCGACCAAGGCAGAGACACTAAGGTGATGGTATGCGCATACGAAGCACAGTTGCAAGGCCTCACTCACTTGGGGCTTCAGCCATCACGCCAAGCCAAGCATGATCAATGCCCGATCTGCGAGAAAACTATGGTCTTCCCCAACACACGGCGGTGTGAATGGCTCGTCGCCTGCCGTGGCTTGGTTTGGATCGTGTCCGGGCTACTACGGACCCAGCGCCGGTCGTCATTAGGTCCGATGCGGTGCAAGGCGCTTGCTGACTCAAGCGTATGACGATCTTCAGCTCTTTGTCCTGGAGGAGCCCAAGTGCGGTTGTCCTGCGGGCCGGACACTAGCTCGCGTCCGGTCGCCCGCGCGGTCCGCCGACCTGGTTCGGCGAGCACACAGACGGTGGGTGCCAGACTGACCGCAGAATGTGGCTTGTGCCGAGGGTGTTCTAGTTGGGATGTCAGGCGGTGCTGGGTCAAAAGCGTGGGTGCGCATGGATGCCGTTGCCTGTCAGGAGTTCCCAAGTCTTTCGTCCGCTGGTAGCGAAGAGGGAGATCAACGCACGAGGACGAGTGCTCGGACTTCAGGGGGAGCTTCAGACTAGAGGAAAAATCAACGACAGCTCTAATGCCATCTGACAGGCTCCCCCGCTGGACTCCCACGCGTCGCAACTCTGGCTGACTTGGGATGGAATTGAGTCCAGCCAATTCCGCCGATATAATCGATCGACAGGGTCAATCGATCTTTAGATTTGGCTGCCGCGCTGCTTACGCGTGCGGCTTCCCTCTAATTATTACCCGGGAGATGATGCCGTCGAATTGGCGCGACAGCGAGCCGGGTCCCCCCTTCGACGAAAGTAGGATGCGGATTATCCGGAGCCGAGTATCTCCCGCGTGGTCGCTATCATTGGTCGCATCGGGGCTGAGACCATTACAGCAGATTGGTCTCAACTGCTCGACAACATTGTCTTCGAGTTCAGGAGAGGAGTCCCCAAAAGCCGGGTCGCAATGTAAACCTTGTCGCCTATTCGTGAGAGCCGCGCTAATCCAAGATTCTGTCAACACACATCACAATATTGGCACTCGGATCGCTGCCTCAGGGGAATGGAACTTGCCAAACACACGAGTCATCGTCATGACTTCTGTGTGGGAATATTCGATAGTGGCTTGCGGGCATGGATATACCAAGAGCTGCCACACGCACGCCGGGTCCCCCTCGGATGCACGCCGCTGCAGCCGGACGGCCGCGGTCGACATGGTTGGGCTCCTGAAGTGCCCGTTCACACCACGCTAATCTGGGCTTCAATCGTCCCCCCGACCATGGAAATACCACCCTGTGGTTACTGCAAACGGGCAACGTTTGTGAGTTTGCCAGCAGCGCCACGGAAAACGTGACATCCGGCACAAGTGGACGGCATGCATCGGAGTGCTACGGTGGCCCCACTACCGAACCGCACGCACGTACGCACGCACGCACGCACGAACAGCCAGGCGAGGAGGGAGTTCGTGTCAATCCTGACGTGCGGCTCGCTTGATGGATGTTGTTTGTCGGCTGTGTCGCCGGACGAGTACCAGAAAGAGACACTCTCACGGAGAAAATCCTGACTTGCCTCGGCCCCTGGGGGCTCCTTGGCTTGCAGCACTTGCAGCACGTGGACAGGAAGGGGGGAGGTCGCACATGTCATGAACGCCTCTAGCAGTTGGGCATGTGTTCGGAGACAGCCGCTTCAAGACCGATATGAAACCACAGAGGCCCACCACCCCCAAGGGCACAGCAGCCAGATTAGTCGAAGCGAGCGCCGAGGATTGTGATGTGTCGGTGGCGCAGACTGGCTGCAGTTGGCAATGGTCAAACGAACCCCTCCCCTTCCGACCCACCGAGGAACGCCGCCGAGCGGTGCAGCTCCCATGCATCCAATGGGGGGATCGCACTTGACACACGAGGCGGCCGAAAAAGAAGGCATGGAGTGACACAGGCAGGTTTGAGAAGAGATCGCGCAGAGGTGGTTGGTGATGGCGGTTGCCGCCAAATGTCTGAGCGTGGTTTGAGTGTTGTTGACAATATACAACCAAAGTCGATCTCATCTCAACCCCAGACGGACAGCATATAGTGTAGGCTGGGATTTAAATCAGAATGCATGGGTATATCAGGCTAATGGTTTTAATCCACCGCGAACGATATCACAGATCTCTTCCAGGCAGGTGGGCATCCAGAACGGACAAGCCTTCGAGTCTGGTTTCAGGATCATCTCGTCTGGATCCCGAAAGGCCAAGGCACCTGGGTCTGGCAGATCCCGAGTAGCACTAAGCAACAAGAGGTCCTATTCAGACGTTTCATCGGAATGTGGCTCGTGTGGTTAGGATGGCGACTTGGAGAGCGAGTGCCCCCGTTTCTGATCCTGCGGTCGACTTCATACGGCCCAGGAACCAGACCAAATTATCCGCTGCGGGAAGAGGGGCAGAGGGGGGCTTGGCTTCTCTTGTCCAACACCGGGTACTATTACCGAGGCTCAACCGGCCGAAGGTAGGGTGGCACAACCCCCAGGGTTTGTTCTACTGTTGTTACCTAGTAGTGGAAGTCCAGCCAGTCGCAATGGAATGACCTCTGCAATCTCCTATACTACAGTATGTGGTCGGTCCCTGAAAGTGGCAGGACTGCGAGGGGTTCCAATCTGCACAAGCCCTTCGGCGGGCGGCGGGCACTGGAGATCGGGGGCGGGCATCCTGGAGAAGATCATATAAGATCCTTGGGTCACCTGTCAGCGATTCCCTGACTTGGAGCGGCAGGGGCACGGGCTCTCCGCGACCTCAACGGTCTCTAGCGCTTCCGGGGTGTTCGCCAAGTGTGCCGAGGGAGCAGGGGGGGGATGGGGGGAAATAGGGAGCAGTGCATCCTATTGTTGCCTCGAGGTTGCCTCATGGTCAAGATGGCCCTGACAAGACCAGGACGGCCTTCTCCATGTGGCGAGTAGATCGTGGCCCTGAACCGTTATTAGCTGTGTAGTCTGTGACGCGTAGTAGTATGTGAATTAATATTCGGGCAGCTGTTGTTCCGAGTGGCATGCCAAATCGGCGTTAACAGGCGCTAGCTGGCCGATCCGGTCCCCTTTCAGATCGCGAACTAGTGTAGTCTACTTCTACAGTGCAGCTGTGTGGTACGACTCAGAGACCTTCTGCCGACTTCTCAACTAGGCAGCTGGGGAGATGGGGTCGCCCTCCTACCAGCTGGAAACCTGAATTGCAAGACTCGGGTTGCTGGTGCCGACACTGATACCGGATAAACAGCCGTCAGCCTCAAACACCAGAGCCACCCGTGTCTTCGACTCTAACACGGCCGACAAGTACATTGTGGGGTTGTGACAGGGGACCTTGGCGATTTTACGATCCGAGGAAAGGTATCAGATGACGAGTCGTATACCGAGGGGCAACCATGGAACCCTCAAGTCGGGCAGCCCCATTCTTCTCAGAAGACAGGCGGCCCTCCACCAAGTAGACGTGGTGTAGTACTAGTAGTCTACGGTGGCAATCTAGCCGTGCAACGCCGTACAACCGTTGAGGGAGGGCATTGACGAGTTCTTATGTGGTTATTCCCGATTCACAGCCGCTATTGAATAGTGACAGTGACAATGATACCGTAGATTGCCACGGTGACACTCGTGTAACTTTGACGAGGCTATAAAGCCGATTTGCTTCCGGATGATGTCCATGAAAACCCCCGCAGTGGCCGTCTACTGGTAAAAGCCGGGGGGTGGGAAGGGGGGGGACAGATGGGCTCATGGGCAGATGGGAAAGCCACCTCCGTCAAGGAACGTGTGGGCCCTGCTTATTCTTGCGTGCACCGTCCAATTAACACCCGCCGGGGAAGAGACCGGAGCTGGGATCCAGCCACCTGAGTCAAAAGGCCGGGCTGCAGTCCCCGTAAATTGTAATTGCACCGAGGTCGAAGAGTGGGCACCGATGATATCAGCTCAAACTCTATTCTGCCCATCAATCAGCACCCACGATCGGAGGTTTTAAAGTTCCTGTTAGTGAACTGTGCACCGTGCTGTTGGAGTGTAGGCCAAACTAGCTGAATGGGAGGGAGGGCATCAGCATGCACATAATTCTTAATGGGCCTGGATATCGCAAACCTCTTGTATGGACTGCCCAGGTGTTAGACCCTGACTTATACCTGCTAGGTGGCCTCCTCCACGTGCATGCAGCAGCAGCTGCACCCACGGAGTCACACGTGGGCTGGGCCGCCTGCGCAATCAGGATGAACTTCCAAGAATCTGGTGACGGAATAGTGGCGAGACACAGCGATACGGAAGAAGTGTGCGCAGCCGGTATCATTGTACTGTCGTGCCACCTCGGCCAATCTAGGCCGTATATGCAGAATAATGCCGCCATTTCTTTTTCTCTGCCAACTTCCAAGATGACACCCATCTGCTTGAACCCAAAAACTGGTACCCACCCCTGGAAACACGGGCTGTGATACCGTATGTATGAGGCTCGCCGTGGGTCTTGCCGGAGGAAGGGACTCGCTTGGAATGCTGCAGGAAATAGTGCTGCAGGAGACGAGCTGCTTTGCCGCGGGCATTCTGGGGCCCAGACATGCGTGGGCTCTCTCACATTCCAACACAGGGGTCTCCTCCTCTGCCATGCGAGACTCTGCAGGCCATGCAACTGCAGCACATGCAAGATGCCAGCTCCCTCGAGGCGTGCTCGGCGTGGCCCAGGGGCTGTCCCCGGGATCGGCTGGGTGCAGGCTCGCCGCACTAACAGCTCCTCGACAGCGACGTTCCCAGCTCCAAGATCTAGCATCGCGCATCATCAATTTAGTAGTGTGCTCGGACATTAAAATCAGGTTACACTGGGCGGGCCAGCGTCCCTGTCTGGGTTGGCGCGAACTGAGCTAGTCCAGATGGTGGGTGGTATTGGGGTCAAGACTCCCGCCATGCGCGCTCATTGGAATTCTCTGCGTGTTAATGCTGGGACAAAGGAGCACAACACAAAAGCTTGGTGTATTAAATCGGGACCCCTGGCCACCACCCGTTCCTGAGATACCCGCGTGGCCCATATTGGGATCCTGTCTCTTGTGAAAGACAAAAATATCCGCCCTCCCTCCCCTCACGCGTCTCCCAACTCACTCGTCGAATATTTGTTACCCGAGGGAGATACGATTCGTCACCTCAGCCACGGCCTGAGAGACTGATACTCGTTGAGGGCCCCTACTCGGGCCGCCGCCTTCAACATGTCGCTCAACGCTCCCGACCACTCTCTCGATCATGAGTCGATGTCGGAGCTGATGATCGGGCTGTCGGCTACTCTGGGCGTCATCACCACCGTTGTTGTCATATTACGCATGTACACGAGACTCGTACAGCTTCGAAATGCCGGCCTTGATGATCTCATGATAGTCGTCACACAGGTATAATATTCCCCACTGGTTCCCACTTTGCGTTGACCTCGTCGACGGGAATTAATTAATCTGACCACCATTCAAGGTTCTTGCGATCGGTTTGAATGTCTCAACATGTCTAGGTCCGTCGATTCCATGGCTTGTATACCATGAACAAACCATCCTACGTGCGTGTAGCTGACGGTTCTCGCAGAGGGACACTACGGAACGGGGAGGCACTGGTGGCTCGCCAGCCCGGACGACCTGATGAACCAGCTGAAATCACTCTTCGCCGCCATCCAGCTCTACATCTGGTCCCTCTGCTGCGTCAAGATCAGCCTGCTCCTCCAGTACAGGCGGATCTTCATGGCCACCTGGCTCCAGAGGGTGTCGATCATCATCATCTGCTTCTCCGTCTCATGGAACGTCGCGCAGTCCATTCTTGTGTCGTTCGCCTGCAGCCCGGCGAGCGCCTTCATCCCGAGTCTCGCGCCACACTGCCTCGACAGCCTGACGATCTGGTACATTGCGGCGGGAATCAACATTACCACCGACTTTATCGTCTTCCTACTGCCGATACCACTCATCAATTCCTTGCAACTGCCCATCCGCCAGAGGGTCCTATTGATCATGGTGTTTTGTCTGGGCTTTTTGTAAGTTTTTTTTGTTGTCCTTGTCATCTCCACTCCCCGACGACCAAAACCTGCGAAGGGATCAAAGCTTTGAAAAACCCGGGGAGTTAGGCCCCGGCTTCAATGGCCCTCGAGCACACCCTCACCCATTATGATTTCCATGCGGCAGTTGTATGGGACTCACAGGGTCTCAGCCAAGCTTCAGACCACATCATCCCAGAGCCAGTCATCCTGTGTCATCACTTTCTTCTAGGTTTTCTGACATGTCTCCCGCAATAGCACGTGCATCATCTCGATTGTCCGCGCCACAAAGCTTGAGGCCGTGGTCAAGGCGGGCGACCCCTCCTACTACGGCGCCCCAGGGGCCATCTGGTCCATGGTGGAGCTCAACTGTGCCATCCTCTGCGCGTGCCTGCCGACCGTCAGGCACCTAATCGGCTCATGGATACCCTGCCTGGGCCTGCGCACAGTCAGGGACACCTCGGGGTACTACGCGAAGAGCCGATCGACCCCGAGCCGGCGGCGCCTGAGCGTCTTTGCGCTGCGGTCAAAGAAGAGCGGCAGGCTGCAGGTGCCGGGGGCCGGCTACCACAAGGGCTCCAAGGACAGCGGGGCCTCGGAGGCGGCCATGACGGGGGGCAGCAAGCACGACCAGAACATCGAGCTGGACACGGCGTGGGCCAACGACCTCGAGAACGACGGCGCGCTGTACCACAGCAACAACATCTCGGCCTGGGTGAGCGCCCAGGAGCCAAAGTCGCCCGTCAGGGCCAAGGTCAGGCACAGCGACGACAAGAGGGACAGGAGCGGGAGCGAGTCGCGGCTGATAGGCTCCGGGGTGTCCAACGAGCAGCTCCGGACGAACATCTTGGTCACCAGGGATGTGACGGTGGAGGAGGGTCGGACGACAACGCCCAGCCCGCGCTCGCGATCTTTTACTGGTATAGCGTTATGATTGTGACGGCTTGTGTAGATAGATTCAGGGCACGCCAGATGGTCCGTCTCAGAGACGTGTTTATTATGATAATCATCAATTCAAATACCCATTAGCGTTCGCGTCTTCCTCACTTCAAGTAGCAGCTCCCACTGCATCCCAAACGGGCATCGCGTGGTTTGTAAGCAGAAGATGGGAGAGACAGACTCGAAGAAAAGGACGCAAGCGAAGTGGCTCGGCCTGAGCCTGATGTGAAGGCTAAGACTCCGTTACCACCCTGCGAAAGATATCTTAATGGCTGGAAGGTAGTCACATGCATCTGAGTATGATTCTTGGCGGAAGCCAACTCAATTGGCTCTCTCCCCTCATCAGGCTTGAAAAGAAGGGCCCGACGGCCGTCAGAGCTTGCAGAGGGTGTGGCCTGCCTGCAGGGAGACGTCGGGATCTTCAGCTCCCCGGAGGATTGTGAGCACGGCCCGGATGTGGAGTGATGGCGAATGGATCACACCCACCAACAAGACTAACTACCGATATGCGAACTTTAATCAACCCAGAAGTAGGCGCCGCCTCACTTTTCTTTTTGGCTTCTGTTCTCGGTCAACATGGCAGTCATTTCCGACCCAAGGTTGTGGGAATTACGTATGCATGATAACAAATATATTCCAATGATACCATTTGTTGCTACCTTGCTCCTTTTGTCTTTGCTCCCCATCTGAATGTCTGCCCATGCGCTCCTTGGGGGCCATGCCACGCCAGAGCTCGTTCAACCTATGGGCCAAACACATCAACGGCGTGGTCAAGGCTTCTGTCCAAAGCCTCCTGCTGCGACTTGGCGTCATCAGCCCGGGTGGGCAACAAGGCAACGACTCTGAACGTAAACGCGCCAACGCAGGTCTTGTTGGCCAAGAAGCAGCTGCCGATGAACATGCAGCCCGGAAAGGACCCCACAATGCCGTGCTTGTCAACCACACTTGCAATGAACTGTCCATGGATTTGGGCATACTGTGTCGGTTTTGCATTTAGTGACGTTGCATTGGGGAAGAACAGGGGGGGGGGATGCAGCCACATACTCCCTTGAAAGCATCGTAGATCTGATTCTGCTCGGCGGCTGAGAACTCGGGAGACATTCCCGACAGCAATTCGGTGCAGGTCATGAGTTGCATCGCTGCAGCCGTGATACTAGAGACGACTACCTATGGCACTCATTTGGTGTCAGACACCTACTTGGACTTAGCTCCCTTGGTAGACGAAACCCTTACCGGGAAGAAGTTGGCAACGTTGTTCGCCGTGATCGTTTTGGCTGCACGATCAGCGTTCGAGGATTTAATGCCAGCTTGGTTGATGGCGGCGATGACGGACTTTGCTTTGGGCCCCACGCCTTCTGAAGCGGCGGGCGATGGAGGAGTCTCGGTGCTCGACAAGATGGCCATGTCAATGATGAAGGCGACGGTTACGTGAGAGTGCTTTCTTATACAAAATGCGGGGGCAATCTGAACAATGTTCAAAGAGCAGCTGATGAGACACTCCTGCTAGTGGGAGTTGAATCAATCTGAGAGCAAGACGTTTATATAATGCTTAGACAACCGCTAGATATCTGTGTAGTTCGCATGTGGGTGCGAAATGCTCGAGATGAGGCAACCAGGCGGAATGTCATGAGGGACACAAAAAAGCAACTGGGAGTCTGCCGAAATGCGCCGAGACGACACGACGTCCTCGACTGCCGATTCACCGTCGACCATGGCGACATGCTGTCTCGGCCAGTGCTGTTACAAGTCCAATAGGGTTGGCGAGGCTTCTTCTAAGGGCAAAGCGCTGACGAGTGGCGGGTCTCGTACCCGTGGACGCCTTGTTGTCTCCACCCTGACGAGATGTGGTGTCACCCCTCTGCATACTACACGCATGATCCGCATCTCTACATCGGTGGACGAGTATGCGGCCGGCGAAGGGAGGGAGGATCCGTGCTTTTCCCAATGAACACGGGCCGAAGCAACTTTTCATTCGCCCAAACCCCTCCGTGGAAGCCGACCGGTCGAATCTCTTAGATAGCATGAGCCGTGTCGCAGGATGTGGCGTTCCGGATTGCAAATTGTCTTCGACATTGATACAGTACGTAGAGAACTCACAAGTCACTAGTCCATGCGGGGCCTTTCCCGGCCAGCCTGATCGTTTTATAGCAGATAGACCGCACTCACACACTGTGAATGAGTCTTTCAGGAACAACTTGTACTTGAGACTAGAGTTCATCGTTTTGTTTCACTGACCTCAAACTGACCAGGACATTACATTAAGTGACAGGATTGACAGCACACTCACTCAAATTTAAACATCAACCCGCAGGGCAAATAACATTATTGCTTTGAATACGATTCGCCCTAGCTAGTCTTGAATATGTAAGACGGATGACTCAGTGCGACAGGGTGACTGAAGGGATTTGAACAGATGAAGACCAAGAATTTGCCATGCGTCCCCAGATGTGAATCATCGGAAGTACCTTTGCAAGGTACAGATTTATGTCGATGACACTGAATAATGATATGACCTGAGCCCAAGATTGGGGTTTAGATATTCCATAGATAAGATATGTTGCCTTGAACCAGCGGCTAGTGAAGCTCGTCACTTGGTAGAAGCTACCCAAGGAGCACTTGAGATACGCTCAATCTTAGCGCTCACATACGAGATCTTCGTGTTAGGGTTAACCCATCTGATCAGAGACGGTGAAGTAGCTGCATCGATACGATCACCACGGCGGCCCGAGTCATTCAAGCTCGTTGCTCCTCAAAGAAACCAGGCAAATCGGACCATCCGAAGCTGCTACGCCGCACTCTGGGTGCAGCTATGAGCAGAACGGAGAGTGAAGAGCTTCGTAGAAATCAAAACACCTCCCATTCGCGAGATATGGGCTCTCACTATGACCATCAAAAGGAACAGTCAAGGCTCGCCGGGGCCAGAATCAGCCACGAAGTCTCGCCGGATAGAGTCGAACACCCGTATGTGTCTCCTTGGCGGCTACTGACATTCGATCTGACACGTTTTCCACAGCTTCTTTACACACAAGCTTGTCCTCTCAGAACCATTTGGAAGCCTCGAATTCGTGCCAAGTGATTCCTGAACCCCAGGTTCATGACCCTGAAGATCGTTTCGATGCCGCAGCCTATGAAGACAAAGACGCGGAGGAGTTGGTCGCCAAGTCTGTTCATACACTGCAGCGATTCCCTTTGACAGAGGAGAATCTGCATCGTCTAGCAATGTCAACAAATTGGAAAGGACCCAAGACTGCCGGTGTTCAGAATCTTAGGACCGGCAGCTCGGCTGACACCTCCAGGGGTATCTCCACAACCAGCGAAGGATTTGAGAACAGAGCCCTCGATAATGGTGTTCTCGACGCCGTAAGACCTGGGAAACAGGCGATGGTGGACTCGGATGCCAAGAAAAGATTACTTGCCTCCCGAGAATCTGCGTCACCGACCCAGTCACAATACAACAAATTTGCGGACCGGATCGTCGAAGCATCAAATGAGCAGGGCACCATCGCTGTCTACTCGGAATGCATATTTGAAGATACCGAGGACACTCATTTTGACATTGGGTATCGAAGGAAGGAGGAAAACATGTGGACCGAATTCCCCAAGAACGTCGGTTTCAACAATGGCCTGCCAGCTCGTAAGCCTGACATGATCGAAGGTTTCTCAAGCGACTCGTTCCCTCCAACGATCGAACATATCAAAGCATCAAGGCTAGTCAGGGACGAATCCAGATATGTCGCGTTGCCTCACATGGCCGTGGAGTACAAGGCGCGCGAGAAAAGCCTGCACGAGGCCAAGGTCCAAGCAGGCTACGACGGTGCCGCTATGGTCTACGGGAGGAATGAGGCTCTGAAGTACATTGGGAAAGCAGATCCCCCACGTCAGCCTGCGGTACTAACCGCCACGACTATTGGCCAAGAATGGAACGTTTATGGCCACTACGCTCATCCTAATGATTCTAACGGCAAGGAAGAGTACTATCAATGTCGCATGGCTGGTGGGTCCATGGAAACCCTGAGCGAGTATAAGCAAGGCCGCAGGGTCCTGAGGAACATGCAGGACTTCGCCCGAGAACAATCTTCAGACCTGCGAGATAGCATGCAAAAGGACTACGATGAGCGCGGTTCCCGTCAGCTCGGCCAGCAGCCTGGCAACAAGACGGGCAGCAACTTTCTCGCCTCCAAATCACCATCCGTTGGGTCTGATATGAACGAGCAACAACACCCAAGAGGCCAAGCGATGCCTAAATCAGCTTCTAATAATGGTTCCTCTACATCCGCTCCACGAGACACACATTCCAGGCAACGGGGTCAACCTGCTTCTGAAGTCTCTCGCCAGCAAGCTGCGAGGAAGCCTGAAGATGCGTCGAATAAGTCAAGAGCAGACTCGTCGCCACTTCCACAAGAGCAGACGATGCCGCCACCGGTCCGTCATGTCCAGCCACACAAGCCATCGACTACCGTTCCTGAGGTTTCTGAGGCCTCAGAAGCCCCTCATGCAAATCAGAATAGCCCTCTGCCAGGGCCGCCCCGTCGGACTTCCTCTGGACCTGGTGGCGGCCAGTTGCCCACAGCACAGCCCAAGTCTGTCCAACGGACAACAACGGTGAAACCACCTGACGGACGACCCTTGCCTTCTGGCTCGTCCTCGTCCTCGTCCTCGGGGAGGTCGAGCGGCTCAACACACTCTGCGTCGTCCGCTGACGCCCGCCGTCACCGGATACGGCACGAAGAAGAACAGAGGGACTTATCCAGGCGGCGATCGGACAGCCCTGACAAGAATAGGCCGCAAAGACCGCAGGATGTCAGGCCGGACGAACCACAGAAAAAGAGCTCGGTGTTTGGTAGGTTTGGTATGGGTAAGAAGAAAGATGGGCGCCTCGGCGACGACTGAGACTTGGACTGTAATTAAAGGCGGTTGTATCAGCGAGTAAGGCGATTTCGGTGTACTTAGGTAGAATCAGGTAGATAACATTGCGTATATTGTGTTGTGAGTCTTCATCATATGCACTATCATCAACAACGATAGCCCTCAGTAGAGCATGGAGTATCTCGAGTATTCTCTCGATGGGGAGGAATACCTGGGTATCTTCAGATTACGGTCAGAAACACCAGGGAAAGAGCCTAACAAGTGTAGGTTTGCACTTTAGTCTGGTTGCCGCGATACCTGCTAATCCCCAATTAAGTAGCGCGACATGTTCTCAGATGATCATGAGCTTGCTCCCTTCATTTACAATTGGCCTGATACCCTTCTGCAGACAGACCCAGCAGGGATTCTTGGGCTTCAGCACGACTTTATACCCGGCTGCAAGGCATATAGAGGCAGCAGCCAGCCTCGCTTGCCAGTTCCCTTCAGCTCGGATGACGCCCCAGTTCCTGGGCGGGATGAGCATCTCTGCGTAGCTGTCGACGGCGATGAGCGAGTATTCCCCAGCCGCGGAGCAAGTACATGGATTGGCTTTCAGAAATTTCCTCACAAGCCCCTGGCTCTTCACTGCTTCCAAAACGTCCAGCTCGGCAATCCATGCCTCCTTGTCGTAGACTGAGATAAGAGTCTCAAGGAAGTATGCCTCTACATCCCTCCCTCCAGAGAATTTGATGTTGACGGCCTACCATGCCTGAGAGAGCGAAAGGTGCAGACTCGTGCTGGTGAAGTGGTCTTCCATCACCCCGTCAAATTGTTTGTGATCACCACGGTACCACTCGTCGACGTGGTCGTACGACCTGATTTCTGGTTCCTTCGGGGGCACAAGGAAAGCCATGCCCGCTCTACCGATACTCCCGGTATAGCGCCGCACAAGATACGAATCGCCGTCAGATCTACTGGCTGCTGGGTCCTGCAGTAGAGCGGTCGCAATGTACAGGGACTCGGCCGAGCAAAACGCGAAGACACTTTGTAGCTCTGCCATCATTGCAATGCAGGCGAAGCAAGTACTGGGCCCGGAACCACCCGCCCTCCCCCCTCCCCCCTCCCCCCTCCCCCCTTGTCGGCGTGGGTGATGGTGATGATTCTGGTGTCTTTGCCCCCTGTTATAGCGTCGCCCTTACTTCCCAGGGCTGTGCTGACCCATAGGGTATCTCGGAAATCCGCCTTGATGGCTCGCACATCAACAGTAGCCCCTTCCATGTCCCGGTAGAGGTCGCGGATAAAGATCATCCCAAGCAATGCCCTGTGGTGGTCTGCCTCGAAGTCCATCTCTTTGGCACACTTCTCCAAGCTGTTAGTTCCTAGCTTAAAGACTTTTATTGTATCCAACACCCCAAGGAATTGAAACGACGGAAGTACACGGGACTCCTCGCCTGGTCCGCTGCGCTGTGACTTGCCGTGCTGGTGAATGACTGGGGCCACTCTGTGCTGACGACGGAGTAGGGCTATGCGGTTCAACAAATACCCTCCTGAGAATGTCCCTCGGAAGATTTTGCCTGGTCTTTAGGTCACGGTAAAGACTGAGTAACTACCTAGGTAGTACGCCTCTAGGCACTTCACTGAGAGCGGCCATAGAACATTCTCGGTAGATAAGGCTTATAGTGATTCTGATTGTTCGTGACAATTCTGACATCATACCAGGGTTTCAAAAGAGCGTTTTGTTAACAGAAACTAGGAGAACATGGGTAGAATCAAACCTAAGGTTCGACATACCACCATTCCGCTAGTCGAGTCTTGAAATTTGTCCGAAGCGCCACTCAGCCCCGAGTCAGTAAGTGGGCCGGTACAGCCAAAACAAAACAACCAAAAAACGTACAACACCGGGTATTCGCTGATCGTCACCGACTCAACTACTAATCCGGCTCTCACTGGCTTAACTATGGGAGAGCGGACGGGATCCCGTGTTTTCCAATGGGTATGGTCGTACGTGGTAGATCCTGCAAAACTGATGCTTATAACTAACAAATTCTGAGAGGGCAGTATTAATTGTCAAATGACGGATTTTTTTACTTCACCGTAATGACTCCTGTCTGCCTTCCAATAAGATCCACAATCCCAGCACACACAATTCGACATTTTTTTATATGAATTGTGCTAACCTTGGTATGCAATGAGGACAAATATCATCACACAGGGTAATCGTCCATTGGATGAATGTACCCATCAAGCAATCTCACCTGTGCTGGAGTCAAAAGCGTGCCACGATGACAACATCCCGACCGTTGCGCACAGATTTGCTGCGCCAGTTTTACAAAGAAGTTCAAGTCAGCTAGTTTCACCTCTTGAAACTCGATCTCCGTTTCTGGAGGACAGTCCAGCCTCTTAATCTACACGACCCAAAAGATTGCCCATTGTCTAAGTCATGTTGGTATTAGTGCGATTACTTGGACGCCAGCCGCGCCACCTTCATGGCAGCATCCTCTAAAATGCGTTTCTCGATCTGTTCGATGTCACGTAACGGGGCTCGAGCTCGGCATAGATGGTCCGTCTCCCCACAATGATGGCAGTGTCGCATCCAGTGATGTTGCATGAGGAGGCGGCTTACAGTGGCAAGTCCTTGAAAGGTTGTTTGGGCTCGTCCCTCCAATCGACACTCGAGAACATAAATCAATGGACAATGTTGACTAACTGTGGTCCGTGGAATGCCCCGGTTGCAGTGGAGTTTCTCTCTTTAAGACCCCGGTTGCAGGTGCCTGTTAGATGGACACCCGTTAAAGCGCTAGGATACCGTTGACATCCTGGTGGGGAGCAAACTCCTATGTCAAGCACGAGGGGCAGAAGACAGGAGAATACCACAAAGACCGGCAAATGCATACAATACTATATCTAAGGCAAGGTCGACCATGATCAGAAAATCGTTCAGTTGACAAGAGTAATTGCGCCTCGTCATTGGTGATCGCACAGGATCAGCACCAACTTGAATAGTAATATGCCATCCGGAATCTGTTTCAACGGTCCGCGCAGAGACTACGAAACAATTAAACAATTACAGAGACCCAAGTTGGGTTTGTTATGCGAAGTAAAATGGAAGCAAATTGTGTGCGCCACCGCTATCGAAAAGAAGACTGGCGTAATCTATCTAATATATTCAAAAGGGCCGTCGACCCTGACGGACTAGGAGCTAGCGTGTCTCACCCCAATCAATTCGATGCCCGCCGTCGTATAAGCCCCTTACTCGCAGCCTCGCTTCCGAGTCAAGAGCAGGGGCTGACCCTAGCCAGAAATCCGGCAAATGCTATCCGCGGTCGAAAGATTGCCGTTTCGCGTAATGGCACCTGCAGAACGACGTCCCTCTTTGGTGGAAATGCCCCGGATTTGCACGATGGTGCCCACCTCACATTTCGGTACTGTAATTCGCAGAACAGTCTAGATTACGCCGACGTGAACACCTCGCTTGGCACAGTGTTCTCCCTGGTGGGCCGGTAGATGGTCCGACTGCCATTGACGAGTGGTACGGCGTGTCAGGCTTATATTGTCAAAGGGAAAAGCTTGAATTATGGCACCAACCCTATTGTGGTGCGCTCCCGGGAGCAAAGAAGATATCTCGGAGCAGCTGTCGTCGGTCATCTTCACCGTTGTTTCCTGATCCAGACAGCCGAATCAGGTCCTCCTCCCTCCCTCCATCTTCGTTCTTTACATTCACTCGTTCGCGCAGCGCGCATAAATAAACACCTGCATTCCATTTCTTGGCAGTCAATCGTTGATTTTCTATTCACAATTGTACTGGTTCCTTTAGTCAGTAATCCGCAGCAAGATGAAGCTTTCCATTGTAAACCTCCTCGTCCTGGTGAGCGCGGCGGCGGCCCAGCTCTCCGGGAGTGTCGGCCCGACGACAAGCACTGCAGCCAAGCGGTCCAAGAAGACGTGCAATGTGCTTGACTACGGTGCCAAGGCAGACAAGTCGACGGACCTTGGCGCGGCTCTTACCAAGGCCTGGGCTGCATGTGCATCTGGAGGCATTGGTAAGTCATCAACTTCGGCCCACGCCATGCTTCCCACCCACGGCCCTTAGGCATGTTCCGCAGCGCTGACTGTCTCGCAGTCGTCATTCCCACGGGCGACTATGCTATGTCGACATGGGCCACCCTCAACAAGGGCACCGGCGTCGGCGTCCAGCTGGACGGCACCATCTACCGTACCGGGACCGCAGGCGGCAACATGATAGCCGTCCAGAACAGCAAGGACATCGAGTTCTTCTCCAGCAACGGGTCCGGCGTCATGCAGGGGTACGGATATGAGATTCACAAGAGTGGTTCGCTGTCTGGTGCTCGTCTCCTCCGAGTGATCAAGACTAGTGACTTTTCCGTCCACGATCTCAAGTTTGTTGATGCACCTGCCTTCCACATCTCACTGGACACCAGCACCAACGGCGAGCTCTACAACCTTGCCATCCGGGGCGGTGACCACGGTGGACTCGACGGTATTGACGTTTGGGGAACAAACATCCACATCCACGATGTGATGGTGACTAACAAGGATGAGTAAGTAACCTCACCTTCTCACCCCTGAAACTTCCAACTTCACTGTATTTGAGACATGTCAAAGTGCATCGTCTCGCAAGACATACCTTTAGACAGCTTCTGTGGTTACGTCTGCAGCTGGTGTTCCACAGAAACCTCTCTAGACACCTTTCGAGATTATTCAACTCCACTTGCTGACTGAGATCTGTGAATAGGTGTGTGACGGTCAAGTCACCCGCCCAGAACATCCTCATCGAGCAGATCTACTGCAATCTGTCCGGAGGGTCAGCAATCGGGTCCCTCGCTGCAGGAACGGCCATCTCCAACATCGCCTACCGCAAGATCTACACGGTGGGCAGCAACCAGATGCTCATGATCAAGAGCAACGGCGGGTCCGGCTACGTCGAGGACGCCGAGTTCAGCGAGTTCATCGGGCACGGCAACGCCTACTCGCTCGACGTCGACCAGGCGTGGGCCTCGATGTCGACGGCCGCCGGCAGCGGCGTGCAGCTGACCAACATGACCTTCAGCAACTGGAAGGGGACCTGCGCCTCGGGCACCCAGCGCGGGCCCATCCAGTTCAAGTGCGACGCCGACACGCCCTGCAAGGACATGGTCGTCAAGGACTTTGCCATGTGGACCGACAGCGGCAGCAAGGTCAACTACATCTGCCAGAACGCTTTCGGTACGGGTGGGTGCCTCAAGAGCAGCGGGAGCGGCTACACGACCACCCAGGCTTTCGCGTCTGCGCCTACCGGGTACCAGGCTGCCACCATGGCCGGCGACCTGAAGACTGGTTTCGGGTTCACGGTCGAGATCCCCGTGCCTACTATGCCCAGCAGCTTCTTCCCCGGAGCGACGCCCTTGGTGGCCCTGGCTCATTGATATCGGACTTTCGGTCCAGCCACTTTCTATCCTTCACTGTATTTAGTACAAGCCTGCTGTGTATCAAGCAGGTATAAGAGCATCTAGTCTTTTTCAATTCTTTGTCAATATAACATGCTCCTTGGAGCATCTCATTTGAACAGGAGGTGGCCTTTTAAAGTCATCCAACCTGCATAAGTGCCCGCCCTTCCTCCTGTGCCCACTCAACAAGCCGCGTAAATCATCATCCGACGACCAGCCTCGCTTGCATATCCGCACCCACCATGTTCCCACGATAGGAGGCAGAGAGCCCAGCGATGGGCTGTTTCCTGCCAAGGTCTGGCTACACTTGTCGCGGGCAACAGGTCGCGGGTGGGGCCCCGGCGATGTTTCGTGATGTTTCGAACACAGGGGGAGATCTTTATTGCTGACTGGGGTGGATCCCAGACTTTCGGGCCCAGGAGAAAAGGGAGAAATTGGGCCGACGGGCCCACGGGCTCCAGTTTGTGGATTGCCCTCGCTTGCGCTGCCGAGCAGTGGGTTGACGACACCATTGATTGATTCATGCCCGTGCTCTGCATGTCCCTTTTGGGCTTTCGGGCGGGGCCTTGTAGGCTCACGTACACCAGGTCCACGATGCGGTTGACAGAATACCGGTTTACTTGACTTGATGCATCTGATCGCTGGTCTCGTGTGTGTAGATCTCATAAATATTTTATATTTTCAGGAGTGCAGTCCACAGATCTGCCTTCACCGTTGGAATATGTACAGCCAAAAAAGATCAAAAACCTATCCACCTTGTCCATTCCCCCAGCCACGCCATTCCCGTCCTGGACTGTTTCCGCTTAGTAGACACTTGGCGCCGGGCTGACAATGTAGTTGGTCAGGCTGGTGGTGCCGTTCATCTTGGAGGCGATGGCCTGGGCAAAGGCCTGGGCGGCGAGCTTCGCTCCGGCGGGGCTGGTGTGGGTGTGGTCGTTGGGGTAGAGGGCGTTGGTGCCGCTGTTGCCGAGCTTCTTGTATGCGAGGGTCTGGGCGTTGTAGTGGTCGACGTAGGTGACGCTGCTGCTGGCGATGGCGGTGGCGGCCGTCTTGACGTAGCCGACGAAGCGGGGCGGCGCGTACGAGAAGCTGCCCGACTCCCACACGTTGTTGGGCGTCTGCGAGCTCAGCACCACCGTCGCGCCCTTGGCCACCATCTGCTTGGCCGCCTGGCTGACGTAGTAGACAAAGGTGTAGACGGTCGAGCCGTCCGCGCTGGACTTGCACGTCTCCGTGCCGGCGCCCGGGCAGTCGCTGCGCCCGTTGTCGTTGGACTCGGGGCTGCCGCCGTCGTTGTGGCCGAACTCGATCACCACGATGTCGCCAGACTTGACGAGGTTGGCGACCTCGGTGAAGCGGCCCTCGACCGTGTAGGAGCGGGCAGACCGGCCGCCGATGGCCTTGTTGACGACGGTGGCGGTCGAGTAGGTGCCAAAGTACTGGCCCCAGCCGTCGGTCGCGCCGTCGTTGGCGCCGTTCTTGGCCATGGTGCTGTCACCGCAGAGGTAGACAGTTGGCGTCGCCCTCTCAGCGAGGTCCACGGGGGATGCAGAGGCCGTGATGGCGCCGAGTGCGACGGCGATGGCGGGTAGTGAGAACTTCATTGTGCCGGCGGGTGGTGTGGATGAGGCCGTGGAAGGATGTGGTGGTGAGGCTATGCAGAGCGAGGGGGACAAGGATGATGCAAAAAAGAATGTGTGCCGGCACTGGGATGAAGACGAGGATGAGGGCGAGATAATTAATGAAAGTCAACGGCTGGCGTTGCAGAGTGAAGTAATATGTAGAGAGTGAAGCTCTCAACTGAAGGGAGATCAACCGGAACAATTGAGTCCATATGCCCAGACCTGGACGGCCGTCGAGTCAACTTACACATAGTGTCTGCCCCTGACCCTGCAGCCCATGGTAGCATTTGATTAAAGGGGGATGGCACACGGAGCAGGACTGCCGCTGCACTCCGCGCTGCCCAGGCGCCATCGCGCCAGCATGAGCCCCATGACCACATGACATTAGACAGGCCCAATACGGACTTGTAGCCTCAATGGGAACTGCCCCTCGTGGAAGGAGAATGAGGCAGGACGGTCATTGTTCGTGCAATATTGCGCCTTGGACCTTGGTCACCCCACTTCCGGGGGGCGCCAAGTCTGATCCTCGTGACCGAGGATTTGTGGAAGATCCCCAAGAGAGATCCGAGCTACGCGGGTGCCCACCCAGCCTGCCAGAGTGTCCATGAAACAACAAACACGACCGGGGTCCGAACTGGCTTCGGACGGAAACATGCCGTATGCCGCCTGGGGGAAAGTTCTTGGCCTCCCACACATGCTTTAAATACCGAGTCAACGCCTCCGACACACCCGCATCCAACCCCATCTCATTGATGACAGCCAGTCACAGCCTTTCCACCTTCGGCGGAGTATTGGCCGAGGGCCCGCACTAAACATCCATTGACCCGGATGGTCGTCGGAGCCGGGGAGACGGAGCCGGGACGCTCGTGGTCTCTTGAAACCCGACGTTTGTTGGTGCCAAGCAAGCAAAGCTACAGTGAGCAATAAAAGTGAAATAAAGCTACGTGTGGCCGCTATGCATAAAAAGGCAAAATGTGATGCGGCTGCGGTCCGCTCAACCTTCAGGGTTCATGGGCTTGCTTCGTATAGCGCAGGCGATACGAGGCACACAAGTGAATTGTCAACTGCGTCACGCAACACACAAGCGGCCATCAGTGAGGGCATCAGCAAAAACAGGTGGCGCTGCAAGGGTTCGAACCTCGGTCTTTGGAGAGTCGACAGGCTTGACCACAATCCAACGTCCTAAACCTCTAGACGACAGCACCTACGAACTCCCCCTTCGAGCAGGTTGTTGATATGTGTGCTGTGTGGCTAGGTGGGACTGGGGTCACGGCGGGAGACTGCAGTAGTTCGGACGAAATGCTGGTGTTCACTTGTATGCCGGAGGACACTCAAGTCCAGAATGGCTGAACAGGGACCAGTATGGGTAAGTAACGCTCAGTGTTGGTGGGCCTGCTTCCCAGCTACGGACTGATTGCCCACGTCCTATCAACATTTGTGTACAGCATGGGTCACTTGTGACCTATTCAAGTTAGTTTTCGTAGACGTCAGTTCTCTAGGGTGTACTCATGGCTATATTCACTGCTTGCCTCCCATAACTTGTCACAGTCAAATGCTGCCAAATTGGGCAATCCCCGAAAACGGCCATTGCCTACGAAGCAACTTTCAACGGTGAAGCTCAAAGGTGAAGTGTGCAGGACTCAATGTGTGATCATGCAGTCAATTGGTAGTCCATATGTAGATGGGTAGATGAGTGTGGAGCTGAGTGGATACCTAGGTACCCGAGCAGCATATATCCCGACGCACATGCATCTAGCGGGACGCACAACGTAGGCTCTTTCCTAGATCACCTGACAATGTATGGCCCCATATACGGCGACTCCGAGTTCGATATATACGCTCTTGGTTGTGTTTTGGTGAACTTTCCCAGCGAATATTCATAGTGCTTAACCTCGCTGATCATCTGACTACCATCCAGTCATTTCTCGGCGTTTTCTTTGGATTTTTCTTGTCCTCGAATGCCCGAGACGTTCAGAGAATGTTTCACACAGAGTCACTCAATCTTCTACTAGTTCTCAACGGCAGCGGGTTCATATCTTTCATGTTGCCCAGCCTCCTAGCCCGGTACTTCGGCACGCTCAACACCTTTATCGTACTACTTTTAAAGTCCTCTTTATCCATATTCACATAGATAGCTATCAGCAACACTGCCGGGCTATACGTTCGGACCATCTAATAATAGCTTAGTCATAGGTAGAGTTCAGTCTTTATTCGTTGCAACGGTCGCATCGTTCACGCCAGATCTACAGAAGTTAGGCTCATGGATGGGAAGCATATTTGGTGTCATCGGATTCGGGGCCCTTGTAGGATCGCCGATTAGCGGCGTCTTGTTTTCAAAAATGAACGGTTCATATCTCGGGGCGCAGGTCTTCGGTGGGAGTTGCTTAGCAGCTGGATGTATATTTGTGCTTGCTGCACGGGAATTTCGGAGGAGGCGGATGCACTATGCGCTGGCGGCAAAGATGTAGGATTCGCGCAGTACTTGCTTTCATAGGGAAGTCATGAGTACTCAACTGGGTAAACAGGGTGTATCATTGGCATATTCATGGTGGCATAAGAAAGATGCAAAAAATGATGAAGAGTGTCCACTCCGCACAACACCAGATCCCGGTGATCTCGCCGTTTCCCTCACAAGGTTGAACTAACGGTGTACCTTCTCTCCGGCTTACAGTACAAGCCACGGTTTACAGTGGGGTAGATTTGGAATCAAGTCACGCACTAAGTGTCTGCAAAGCCTCTCTGTCCTCTCCTTGCTTATGTTGATTCCACATGTCGGAGGTCGTGATACCGGAGTTGAGCGGACTTGAGTCCCGCAGCCGAAAATGGCCCACAATTCCCACAGTTTTGAAGGAACCCCAGAATGGAGTTCGGAGCAGATATGTAATCCGTTTACCGTCAATGCACAGTAATCTGGGCCTCAGTGACTTATTCTTAGTATTTCGGAGGAACATGTCTATCTGGTGCTATATGGGATGCTGACGATGCGACGCTCAACTTACACGGTGATAGACCCAGTGAATTCCTAAGTCCGGGTTCCACCAGATCTTGTGAATGGAATTTCTGCACAGGGGCATTGGTATTTGCAGTCTATAAATGCAGCATATCCCTTCAAATGCCGACGCCGACTTGTCACACTTTCTATGCCACAAATCGATAAATCCCTGTACACTATCGACAACATGGCACCTCCCTCGCAGTCGAGACCAAAGATTGTCTTTGGCGCAATGACTTTTGGTAAAAAAGGTGTGTAGGTACTGACCTTTATCAGGACTGGCGACATCTGCTTACGTGTCATGAATCGAGCCAGGCGCCGAACAGGCCCGAGTACATGACCTGGATGTTGCAGCGAAGATCTTGGACGTCTTCCAAAGCCACGGGCACTCAGAAGTGGACACGGCGCGTACCTATGCGGGTGGAAGCTCTGAGGAATACCTGGCACAGCTGAATTGGCAGTCTCGCGGTATTGCTGTGGCCACGAAATTGCCTCCTACCGGCGTGCACATACCACCATTCCTGGACACGAGAGGCAAGACCCTGCGCGAGATAATGGCTGAAAGCATGAGCGCTCTGAAGGCAGATAAAGTGGATCTTTTGTATCTCCACGGACCAGACCGCAGCAAACCTTACGAACAAACACTTCGTGAAGTCAACGATCTCTACAACGAGGGCTATTTCACCCGGTTCGGTATCAGCAACTTCGCAGCATGGGAGGTGGCACGGATGAGCGAGACAATCCATCGTAATGGGTGGAAAGAGATCGACGTGTACCAAGGGGTCTACAACGCGCTGCACCGAGCTGTCGA
Organism: Diaporthe eres; assembly: GCA_022225955.2. Taxonomy (NCBI): domain Eukaryota; kingdom Fungi; phylum Ascomycota; class Sordariomycetes; order Diaporthales; family Diaporthaceae; genus Diaporthe; species Diaporthe eres. The sequence continues at coordinate 1,347,576 of JAKJXM020000033.1, read as the reverse complement.
GCCAGAGCTCTTCCCGGCACTGAGGCACTATGGCATAGCGTTTTATGCCTATAACCCTCTCGCTGGTGGGTTTCTAACAGACCGGTATCAGCGAGAGACGGACGCCCACGAGGGTGATCGATATGACCCTCACCGAGCACAAGGTGCAATGTACAGAAAGAAGTACTGGAACGATGCGCATTTCGATGCTCTGGACAAGGTTCGCCCGCTCGCCAAGAGTCTAGGGCTCACAACAGCACAGGCAGCTCTCAGATGGGTTAATCACCACAGTAAATTGGCCGGGGAGTCCGGTGATGCTATCATCACCTCGGCGAGCACAGTCGAACAGCTCGAGGAGAACCTCGCTGCTCTGGAGATGGGTCCGCTCCCTGATGAGCTTGTACAAGCTTTCGAGGAAAGCTACAAGGTGGTGAGAGCCGACGTCTCGCCATATTTCTTCTAAGCCTCGAAAGGGGAAATCGTTGCATTTGTCAATAAAATTGTGCGGCCAGAAGTGGGATCCAGCTTGGGAGGAGTCGTGTCAATTTCATCTCATCTCACCATAAAATAAATAGCAAGAAGTTAGACATCTCCCTTCTCTGCCTCGTTCGACAACTCGGATGAGTTACGGAGCTGGCAGAGACAACGTTCCTCCTCATCCGGATTTGGAAGTAACGAAAACAGGAGGTCCCTGATTGATGAACCTGGTGAGCTGCTTTATATTCAAGGGCCGTCAAATGTGGTTTGCTGATGATATGACCGAGAGCTGCTGTAGCTACTCAGAGGATAACTACTTGGACCGACTGCTGATAGGCTGTCCTGATATAATGCGATCTACTGGAAAAGAATATGACCTATTCAGTCCATCTTTTCAGCCTGACTCACCTGGATGGCTAGAAATCCTGTCGAGCCATAGTGTTGGATTACTTGCGTCGCTAGTGTCGCTTCTAAATCCTCTTTGGTATGTGGCCAATGCGAGTGTGCTGCAGCCTTCAGTTTGCTACCCAGATATCGGCCCGTGCAGCTCAATCTTTTCCAAGGAACTGGTTAGCTTGCAGTTAAGAGCAGCACACCAACGCGGATTCCATATAGATCCCCATTACAAATAGCGCACGTCATCTCAAAATTTTCAATGAATCTCCTCACTCGAGAATAGCATATATCGAAGCCATTAATGCGCTGTCGTTGGGCGAAGGATCCGGCTTCGAACTCTAGTGTCTTGGGAAGTCTTGACCTCGACTAAGCATTGTGGGGATATCTTGGCCACGGGAGCTATTGGTAGCAGATAAGCCGTTGCGCCACGGCCGTGGGCCCAACAGGAGCTTGTTGGCGGCACACCAACACCAACTACCGTCAGCTTGGCTTCCCCGGAGACTGGTTCAACTGGGACAGCACATTCCTGCCAAGGGGCGGGGAGGATTCGGCCGCTAGGTCTAGTACGGCGCTGTGGCTTGCTGTAGTGAGCCCTTGTCTAAGACGTATTGAGTGATTGTGCCTGTTGTGCGACCCGCGGCAGGGAAGTCTAGAATCTGACCTGCATTCCAACGGCGGCGACCTGACCGATAAGCTGCGCTTTGTATGGCCACGATGCGAAGCGCCCGGTGCCAAGTGGCGCTGAAAAATGAGCTACGGCAAGACGGGGAAGGGGCGCGAAGGATTACTGGATGCCCTCGCCGAGAAGGTTAGGTGGAAAACTCATAAATACATGACCAGGAGCTTACTCACATGCCTGCGATAAGATTTCAACCGTTTATTTAAATCTTGTCACCCCGCTGTTCAGCTCGAGCGCGTCCCTTCTTGCTTCTTTGCGTCTTGTTCCCTTCACATATTTATTCCACTTGGAACCGAGGAAGGATCTCCCCTATCGGCATCCCGAGCAGTATTAAACGAGCAATTATGGTGCCCTCAATAAAGGAGAAGGCTCTCGAGCCTACCAGTATTTCGGCCACTGCTTCCGTTGTCGAAATCAACGAGGCCGTGGCATTCGACCACAGAGCCACGAAGAAGCTTCTGCGAAGGTTGGACTGGCACATCATTCCGTTCATGTCGCTCATTTACTTGTTAGTAATACTTTGGAACACTGTATTTCGTCGTCGCTTGAACCCGATGCCTAACAAAAAGAGATAGACTCTGTTTCTTGGATCGCACCAACATTGGAAATGCCCGTCTTGACCACCTCGAGCAAGACCTCAATCTGAAAGGGTTGCAATACAATGACTGCCTTGCCATTCTCTTCCCGTTTTACATGTAAGTTAAATAGCAACTTCCAACTTGAGTGACTCAACGCATCTGTACTCACGGCCGACATTTTTCCAGTGCCGCCGAGATCCCATCCAACATGATGATGAAACGCACCCGCCCCTCCATATGGCTCACCTTCATCATGGTCGGTTGGTCAGCCAGCATGATCGGTCAGGGCTTCGTCAAGAACTACTCGGGCCTGATGGCCACGCGGGTCTTCCTCGGCGCCTTCGAGGGCGGCCTGTTCCCGGGAGTCAACTACTACATCACGCAGTGGTACTGCCGGCACGAGTGCGGCTTCCGCATGGCCCTCTTCTTCTCCGCCGCCACACTGGCCGGCGCCTTTGGCGGCATCCTGGCCAGGGGCATCGCCGAGATGAGCGGCATCGGGGGGCTGTCTGCCTGGTCGTGGATCTTCATCCTCGAGGGCCTGCTTAGCATCTTGGTCTCTTTCACCGCTTACTGGGCCATCAACGACTATCCCTCGACTGCAACGTTTCTGAGCGAAAGAGAGCGGACAGAAGTGGTAAGACGGCTAAGCGTCGACAATGGGCACCTTTCCGAGGGTTTCAATATGAAGTATGTGTGGCAGGCCATCGGCGACTGGAAGATCTACATGCACTGCGGCATCTTCCTCGCCGGCTTCTGCCCCATCTACTCCATCGCCCTCTTCTCGCCGACCATCATCAAGGGCATGGGGTACACCGCCAACAACGCACAGCTCATGAGCGTGCCGCCGTATGTCTGCGCCTGCGCCTTCACAATCGGAGCCAGCTACGCGGCAGACCGCGTCAAGCAGCGCGGCATCTTCCTGCTCGGGTTCCAGCTCACCGGCATTGCTGGCTTCGCGCTTCTGGCGGGCACAAGCAACCACTCGGCCCAATATGGCGGACTGGTTCTGGCTGCTATTGGAGTCTATCCCACGGTCCCTCTCGCCATGGCGTGGAATAGCGGCAACATTGGTGGATCCCTGAAGAGAGGCACAGGCATCGCCATGCAGGTGATGGGAGGCAACTGTGGTGGTATCATAGCGTCGTATGTGTACCTGAGCAGGGATGGGCCTCGATACATCACGGGACACAGCATTTTGATCGGCATCATCTGGTAAGCATCTGCCCTCGGCGTGATCACGGCCCTGGTGTGTCTAACTACATTACTGACCATATACGTGTCCAGCCTTGCATTTCTGCTGACCCTAACCATGACCATCTATTATCGAATTGAGAATGCTCGCAGGGACCGGGTTTCGGGCGAGGTAGCGGGCCAGGAGTTGACGGAGGAGCAGAAGACACTTGAACAGGAGCTGGCTGACAACGCGCCGTTTTTCCGATACACTGTTTAGACTATTGCTACGAGGCAAAGACACCATAAGTCAAAGAAATCTGATACAAGACCACAGAATGGTACTGCGGTCCAAGACGTTGGGTTATTGGTCACTGATGGTCAAAAGAATAGATCTTTGTATCGTGTCAACCACGTTCATTCTATACTCGTGGGACCGTACGGTTTGCTTTGTTTAGGTCCCTCATAGTCGCTGACGGATGGCTTGATAAATGTATCTGTTGCGGTACTCATTTGATCTACATAGGTTGCGTGTATTTGATTACATATAGTAAATAGTAAATGACACTAAGATTCAGACAATTAGATAGAAGCAAGCCCCAGTTCCTTAATAAAGATATCCGCCGCCCTCTCGCCAACCGCTAGAGCGGTATTATTAGTGTTGGCCGCCACGTTCCGCGGGACGATGCTGAGATCAGCAATCTTCAAACCCTCAACCCCATAGACACTAAGGCTGCCATCCACGACGCCGTTCTGGTCGCGGGGAAGCATCTTGCAGGTGCCCAGAGCGTGCCAGGTTGTACCAACATTATTGCGCAGCCACTTCTCAAGCACGGCATCGTCGTCCGAAGAATACTCAATATCAGGCACGTCGGCTGGAAGGGGTCCATCCAGCTCGACATTTGCGGCCTTTGACCCGGTCGCAAAGGGCGGGTGGCTATGTGCCATCTCGCCGCGATAGGATGGCATGCGCCGGATAACCTCGCGCTGCTTTTTGTATGACCAGATGTGCTTCTTGAGATCGATATCTCCTGCATCAGTAAAGAATCCGTGTTCAAAGTCGACGGGGTCGTCTAGGTTTGGGCCCGTGATGTGTATATGGCCTCGCGAGAATGGGTACACAGTGAAAGCTGTGACTGCGAGGGATGGATCGCCAGTGGCAAGGCGAGGGTCCCCAGGGAATCTGCAATGTAGTCAGTGTGTCTAGTCCGGAAGATAATGAGGCAAGGCTTTATCTACCCGGCAATAACGCTCATCAGCACCATAGGCTTGTCAGGTGACCCCTTGAATTCCTTATCGCAGGCTTCTTTGAATTCAGGGCCCAGGGCAGCAACCTCAGCCTCAGTAGGCCGAACCTTTATCTGTATATCCTGAGCATTCCATCCCAACATCTTGTTATTGCTCTCGATTAAGTCCTCCGGACTCCCCAAACGGCCAAACACAAGAGCGTCAAGGGTATCTTCAGGCGTCAAAGTGTTCAGGTATGGGTACGCGAGAAGGTGGTGATCCTCATACCCCTCGCCAACTCCGGGCAGCTTAGCAACAATAGAGACACCAGCGGCGTCAAGCACCTTAGGGTTGCCGACGCCGGACCGCTCAAGAAGTGAGGGTGTAGCGCAGGCTCCGATGGAGGACACGACAAGCTTTCTGGCCTTGACGGTGCGATGCTGGCTGGCATCATCGGGGTGAAAGAGCGGGTTGGGTCTGTATTCAACTCCAACAGCTCTCTGGTCCTCGAACAGGACGCGGACCACTTGCGACTCAACCAGCACGTGCAGGTTGGTGTGCTTTCCGTCCTCCAGACGGGGATGGATATAACACGAGGCCGCGTCTTGACGCTTGCCGTCCGGCGAAATGAACCGCTGGGCGCGCCAGACCGCATTGACAGAATCAAGATCTTGTAGATCTGGGACCTCGGGCCATCCCTGTTTGGTGGCAGATGCGATGAACTCGTTCTCGATCCGCGGCGAGGTGTACGTTCCACGAGAGACGTGAATTGGGCCCTTGTGGCCGTGTGTGCCGCCGTCTTCGCCGTGGTAGGTCTCAAGCTGCAAATCAAGGCCGTTAGACGGGTTGAACCAAGTTAGAGGAAAGCTGTATAATTTACCTTCTGCAGGTACGGCAACATATCGTCCGCGGACCATCCTGGTGTTTTCCAGGAGTCGAAGTCAGACCGCTGGGCACGGCTGTACATCATGAAATTGGTAGAAGAGCCACCACCAAGGACGCCGCCAGCCGGTAGCACAAGTTCCCTATCACCTACGGCTGGTGATTTTTTCGTCATATAAAACAGGCTTGTCTTGGAGTTAGGAGCGAGGCTGGCTGTGAAAAAGGCCGGATACTCAATGGTGGGGGATTTGTTATTGGGACCACCCTCTATGAGCAACACCGAAAGCTTGGGGTCCGCATCGGCGAGCCTGGCCGCGACGACACATGCGGTTGTGCCACCTGATGAAGCTTGTCAGTGGCATTGGGGAACGACCTCGGATGTCGAGGCCTCCAGGCTGGAAAAGTAGAAAAGAGTACGAACCTCCAGCGATGATTACATCGACCTCGCCAATGTCCTCGGGGAGCTTGTTGTAGAGACCCATTGTGACTGTGTTGATCTCTCGATGGACTCTGCCAGATGATGGGTGCAAATAGTCCCTAGGTAGTGAGAGTTCGGACAAGACTTGAGTGGTTTGACGGAGCACTAAGGATCAAGCAGCTTTGCAGCTAGCCAAAAGGTGCTGATATTAGGACCGAGCGAAAGTGCACCTGCGGAACTTGAGAAACATAAGGTCAGAATGCAGATAAGGCCAGACAGAAGAGCTAAGGCTCGTCAGGTAGTGCATGTGACTGCACTCTATGTGAGATACCTTATTCAGTCGATCGATGTATATCACGGTGTCGCAGGAGTTGTGGGTAGAAATGTCAGATGTTCTTCATGCAGTTGTCTTTGGGGGGGAGGGGCTAATAATACCCGTCATGTCAACAGTAATTGCCTCTACTTCCCCACACATGATGACTACGATGTATGTGAGCAATCATCTGCATGTGTGTACCTAACTAACCCTGTTCACCCTGATCAATACCTTCTTCCCTTGGGTTTTGAAAACAGCCACAATTCTCAACTGAGAAACTCGTAATGGCCAAGTTCTGGGCACCGAGCTGGTTCCTAAACGAATGAGACCCTGGGAATGCTGCAGCTGGGCGGCGAGGTGCGCATAATTCTGGGCAATTCTGGCCTAGTGGGTTATCATTGGCGGATATGCTCGCAAGGAACGGGGCTGGGGCTGTACCAACAGGGCAGTTCCAGTGTGAATACATCCTGTTGGAACCACCCTGCGCAGACTATAAATGGGGCTGAGCAAATGTATCTGCGCGTGTTGGTGCTATCTCTGTTGAATGACCGCATCATGCACCCTGTGATCAACCAACAGACTCAAATTCAGCTCGCGAAAGTAACTCGAAAGATTTGCTGCCGCAAAGGATGCAGCTATCTCCACGTTTCTGACCGGTCAGCGGCTATCAGCAATAGTTGCCATGTATCAACATCGGGAGCACGGGGGAAAGGCGCCCGTCGCTGAGAGAGGACGAGCGTTCAGACGTTCTAATGTCAAGGGGCTGGTGTATGTTGGCCACTTAGCATTCATAGAGCGACAAATCGTGCGGTCGACATGATTTTGTGACAACTCCATTCTCATATTTCACCGTGCATTCTTATTGGTTTCATCCCACTCACATGATAGTAGGACTTGCTCTGCTTGATTTTGTAGATAGTTGCACGATAATATACGTTGTCGATCCTTATTGAACGAGGTGATCGGCCCTGGTACTCTCGACGTAGTGACAAGGTGTGTCCATGTTGTGGATGCCGCAGCTCTTTTCTATTGACGCTAGCTGATCCATGAACGGCGTCAGCGCCGGCGTTTTAAATGTGGCTGGGTGAGTGCATGACACCAAAAATCATGTATGGAAATAAAACGACTCGAGTGACTTGAACATCATTCAAGTTGTCCACAAGCATCATGCGCATGGGCACATTAGTGAGTGTAATACCCGTCAATATGAGTCTCCTCTCCACGTCCATCTACCGCATATTGATCATGCTGCGTTGTGACTCTAAGCATCTCGCGTTGGCTGTCCAAGGATGAATTGACCTGCAAGTAAGGGTCCCAGCCGATAGGACTGGCATTGGCCGAGCCCCGAGATTGCTCCATTGGGCGCGGGTGACTCTCATACTTGGTCATTGACACCGGAATGCCACCATTCTTGCTTTCTAAAGAGCCGCCACTTCCTCTTCGTGGAATAAGGGCTGATAGGACCTTGCTTGCGAGCGGAGAAAAATATGTATCCATCGCATATCGGCCGAGCGGAAGCATCGCGGGTAGGCAGATGCCGAGGAGGGAGAACGTTGGCTCCGCCGCCACCCAATACACGAATTTGATTCCTGCATCTGCGTGTATTTTAGTCATTCAAGTCTGGCAAAATTCTACGCCCGATCTTGGCTCACAAGAGAAATCTGTATTTAATCCCTGTTCAGATCGAAGCGTGGTGATTAGGCGGCCCAAGGACATGACTATGACACTTCCAGGTAAATCGTGTCAGCTGTTTGCTGAATCTTATGTTCCTGAGCAAGCAATATGATCTCACCAGTATCCAAACGTGAAAACAATTGTGAGGCCAACTTTCCGGCTACGATCCATGTGGAGGCTCCAGAGTTTTGGGAGGGGAAGGATGAGGACGATTAGGTCAATGGCGACGCTTGGGACGGCGCTGCCAATATAAAGGCTGCTTGTAGATCCACACTGTCCAGGAATCGACGGATTCCAGCTCTTGTTAATAGGATTGCAGAAAAAGATTGTACCAAAAACAATCCCAATAAACCAAGCCACGTTGATGGAATGAGCCACCCAAAGCCCAAGATTGGACCAGGTCCCACTATTGTTCTTCGGGAACACGCGTCTCAGAAATAGTAGAACCGATAGCTTGATCAGGAAAAGTCCCGCATCGTAGATGAAGTAGACGATCCACGAAATGCGGGCAATATAAAGCAATGTAGGCGTTTCTAAGACAGCGGCATGTCGACCGAATCCTCTGCCAATCCCAACCAGAATTATCGCGTGTTGAGTCAAGACGAATGGCTGGTAAGCTGTCAGATTGTTCAGACCATTCTCTCTGCGGATATCAAAGACAAGGACTCAAGGACAACATTGACAGTTGGAGATCACGAAACGTACCACAGCCGCCAGCGCAGCCCAATCATCAAGCCAGAAACGAGTATGAAGCTGTCCCGCATGCATAGGAGACAAGCCGCGAGACATGAAGCGAAGGAGAATGGAGAGGACTGTAACTATCGTCATAACGATAACAAAAGCCTGCAAGCCAGGACCACGGTCAGCTTTCCTGTAGGCCTCTGGTAAGTCCATGGCCGTTGCAGACATAGTGAAGTCTGTGGTTATGATAGGGCAAAGGACACAAGTACACCAATTAGGTGAAGCGCACACAAAAGGCGGAACGGTAACTGGGGACTAGGTATATACCAAGGAAAGAAACGGTGACATGGCGCAGGATAAGCTGTAATCAGCATTTGTAGTTGAACACATGTTATATCCCGGGTCCTTTGCGGTCCGATCCGGCTCTTTCACAGATCATCATGCAGGCGATCTCAGTACAAGCCTCCGGCCACCAACAGCCCGCGTTTTCCCTTGAAAATCCAGAGGTGTATCTGTCACCGTGCACAATCACATTTATAAATAGGTAGTCATGCACACAGTCGGCGGCTAGGACTGCCAAGGGAGGTCGCAAGTCCACTTTTGGTACCACAGCCAGAACGGTCAGGTCAACCTGTGTCCCACTCGAACAGATCTCCACATTGAATGCCTAGAGGCTTGTAGCCGAAGCCCATGTTGGCTGGGTTGCGGCGGCGTTTAGTACGTTGCAATCCGGGCGCATCCTTTCCGCAATAGAACGTGCTAAGAACCAACACGCCTTCAATTACGTAGGAAAGTAATGGGCCATGTCAACACAATCCACTTTAATCAAACCCTGCCAAAGTCTTATCAGGCTTGGGCTTCTTTCCACTGCGCAAACCAACATCCAACGTGGCAATCCCGCGCTTGCCTACAAGGACCAGTCACTGGGGATCGACATGCACGATGTGAGGCTGCAATGCAACGAGGGACCAACATCAATATTGTTAGCTCGATATGAAGTGGATATACGCGGAGAAGTAGAGAATATCAACTTGCACTCAAATTCTATGGAAAGAGAAGTCCAGCTACTTATTCTCCATATATATCCGAGGAAAAGAGGGTGTTTCAGAGGGTTAAGTAGGCAAGCGATCCAATCCAACCTGATAGCAAGGGCAGGTGGATTCTCATGTCGAGCTAATAATATTAATGTTGGTCGAGTGTATACTGGCCTCCGGGCCTTACTCCACATACAACATGCGCGGCTTCAGGCCGCAGTGTGATACGATTATTGCTGACCACGAAATGCCGCACTCACACCAAGTCAGTATTCTCCTAGTGTACAACGAATGTAACATACATGCAACAACATCCCCCCCGACCCTGAACCGGAGTGTGAAAGTTGATGCGGGAGATGTGTAATGGTTCCTTTCCCTTCTGCGGCCCAGTCTCCAACTCATTATTGGCACCATCGTTAGTAGTAAGGTTGCTGACTGACTGTGGAGTTGCTGTCTACGCCGATGAAGCGTTGTGGCATGGCCTGAGGAGCACCAGCAGTGTTGTTGCTGCTTCCAATCTGAGCTGCGTAGTGGCTCGCATGGTAACAGCTTTGAGGGTAATAGATTTGAGGGTAATAGATTTGAGGGTAATGGCTTTGAGGGTAATAGCTTTGGGGATAATAGCTTTGAGGGTAGTAATTTTGAGGCTGCGTCAGGGGCGGCGGCTCGCTGCGAGTATATGCAAAGCTGGGAGGGTTGTAAATGCTTTCAAACCCCCTTTCGGGAGGATGAAGGTTTACCGTCGAATGTTGTGCTTGCCCCAATCCCGTAGTTTGAGAGGCTGATGGCGTGTCGCCTGAGATTTCACTGGCCTGGCTCTTGGATGCGTCGCGAGAACTCCTGTATCTCAATCGGACTCGTTCTATCGAGCTCGCCATAGGTAACAGGTAGTTGGCCTTGATGTGGCGGCCAAGATTTAACATCGGGGGAAGACATACTCCCAGCAGGACGCATGGGCCCTCCGCGGTAACCCAGTACACGTTTGCCACGCCCTCATCTGGGTATTAGGGGCATTAGAACTAGCCGCACGAGGTTGAGAGGTACCGATGTGACCTACAAGTGAAGTCGTTATTGATTTCGTCGACGCCCTTCAGTACTGCGATCATACGGCCAACAGAGATGACAACAGCACTAATAGTAGCAACCGTGAGGAGTCAGTGCAATCCCCAGCAGATTTTCATCTTTGTTTCAGGGGAGACTCACAGGTAACCGATTATGAATACAACTGTGAGTCCAATTTTCCGAGATTTGCTCGTTTTGATTGTCCAGATCCTCGGTAGAGGTAGGACGAGAATGAGCAGATCAATGAACACGCTAGGAACCACGCTCGCGATCCAGATGGAGCTCGTTGGACCGCATTTCCCTGGTAGAGTCCCTGTCACATCCCAGTTCTTCGCGACGGGGTTGCAATTGAACGCCGTCCCGAAGCTCATGCCCACAAGCCACGCGACATTTAGAAAGTGAGTGACGGCGACTCCGACGTTGAACCAAGTCGGATTCGTGGTGCGAGGGAAAACCCGACTGAGGAACAACAACGCGGAAGCTTTGGCAAGGGTGAGACCGATATAAACAATGAAGTATGTCGCAAATAAGAGCTTCAGAAAGGGCACGAGATTCTGACTGGGCATCAGCCACATGTGGTGACCAAAGCCCAAATGCAGCATCACGAACGACACGACGAACTGACCGGTAATAACACACTAAGAACAATGTTAGGGATTCTTGATAACGAGAGTTTGTACGGGAAATTGTGACGCATACAAGACGGACGGGGGGGGGGGGGGACGTACCGCTGAACCCACATGTGCAAGGCGGCCCAATCATCCCACATGAAGCGCGGCTGATGCCTTGGCGGTGTCCCTAGACTACGCGACCAAAAACGCAGACAGATTGCTATCATGACCATCACGGTGATGAAGATAAGGAATGCCCTGAGTGCAGGGCTGCGGTCCGGATCCGGATCCGAGGAGGTGGCAGATCTGGCCGCAGAGGACATTTTGCGTGTGGATTTGAGCGACAATATGCGTCGTGGGAGTCGGACGTAAGTCGTCGAGTTTACGCGTTCCTGACCAAAGGACGGAATGAGGAAACTGAAGTCGAGACTGTCCAACCTGTGGCTCCGGTCGGGGATTGCCTCTGAAGCTATTGTATGAGAATTGAACTACTAGTGCCAAGTGCCCTTTATCGTCCTCTTATACTACATCCCCAGTGCCCGGTCTTTAATGCAGCCAAGTACAAAAATAGAAGCGGTGCCAGTTCATGAACATGTTTAGCCCGGTGTGAGCTCCATTTTGAAAGTCACTTCCTAAAAGATTTATCGGGGCGCGCAGCGTGACATGCACAGTCACCAACAGCTGCATGCCAAGCAACCTTGCAAGTCGTTCACTGAAGGACTTATGGAGCACACCTTCCAGCCAGTGCAACATCGCCTCTGCTGCGGTATCGGCACCAAATAAGCGAGGTCAGGGTCATAGGCCAATTGTGAGCGCTATATTCGATTCGAACCCAGAAAAAGTCCGCGTGATTTCGATCCGCAGGCCGTCTGACAGTGGAATTTGTACAAGCAGATATCCGACTTACAGCGCGCGATGTCACACATTGCAGCCATACTATGTGCTTCAAGTTCTGTGCACCAATATGTGTTGCTGGAAACACCACTTAACACAGGTCAATTTTTAGCAGGTACAGCCTGAATTTTAGGCTTATATGCCACAAAGTGGTGATCAAAATGGACAAGGCGCGCAGCAGCAGGAAAGATGGTGTCGAGAGCGTTGGCGATGAGGCTGTTGCATCAGCCAACACAGTGCCCGGATGGTGACTGTCTCCATCAAATAATTATACACACGTGTACCGCTGAGTACCCAAGTCAAGACAAAACCCGCAAAGATTGGACAAATCGACAAGGACAGACCAAAGGGCTTGCTTAACTAGTCGATCTTGTACAGGACTTCGGCAACATTGAACCACCCTTCATACTCCACTGTATCCATCGTTTCATCCAGATCAAAGTGGTAGTGACCGCCTCTCCGATTTTCATCTGCATCCCCGGCCCCAAAGCAGTGCGTATGTTCTTTCCTGAGGCCGAGGTCTTTGTCGTCGCCGGAGTGCAGGACGGTTAAGCAGACCATCGGCGTGTCCATATCGAAGAAGTGCAGCCACTGGTCGACCTCGTCCCGACTCTTGAACGGTTTATCAGGAAAGTCCGGCATCACGTGCATCTTCAACTTGCCCGAGCGAGCGACGAACACGCCACCCAAGCTGATCAGCCGGTCGCCGTAGGCATCTACAAGGCCCTTCTGGATAGCCTCCGTAAAGTTAAGTTTTCCCCTCCTGCCTTTCACCTTGATGTGCAGCAATGGCCCCGTTTCCCCGTTGCACCCAAACAGATTACACATCATCGCGCAACCTGTCGAGGTGCTGATCCCCTCGCATAGAGCGCTGCCATCTTCCAGAACCTTGGCATAGCGGGTGCAGTTTCTCAGCTCCCTGTCCGGGGCAGGACCGAAGGCAATGTTTGGCATCAGCTCTATGTTGAGTCCCAGGTCGAAGAACGGCCCGGCGCCTGCTCCAATAAGGACGCCATTCTTCATATCCATGAGCTCGGAAATGCCGAGCAGGTCGTACCGCTTGTCCAGCCTAGGTGAGGGAAAGAGATTGGCCTGGCCGCCTATGTCTGCGACGCGTGGGTTTCCGGACAGACCCGGGCCGGCGAGGTGGAACGGGGGTTGGCGAAGGTCGGGCGGGACGGAAATCGAAGCATCTGACGTGCTGAAATTCGACTGAAGTTATTTATGTACCGCGGTAGCCACCCCGTCGAGAGGGGGAGGATGCAGAAGCACTCTTCGAACTGGCAAGTGGCTCTGGGACACCATCCTGACGGTACAACAAGGTGAACCGATCTGATTGCTTGTATCAATTTAAAAAATCGTGATTCGTAGGCTTGTAAGCCCTTTCTGAAAGGCGATGCGTCGAACGTCTCACTATAATGTGAGCTTTGGCTCGAGGGTGACAGATGTAGAGGTGTATGTGGAGGCACGAGCCTTTCCGAGAGCCGGAGATGATGCGGAGGTTCTAGGATCCGGGGCTCCGAAACTAAATATTTCGACCGGCCCCGGGGGAACAGGCCGTGCCAAGAGGCAAGTAAGCACGCACAATCTCTGATGAAGCCACCTTAGCATATGCCTTTGAAGTCGACTTGAGCTGAAAGGTGATGCTGATAATGCCACAGATGTCCACCCGCGTGCCGCTTGAGACGGCCTGTCCTCCAGTACTTAGGGCACGTGAGCCTACTTTGACTGGCCTTTGCCCGCTCTTGACCCTGGTCTGCCCTCCCCCTTCCAGGGATATTCTCGAGGGTCAACCCCAAAATCGCTTTCAAGCCCGCTATGCCACTTCAAGAGACCTGCAGGCTTTTTGATGTTTACTTTTTCACACGCAGCCCACACGTCGATCATCTCCTCGAACTTTTGAGGCTCACTTTGCCTTCGTAATTTTACACCCCTGGGGGTCGCCCGGTCCAGATAGGGGTGATACATACATTGTCCAGGCCTGACTAAAGTCGATGAGCTTGCCACCGAGGTAGTCACCCTGGGTGTATATCCCGGACCAAGATACCCAGCGCGTGGAGCTCCTCAAGATCGGCGTATATCTGGGGGATCTGCGGCGCGGTCCAGGGCTCCGTGGACGGGACAAGCTCCTTGACGATTGCGGTCACGCGGGCGTGCCGGTGGGCCTCAAACCTCGTGAAGATGCCGCTGCAGTCCAGCGGCTTCGGGCTTTTCTCCCAGTCGACGTACTCCTCCCCGAGGGCCACGGTAACCTGCCGCTCCTGCGCTTGTGTTAACAGGATATAGCCATATGCGCGGACGGCGAGATCATCGCGGCCCTCGTGCTTCAGACGTCCATAAACTCGGCACTGCAGTGGAATGGGTCCAGGTAGTTGATATAATCTTGTGGTGTGAGCGGCGGGCGGTGTTTGGTGTCACATTTTGGAGGGATAATGGAAGATCCAGTCGTTAGTTGGAGGTACTCCCAATTCTGGAATGGAAACTGGAGATAGCACGCAAATGTTCAAATCAGCTACCGCGCCGGGCGTTTGAAAAAAAAGTCTGGCTGTACTCACGATCTTGAGCGCATTGGTTCTGCCATCGATGCTCACTCGAAGACCTTGGAGTCTTGACCCTGACTACTGCCGAGGAAGCGTTCAAATCTGATGTCGGCGGATGCAGTACCTCGAAAAGGCACCAGCTTCGGTCCCTCCATGTCGGGAAGTGGCACTGGGGCTGTTTTCGGCGCCATGCTTTGTGAGGGACGAGGAGGAATGGTGGAGGGGTCAGAATGGTATGGAATGCTCCGGATTGTACAAGACAGGTTCAAGTGCTTGCGGGAGATGGGCTGAGGCGACATCTTTAAGTGGTGCAGGCGACACCATGCTTCTTCCTTCCTCTATCATAAACATAATTACATAACATCTTATAATACACAGAATATTAATTTATATTAATTAAATAATCTTATATTAACATCTATTAAATCTAATAAACGATAAATATATCGTAAGTATACCGTAAATAGTAATTCTTAGTAAATTTACCATAAATTTATAATAAATCTATCTAAATCAATAAATTTATAAGTAATTTATAAATATTACTATAATAAATACCTTAAATATTAAAATTCATAAATTAAAACCAGCCCCTATTAATAATTAACCTTAAAAGAAAAATAATTAAAATATTATTATATTAACCATTAAAATTAATTATATATTATAAAGATTTTATTAAAAAAATAATATAAAATTTAATAATTAAAAATTTTATTACCTTAAGCCATAATAAAATAATTAATAAAATTAACTAAAAAACTTAAAATACCTTCCTCATTAAATCAAAGAAATAACGTAACTAAAACTATAAATTTAACCTATAAATCAAAATTTATAAACTTAAATATTATATTTATTATTAAAAAGAGCTCCTTCTAAAATCATAAAAGCCTAATATTTACCTTTAAAAATATATTAAAATAATTACTATAGCTTAAAGTATAATCTCTTAAATAATTAATAAATTTAAAATTAAATTAAATAATATTAAAATCATTTAAAAAAAAAGATAAAGCTATTAACTATTATTAAACTTAATTAAAGCTAAATTTAAAATATATAACCTTAACTTTTAAAGATATAAATTAAAAAAACTAAAATATATTAAAGAATAAATTATTATCTAAAAGCTTTATAAATAAATACTTTAAATTATCACTCCTAACTATAAATTAAATTATTATCTATTTAAGATATAAATTTAATAATAATATTTTAACTTATAATAAAGATATAAATTATTAAAAATAAATAATTAGCTATAAATAAAAACTTTTTATAAAAACACCTTAAAACTATTAAAGAATTTAAAAAAAATATTAATTTAAATTAATAAATAAAAAAATATAATATTAAAAGCTACCTAATAAGAAATTATAAAAATAAAATAAATTATTATATAAATCCTAAATTTATTATAAGCTATATAAAATATATTATTTATATAAATAATTATATTTTATTAAATAAAAAAATAAAAAATAATAAATAAAAACCTTAAATTTTAAGAAATTAAAAACCTCTTTTAAAAGAAATTATAAGCTTTAGGTATATAATATAAACTTATAAAAACTATAAAAAGAGTATAAATAATTACTTATAATAACTTAAAAGATTATAATAATAATAAAGATATTTATATTATTAAAAAGATAAGCTTATATTAAAAAGGCTTAGCTAAACCCTTAGGTTTACTATATAACTCCTATAAGAACTATAAAAAACGCAATACCTTAAAGCTAGAAAATTCCTTTAATATTTATAAAGCTTATAAAAAAAGCTATACCTTTATTAATTACTTCTATATATTTCTAAAAAAAATATACCTAAGGTTTAAAAAAAATAAGAAAATAAAAAAATAAATATATTAAGCTTTTAAAAATAATATTAATCTTTAAATATAAATCTAAGCTATTTAAAACCTAAAATCTAAATTAAAATTTAAAATTTTAAAACTTATAAAAGAAGAGCTAATATAAGAAATTAATAATTAATTATTAAAATATTATATTATTAATATTAAGGCTAAAAAAGCTTTTATTATAAATATTATAAAAAAATACCCTTTAAAATATTTAATAATATTAAACTTAATAAATATAATATTAATTATAAATATTAATAAATAATTAATAAATTTATAATTAGCAACTTATAATAATTATATATAATTAAAGAATTAATAGCTCCTAATTATTACTTATAGAATAATATTTATATAAATAGGTAATTTTATTTTATATTTTAAAAACATTGCCTTATATCTATAAATCCTAATTACTCTTATCTTATTAAAATAACTATAAAAAAAAAGTATTTTTTAAAATAATAAATATAACTTAACTATTTTAAAATAATATAATAAATTAATCCTTTACTTATTTATAAATATTTATAATTAATATATTATTAAATATTAATTAAATACTATCTAAAGCTCCTTTAATATATAAAGAAAGAAATATATAATATTTATTAAAAAAAGGCTATTTATAAGTAAAGCCATCCTTTAATATAAAAGATTAAGTTATTTAAAACTAAAAATATTTAAATATTTAATAAATTTATCTTAAAGGGTATAAATCTATAAATTAATTATTATAAAATATAATATATATACTTTTATTAAAATTATATAATAAATTTATTAAAAGCTAAGGGAGATTTATAAATAAATAGGCGAGAAAATTATATTTAACTTCTATAATTATAAAAAAAGAATTTATAACTATAAATTATAGCTTTTATTAATATATAAAATCATAAAATTAATATAAGATTATTACCTTATTAATTAAAATAATAATATATTATTTAATATAATTAAATCCTTTTATAAAATAATAAAAATTTAAAATTATATAAAGATTAAAATTATTAAATATAATAAAGAAATTTTTAGCTATAAATAAGCTATTAAAAACTTTTTAAAATCGAAATATATTAAATTTAAGCCCTTAATATTAAACACTTAAACTTAAAATAATAATATTAAGTACTTAAAGGATATAATTAAGGAAAAAATATAAGTAATATAAATAAGCTTAAAGCTCTTATATTCCCTATAGCTAAAAATTAAATATATAATAATATACCTTAATAATTAAATATTAATATATAATTTAAAATAATAATTACCTTATTTTAAATTTTATAAAATAATTATAAAATAAATAAATATATTATATTTTAATTTAAAACTAAATTAAACTTATTTATAAATCTTTAAATATAAAGTATACGCTATAACCTTTAATATCTAATTAAAAAAAAGATAATATAAATATCTAAAGCTATAAATATAAATTAAATACTTATTTAAATATTATTCCTTAAATATTTATTAAATATAAATTCCCTTTATTAAAAAAATTATTAAAATAAAAGATATAATCTTTAATAAATATAAAATATTTAATAATAAATAAAAAGGATTTAAAAATAAACTTTTTATTATAAATATAAAGGCATTAATAAAATAAATAAAAAAATATACCCTTTTAAAAGTTAATAAAATATTAAATTTAAAAGGAAAAGATTTATATAAAGATAATTCCTTAAAAAAAACCTTTAAAAATAATTAATTTATAGCGAACTATGAAAATAATAATAATAAAAAAGGAACTTAAGATAAAAATATAAAGAATATCTAAAAATAGTAATTTATAATAAACTAATAAATTAATACCTATATAAATATAAAATTTACTTTACTCCTTATATTATTAAGATCACCCTTATTAACGCTATTAATTTATATTATTTAAATATAATTAAATAAAGAAATTTTATTAAATAATAAATTTATTATAAATATATTATAATAATTTATATTTATAGTTAGCATTAAAGCAGCCTTAATAACTAAAATAAATAAAAAAATATTAAATAAAATATAAATTAAAAAATACTTATATTAAAGTATAAAATTAAAAAGAAGTAATCTTTTTAAGCTATTAAAATAATATAAAGATTTTAAAAATTATTTATTTAAATATTTATTTAA
Source organism: Diaporthe eres (assembly GCA_022225955.2). Taxonomy (NCBI): domain Eukaryota; kingdom Fungi; phylum Ascomycota; class Sordariomycetes; order Diaporthales; family Diaporthaceae; genus Diaporthe; species Diaporthe eres. The sequence goes on along the minus strand of JAKJXM020000033.1, from coordinate 1,328,946 downwards.
GTAAATAGAAATTAATTATTTATAAAGCTATAAAGAAATAAAGTTATAAATAAAGATTTATAAAAAGGATCCTTATATAATAAGAAAATAAATCCTTAATTATATATAGGTATATATTTATAAATTTAATAAATATAAAATCTTTTAAAAATATAAAGCCTATTTAATTATTTAAAGAGATTAATAAATAAAAAGGTAAATATAAAAAATTTATATTATTATTTTAGTAAATAAATCCTTCTATATATTAATAATAATAATAATAAAATTTAATTTTAAGCTTATTTAATATAATATTATAAATATATTTATTTATATTCTTATTAATTAAGATATTTTTATATAAATATTATATAAATATTAATAAAAAGGAATTATCTTATTATTAAATAAAGTATTATATAGCCTTTAAATCTTATTATTATTATAATAAAAAGAATTTATAAAAACCTTAGCCTTATATAAATATTAATAAATATCCTATAAACTATATTATTATATTAAAAATAATATCTTAATCTTTTTTTATATAAATAATATTATTATTATATATTAAAAGAACCATTAAAAAATAATAAATAAATTTATATAATAACTTTAAAAAAAATATAAAATTAATAAAGGAAACTTTATTTAATAATCCTTTAAAATAAAAATTATTTAAAATTATAAAAATTATTAAATTTAATTAATTTAAATTATATATATTAAGAAAATTACTAAATTAACTAATAAAATAAATATTTTTTATAAAGTTTTTATAATTTTTAAAAAATTATTATTATAAATTATTATTATTTTAAATTATAAAATCCACTCTTATTAAAAAAAGATTAATTTACTCTTATTTATTATAATCTTTATTTAGCTAAATATTATTTTCATTATATTAAGGCTTATAGAATTCTTAATTAACTTAAACTAAAAATATTATAATATTATTAATTAAATATTCTTATATCTTTATAATATAAAATATTTAACTTTATACCTTTAAGATTTAAAGGGATTTATTATTATAAATAATACTTTATATATTAATAATACCCTTAATTAAAAGAATTTATAAGTATTTATTATAAAACTTTTTAATAGATTTATTAATTAAAGAGCAAATAAATAAAATATAATTACTACCTTTATTATTATTAAAATAGTACTGAGGCTGATTGCATGAGGGTAGCTTGGTAAGGGAGGCTAACTAAGCTAGCCTATATACTTAAAAGGGATTGCTATATAATAGCCCCTTATATTTCATAATTTAAAGATAATAATAATAAATATAAACCTAATTAAACTAACGCATATATATATATAAACGCTATATAATAAAGCCCATTTAATATTAATTAGTAATTGCTTAATATGATTATAGATTAGCAAGAGTGATAAGATAAATACTAATACGACTATAGTTATAGCTGCTAAATGCTTACAAAACATAGAGGCAACTAGAATTACATGCTCATACTAAAAGCCCAGGAACCACCTCAACTCCTTAGTTCATTAAGAAGAAAAGAAGTTAACCTAGAAGACAAGATCTTTCTACTATATGAATCAAGACTATCATATTAAATACCCGCGGAATATATTTGCAATCAAGACGCTATACGACTAGGAAGAAGGAGTATATACTATTATATAATAATAAAGATATCATATAGCAAGATAATAAAATTATATATAATATCCGCCTTAAATATATTAAAATTAGCTGCCTTAAGCATAGTAATAAGTCTAAGTAACTAAGCAATAATTTAGATAATATATAAAGAGATAAGCTTTAGGAGCGCAATCCTATTAAGCATATAATAAAGTATAATAGATCTATGCTTCTAAAATCAAGATATTAATTTAAAAGACTCATTATCTAGGATCTAAATTAATATATACTTCGCACGAATTCTTATAAATATTATTAACCTAGATTTAAGTTAAGATAATATATTAAACTCTCTTATTTATAACTTTAAGGGATAGACGGCATATTAATTTAACTAAGTAAATTATATATTTAAGTAAGTACTCTTAAGTATAATCAAGCAAAAAGGAATTCCTTATATAAGAGGTTCTGCTATATCCCAGATCATATAAGTTATTAATACTAAAAAAGTAATAGAGAACAAACTACCTTAAGTATAAATACCTCCCGTATAACAATCAACTAAGTCTCAACCACCTTCAAGGATGCTATTGCTTAAAGCATCACGAAATGTATGAGCATATATTGCTAAAACACAAGCCATACGATAAATACCTCTAAGGATAAGATATATATAAGAGGTAGGTAATTTTCTATAATAGCATAGTATGGCACTTAAAGCATATTTAGTCTATATAAATAGTGCATTATATAATCTACCTCTAACCTAAATTATCCATAATAGACTAATAAAGCCTTAATAAGTATCTACCTTCTAAAAAGATTAGAAAAGAGATAGAAACTATATTAGTAAGTTATATAACTTATTATATAACAAGGTATAAATCTTTATTAATTACTATAAATAATTATAAATTATAAAGAATTAATACCACGCTATCTTTCCAGATATCCTATCTAGTTATATAAAGGACTTCTATATATACTATATTAAACTAAATAAAAGGTGGGATAAAGTATATAACCTAATGGATATATACTTTAATATAATAATAAACTATAGCCAATACTAGGCAGACTAAATAACTTTATTCTTTATATAAGTAAGGAAAGAGAACCTAGATAAGACTCTACTAGAAGTCTTAGAGACCCTTTTGAATAAACTTTAGCTTATATAATAAGCCCTTAGAGAGGGATATTAGGGTAAGATTACGCTGCATATAATAATAATTAGAGCTTATTGTATAGTACTAAAGTTAGAACTAATAATAATTAATTAAAGGCCTATGTATAAAGCTTTTTTTGCTAACCTATATGCAGTATTATAAGTCGCTATAAAAAAGAACTCAATTCAGCAATTTATATCATATAAAGAACCTAGAATTAATTTTATTAATAAATAATATAACTTAAACTTTAAGAACTACTAGAGGATATCATATAACTATTAATCTATACTACTAACTTCTTTTTATTTAAGACTAGCTTAAGGCTAATTCTTAAAGCAACCCTTCAAGCTATACTATATAATAACTTAATTAAAGAAATACTTTATATATAAGAAGGAAGGATATTAATTAACTAATTATATAGATAAGGAGAGGATAGACGCATAAAAATAATACCTCCAAATATATAAAGACTTTAGTTAAAAACCTATCCTTAAAGAAGGGAGCTTTACTACCTATCTCATTAAATATAAAAAAGAAAGCTTACTATAAGAAGTAAAAGATTCAATCTTCAACCCATAATATATAAATAATAAAGAGATCTTATAATAAAACTTAATAAATTTTACCTTTAATTATTATATAATAAAAGAAGATATCTATATAGCCCTTAAGATGATAAAAGTAAATCAATTTATACTACACAACCTATATAATATAAAATACCAGGGCAAGCTCTAGGATATTAAAGCTACTAAATTCTTAATAATAGGAATACTTTAAGCATTAGCTTATATATAAAAGAATCCTAATATAAAGATTAAATAAGGTGCAGATATAGCAAAGGTTAAATTTAGAAATAATAATACTATCTTAGTAGTTAATATAATCAATATTATTAATTAATTAAGGAGTATTATATATCATATCTTAAATATATTAATCCCATTCCTATTTTCATTATATAATATAGATAAGTTAAGAATATATTTTAACAACCTCTTAAATACTATTATATAAAGAAGCATGATAATCTTAATAATAAGAAAATAAGGATACTCATTCTTTAATATAAGCTATATAGAGGCTAAAGTATTCCTAATAAAACCATAGCTAAAGAGGCTTTATAAGCGCTTTAAACACCTTTATATAAATAAATTATATAAGCTTCTTAGGAATGCAGGGCATAATAATATTAAGGAGGCAATCCTTAAGAAGATTCAGAAGTTCTACCACTTCTACTAAATATATAATCCATCACCTAGAAAGTTTAAATTTTTAATTAAGGATAATAGCTACTTTAATTATAAAATAATAATTAATATTATATAACTAAGTGAAAGGAACACCCTTTATATAATTAATTTAAACATAAGCTTCTAAATAGCCACTTTCTTAAATTTATTATTAATATAAGATATTTAGAATGCCCTATATAAATACTAAATCTATATATATATTAGCCTACTAAACTATATCATATATAACTTAGGGACTAACTTTACTTTTAAAGAATTTAAGAATAATGCAAAGATTATAAAAATCATATATAAGGAAATGCTTATAAAGGTACATTAGGCTATAAAGAAAGTAAAATAATCGCATAAACCCTTAAGAAAAGCATTTAATATCCTAAAGGCTAAACTTAGCTATTATATAAATAATAAGATAATCCTTTAAATAGCTATAAAAGCTTTAAATAATATAATAGGCCTAAATAATATTATATTAACGCTCTTAGTCTTTAGAGTATACTCACGAGTCTTATATAATTTACCTCCCTTATTAAACATTATATAATAAGCACTAATAATATAAAAGGCTATAAAAATACTATATATAATTTAAGCAAAGGTAGATATTAATTATATAATTAATACTAAGAATAGCCTAGATCTCAACTCTACCCTCTCCCTACTACTTTAAAGCAAAGCCTTAATATAAAGAGAGAATAAAAGATAGAGAGGACTATATAAGATAGATAACATTAAGGGATATATTATTATAATAGGTATAATTAATAGCTCAATCTCACTCTATATAATACATATTAAGCTATATTATTATATAAAGAAAACCCCCCTATAAGATAAATTAGATATCACTAAGCTAATTATATAAAAATAGCCTTAGCCTAAGAAAAGAGGACAACTAAGGAAGGCTATTATATAAGCCACCCAGCTAAGGAGGCAAGGACGCCCTTATAAGATAACCATACAATTAATATTTATTACACATTTATAACTCCTATATATCTTTATAATATAAAAAGAAAAGGATTCATATAAATTAATAATTAAGCTTTATTAGAATAATATTATTACTACTCCTAGAAGGCTATTTAAAGAGTTAAATGCATTAAAAATAAATACCCTAGCTAATAAGGATATTTTTTAATTTATCTAATATAACCTAAATTTATATAAAAAGCTATAAATCTTTAAGATAAGGATGATATAAGAAGTAAAAAATAAATTAATTAAGCCAATAAAAAAGTCTAAGCTTATCATATAAAGATATAAGGACTTAAAGAAAAAAGCCATCCTAACCTAAGCCCCAACAATTCAGAGGATAAGCTAGAAATTAATTCTAGCACTAAGACTAACCTTTATATTATATTTTGTTTATTAAGAGGAATTAAGAGATATTACCCAAGCTTATATTTAATTATATAATCTTCTCACCTATATAATCTTAACAAAATTATTAATAAAATTACATAATAAATACCCACTAAGGATAATCCTATTAATCTAGAAATTATTATATAGGCTTATAAAGTCAGGCCTATATTAATATAAGATATATTATATATATTATATAGAGACCCTAAGAATAAAGGTCTCTATATACAACCTATATCTATTATTTATAATAAATAGGCTATATAACTTTAAGATTATAAGAATATAGATAGATAATACTTTTAGATTTATAATAAGCTAATTCTCTTAAAGAAAAGAAGAAAAACTATATAAGAAAGGATTCTATATAAAGAATAAAAATATCTTAAGCCTAAGCTAGCTAATTAAATTTAATAATAGTAGAATTAAATTTAATAAGGATAATATAACCTTTATATAAAAGGGATAAATTATAAACCTTTATATAATTAATATCTATATAGAGAATGCACCCTAACAATATATTATATAATATACTAAGGGCATATATATAGCATTAATCTACTAGCTAGAAGCAGCATATAACTTATTAATAGCAGCATAAATTAAGGAGCTTACTACGAAGGATATAGAAGTATTAAACATATAAATTAAGTAGTAAACTAAAAACCTTAATAAGGGAATTAATTTTATACTACTAAACCTTATATATATAAAGCTTTATATTTTTATAAATAAATTTTTTACTAATAATATAAATTTAAGCTTATAACTAGGTTTTATTATTATATTAATAATAAAAATTAATTATATAAAGGAGGACTTTAAAATCTATAGGAATATCATATATTAAAGCTTAATAAAGTATAAAAGAGTAATTAAAAGTATACTAATAAGTAAATTATATAAAATAATAATAAAGTTTAATAATAATATAACATTAAATATAATACTTAATTAAATAATAACTTACTTAAGGACGCTTAAAATCTTTATAATTATTTATATAAACTTAAGATTACTATATAACTATCTTATAAGGCTAAGTATAATAAATAAGAAAAGGCTTATAATTAATATTATATTTCTAAGAAAAGTATATAAAAAGAAAGAAATTTCTAAAATATAATAAATTAAAGGGAAAAATAACCCAGCAAATACTTATATAAAGAAAACATTAAATAAAGCTTTAAAAAGGCTCATCTTAATAAATAAGCTAAGGGTAAGGATTAAGGTATATATGGATCACCTTAATAAAAAGAAGTGCAATAATTAAGGGTATAATGTGAAGAAAGGGCTGCTAAATAGCTATATAGAGGAAAAGAGGGAGACAAGCCTAGAACAGGGCCAAGATATATAATAAACAAGCCAAGGACGCAGCCAGGATAACTAAAGGATATAGCTAGGACCCCTTAGGATAAACTTAGGATATAGCCAGGACTCCTTAGGATGAACTCAAGATATAGCTAGAACCCCTCAGGACTAACCTAGAATATAGCCAAGACCCCCTAGAATATAATTAGGATAATAAAGGCTAGACCTAGGATACTCTAGGCTATATAAAGGATATTAAAGGGGAACCTAAGTTATATAAAGAATATTAAAGGCTAGGCTTAGGATATAATCTATTATGCAAAGTAATTATATAAGAAAGAATAATAAGAGGAGATTTTTGAAATTTATTATAAAGATTAATATATAGAGAAATGCATCGCATAAACTAATTCCTTATCCCATTATATAGGACTTCTAAAATTAATATATAAAGTTATTAGGCTAAGATAAGCCTAATTAACTATATACCTAAAGGTATACGGGTTAATTAAAGGACCCTCCTCTTCCTCCTTAATCTCCCGCTTAATATCCTTCATAATTACTAGGCTATAAGAGGGTCCTAGACTATCATTATTATTCGAATTATTTTCATCACCATAATTACTATAACCTCTATAACCTCTTTAAGCATAAATAAGGCATAGCTAATAATTCTTATAATAAGGATATTAATAAGCCTATAACTACTAAATATATCCTATATAAGCGCCTCCCTAGAACCTAGAAATTTAATAATATTCCTTAAACTAATGCATATCGGCCATACTATAGATATACTTAGTATACTTTCCACTATCTTAGCTATATAACTAAATAAGCATTATATAAAAGTAACTTAAATAATGAATAATATAATTAATAATCTCTAACGACTATATATTAATATTATATAAAATTTAAATATTATGCGAAGTACAGGCAATAACTATATGCTTAATATCCTAAAATTAAAAGATAGGTTAAAATTAGAAAATAATGAGTAGGAAAAGGTTGTATAAATATTAATAATAATAGAACCTATAAAGATATAATTTAGAAAGTAACTAGTTAGGAGGGTTATAATCCAAGAGCTTATAGTCAGACTAAGTAGGAAGGTTAAAGTACTAAAGAGAGGCTAGAGAGGGCCCTGGGAAGCAAGAGCTACCTAGGGAGCAGGAATAGGCGCTATAATATTAGATGCAGAAAAAGCCACTATATATAGATTAATAGGCGTAGATATACCATATGCTAATATAGGAAGAGGTAATGCATAAAGGCTAAACGCAGATATATTATATAGCGAGAAAGGCAACGCATAATAGCTAAACGCTAGTGCATTATATACTAATTAAGGCAACCCTTTAAAGCTAAAGCTAATAAAGGGTATATTAAAAAAAGGGTAAAGCATATTATAAGAATTATATAAATTAAAGCAAGAATCATAATTAGATATTATATAAAGAGGTTTTAAGATTATTAATAATAAAAAAGAAGAAGGATAATTATATAAATATATAAGATAAGTATATATATATATATTATATAATAAAGAAAGGAAGAAAGGAAGAAGGGAGTAGAGATAAGTAAAAGAGGAGTTTTATACTAATGCTAAAAGAGCATTAAGCATAGATTACTCTTCTTTAATAATAAATAATCTACTTATATAAATAACTCATAGAAAGCAAATTTTCTAATACCTGCCTAATTATATAAAGATAAGTAGGAAAGTATTCAGAAAAGTATAATAAAAATAAAGTTAAAAAGGTAATATAAAAAACTTAATATAAGCCGCTAGTTAAGAAACTCATAATTATCATATACCTATAAAACTATAATAGCTTAACCTACCTAGGTAATAAGAAATTTCTTTTATTATAGGAAGGATATATAAGCAATTCAACTTACTTAACTTATTTAGGGATAAGAATATAATTAAAAAATAAAAAACCTTTAGTATTAAAATAGCATTAAGGCTGATTGCATAAGGGCAGCTTGATAAGGGAGGCTAACTAAGCTAGCCTATATGCCTAAAAAGGATTGCCATATAACAGCCCTTTATATTTTATAATTTAAAGATAATAATAACAAATACAGACCTAATTAAACTAACATATATATATATATAAACATTATATGGCAAAGCTCATTCAATAATTATAAAAGCTAAGTTATTTATCTTAGCTTAAATAATTAAAAAAATACTATTTATTAATAGGCTTCTTATTAAGCTATCTATAAAATTAAATAATAAAATTATTAAAATTAAATATAATAATATTTAAATAATTAATTTAATAATATTAAAAATTATTATATTTAAAATAAAATTCCGCTATATAAATATATATAATTATTAATTAAAATAAAAGGTTTAAAATAAGATAATCACGATGAAATATATATTATTAGCGAAGATAATTATAGATAAATTAATAAAAGCATTATTAGCTAGAAAATAAAATGGCTTCTTTTAATAGCTAAGCTTATAAGATATTAAAAGTAATTTATATAAGGGAATTTTAATAAAAGATATATTAATTTAAAAGTAATAAGTAATAAAAGAAAGGTGAAATTTTAACCTTTTAATATTTATAAAATTAAAGGGGTATATTAAATTTAATAAATAATAAATATATTATAAGTATATTATAAATAATAGTTCTTAGTAAATTTATTATAAATTTATAGTAAATTTATTTAAATTAATAAATTTATAAGTAATTTATAAATATTATTATAATAAATACCTTAGGTATTAAGATTTATAAATTAAAATTAACTTTTATTAATAATTAGCCTTAAAAGAAAAATAATTAAGATATTATTACGTTAACTATTAGAATTAATTATATATTATAAGGATCTTATTAGAAAAACGGTATAGAATTTAATAACATCATTTCAGCATTATCTCGCCATACTGATATAATGTTTTCTAACACCCTCCTCCCTACTGATAGGTATTTGTGGGGCATAATGACACCCGGTAATTACTTAAAGATATTCCCAACCTTAAAATGAAAGTCAGAGATAGCGCATCATTTATTTAAATGAGTTATCTTGATACTTTGTGCTAAAGACAGTTCATTCGCTGCACTTGCGCGCTGAGTACCTGAAAAACGTCCAGTGGTACTCACGATCTTGAGGGCATAGTGCCTTTGATGCACACTTTAAAGGGAGCCACTTTTAGTCACCTTTAATTCGTTGTTCATTTTTGATCTTAGTAAGCACTAATGCACCTCGACGAGACAATGATTTCGACAACCGGCCAAGTCTACGCATGTCCAGTGGTGTGTAACAACTGTGGCCCGCGGGCAAGCTGTTGCGGTCTCTCACAGAAGTATTCTTATAGTTGTCCGGTCCGCAGGGAAGCAATGCGCAATGTCGCCGCCCTCGATAGACCAGCATCCGGCCGCAGCGGGACTGCAGTTGTGTCGGAGGATGACGCGTCTCCAGTCTTCCGGTGTCCGCGCGATGAACCGCACAACGTCCAAGATCGTGCGGCCCCCTGTCCTGCGGAAGGACTTCTCGTTTCGCCACAGCCGTCGCACCGAGGAGCCATTCACCTACTCTGGTCTCGACAAACAACCCCTTATCCGCTTACTCAAGCTGGACAAAAGGTCGGTGACCGATTCCAGGCCCCTCGGCTACGCCCTGACGACGGTCAGGCTCTCCGAGGCCCCTCCGTTCTACGCCCTCAGCTACTGCTGGGGCTCGGCCACGCGGGACAAGGACATCGTCTGCAACGGCAAGCTGCTCAACGTCACGGCGCACCTGAAGCGCGGGATTCTGGAGCTGCAAGCGATCCCCATGCTGGCGGGCTGTTGGGTCTGGATTGACCAGATTTCCATCAACCAGGATGATCAGGTGGAGAGGTCGCACCAGGTCAGCTTCATGAGGGACATTTACACGCGGGCTATCAGGACGGTTGTCTGGCTGGGCCCGAGCGACGGTCCTTGCGAGGGCGGGTACGGTCTTTCTCAAAGTCTGTTCGATCTTTGTCAAAGACGGGAATACTCGGTCTCCTTTACAAGTTGGGAGATGAGATTTCCCATTCGCAAGCTGCATGAAGAGCTCGATGCCTGCCCGCAACTCGATGTACCACGGTCGAACTCACCTGCGTGGGTGGAGCTTCACCGAATGCTCAGTAAACCCTGGTTCAGCAGGATATGGGTTATCCAGGAGATTGCCCTGTCCAGAGAACCCCCGATCTTGGTGTATGGCGGTAAAGTGCGGGACTTCAAGCCGCTTTTGTTGGCTGGGCGGTGGATAGGCGGCTCCAAGATCGCTTCTTCGCTTGAAAGTCGAGTACCGAGACCGTTGACGAACTTCTGCATCCAAGACCTCTACCTGATCACCAACCCTGGTCGAAGATGGTCCTTGGAAGGGTTGGTTCTCCACACGCTCGATCACGAGGCAACTGACCATCGCGACCACATATTCGCCCTCCTGGGCATCGCTGAGGAGGTCTGCGGCTCGTCAGCCTGGCCACCCGAACTCATCATCGACTACAACTCTCCTCCATGGAAGGTCTTCCAGCGGGCTACCATGTTTATGATACAAGAGAGTTGGGGACTTAACTCCCTTCTCCTTGTTGGATCGACAGCAGGCGTCAGGGACGATTTGCATCCGTCTTGGGTACCTGACTACGGAGCAAAGCCCTCGCTACCTTGTCCAACGTCGATCTCGCTGCTCGGAAGAAGCGAAGTCGAAGTGCGGTGGCGAGCGTCAGGTAAACTGCGCGCCGTGGCACAACATAACCCTGAAGATGGCACCTTGTCGCTCGACGGTTTCGAAGTCGATCAGATACTATGGACATCTGATGACATCGTAGATGAGAGGGACAAGTCACTCCTTTTCCGCTGGCTTGAAGGAGCGGCGGGGGCCGTCTTGTGGTCTTTTGACTCATTCCATACTTCTGTGGATGAGCATAAACTACTGACAGGATTCTTTGGTGCTTTCGTCGCCATCATCTGCGCTGTTTACGATGACGGTAGCTATCGAACAAGCCTTGGAGACTTTCTTGAGCACATTGATGCACAAGAAGCGGCCGAGCAACCGAGGGAGGGCTATTTCCGGACGATGCGGACTCACATTCTAGGTTCCGTCCTTCGGGAAACGGTGCCACCAGCCAACCCTTGCCAGGTCTCGCAGGTACTAGAATTCTTCCGCACGCGTTTCTGGCACATTTTTCTTACCAAGGGTGGGAGCTTTGGTATCGCTAGGCGATCCGGACAACCTGGTGATATTGTTGCTGTACTTCGAGGCGGTGCCATGCCGTTCATTCTACGGCCGGTGGGGGAGCGCTTTGAGATGGTGGGGGCATGCGTCATCCTCAAGTGGATGAATGGACTTGCAGTTGAGTTATGGGAAGAGGATAAAATAAAAGAGAGTAAATTTACTCTTATCTAAATAAGTCTCATGACGTCTAAGTCTTAGGGTTTAGGGTTGGCGAGAGTGGCTGCATCAAGTCACCTTCTCAACTTTCCGAGGAATGACATGAGTGAAGTCATCCATCCTAATATAACTGGCTCCCTAGGTAGTTTACCCACTGAGTGCTCATTCTCAGCATCCCCTGAGCGCTCATCCCATATCAGTGCTCATTCTTTACTTTATCGTCACGTAATCTGAATTATAGTTCTTCCTTCCCTGATTGTGTCCTGCATCCATTGATGCCAAGCCGCACGTAGGTATCAATCAACATGCCGCTTCGCGAGACCGACCGAGAATTCGAGAGTGAGATCTTCGAAAAGGTCAAAGCAGACGTCGAGGCCGCCCGCAATGCAAAGTTCGCGGTTTCCGAATATGATCTCCCGCTGCCGCTCCTCCTCCTCCTCGACGACTCTGCGGAGAAGCCACTGCCGTGCCATGAACCTGCCGAGGAGACCACCGCCATCAGCGCCCACATGTCGGTACGCATCCGTGCCTTTTACAAGCAGATTGCCGCCGCCTATAACGGCATCGAAGATCCGCCAGCCAGCATCGGCATCAAGCTCGAAATCCAGCCACAGAACTTTGACCCAGAGGATCCCGAATGCCACCATCGCAGGTATCACTCGCGCCGCCTGCAGCTGCACGATCCCGAAACACTGCCAGATCTGCCCTTTGTGAGCAGCCTGGCCCTCAGGTCAAGGGCGTACGGCTCCGGCGCCGAAAACGCGACAGACATTCGCCCCCTGTCTCCCCTCGTGCCACTGCAGTGCCTCGTCCACCTGCCGGCTGTTGAAGAGTGGAATGCCCCCTGGTTGTGGGAGCGGCCCATGCCCGCCTCCATGCCGACTAGGGTGATGCGCGAGCACTACACCTGGCCGTGGGAGGGCCCCCTGCGAGACGCCCGCCACGAGTTTGGCGCCGCCATCATGGACCAGGAGAAGCACCTCTGCGGGAGAAGGATCCCCGCCAGTCTTACCAGGGCCGCGCTGCACTTCTGGGCATTCTTCTCGCTCCCCAAGCATGACCAGTCCGTGGCCCGGCCGAACCTGATCCATCCGGCGGATAAAGACCCGGTGTCTGTCGGCCTGTGCAAGCTCGGTGCGCAGCTAAGTCTGTTCGACTTGCGTGCCGTGGTCACTTCAGACCTGTTCCCCAGTCCCGAGGCACCAACCGACCAGCAGTGGTCGCAGATGCGGCGATTCCGGCTCGAGTTCCATTCCCTCCGTCCAGACGGGCGGTGGTACTTCGTCGGCCCCGGTGGCGAGGACCCGCACGACTCTGAACAAGGAGGGTACAAGATCTCAGACAAAGAACACTACCCCCGCGAAACCGACACGGACGAGGACGTGGACCTCGACGCCGAGTACGGCGACAACCCGGACGACGAGTACGATCACCATCTAGACATGTTCCGCACCGAGCCATGCAGGGAGCGGATCGAGCCCCTGCTTGCAGCGTTTGCGAAGTCTCTGACTCGCGACAATATGCCGAGCCTCGAGGACGCTGAGATTTTCACGCACCTGTGGTGGGATCCTTCAAACGACAGAGAAGTGGAGAAATATGGTCTGCCGATGAGAAAGGGCCACAGATGGGGTGTTAAGTTCATTGTTGGGCGTGGTGGTGAGAAAGAGAAGAAGGACGGCGATGCTGCTGCTGCTGCACCAACACCACCGGTGGTGCAGTGGCAGGTTGGCGACTGGAGACCCAGTGAGGAAGTCATGAGTCTGTTCGAAAGCCTAGGACGGCAGGAGTGGCTCGATCTCGAGTGGAACAAGTATAGATCTACGGCGGGACACGATTTGCTGGGAAATAGCGAGTCTTCACCCATATAGTCAGGTGGGCAACTAGAGAGCTTTACCTCTCCTATGTCCCTCCGGTGACACATACCTGCGTTACACTATGTAAAAGTCTGCTACCACTTCCTTCCAATTCTCGATAACAAAAGGCTCGCCCTTCATAAAGCCAGGAATATACCCCATCCCAAGGAACTCAAACATATTATCACGAGGCCTGAGAAAGCATATAAAAAGAGCCCCAAAAAGAATAACAGGGATATCACCTACTTGCGCTCGCTTCGGCGCCATACACGGACGATAGTAACCATCAGAGTCCTCAACCGCCCAAAGGGACCTGTTCCTAAACTCTTCGCTGTTTTCCAGCAATCGGTGCGCTGCGCTTTCAGGTTCGCGTGATAGTGTCTCAGCGGAAAGGTAGAAGCAGTCGTCAAAGCTTGCGTCCTCGTACCAGACCTTTTCATCTCCTGACTTGGCGCGCTCTAAGAGGCTGATCATGTCTTGGATGCCCTGGGCGGCCTCAGACTTAGGCACTTGTCGGGTTGATGACTGGGCGTCCCCCGACTCGTTGGTCTTGACGGTCTCAAGCCCAAGTAGGATCGTTTCGTAGAGTGAGGCAAGGGCCTGTTCAGAATCCCCGAACTGACCACGAGCCTGAAAAAGTGGTGTCAAGAATTTCTCAAGCTGGTCGGCCTTGAAGGAATCCCCTAGCCATTCATCGGGAAATGTTCCGAGACAACGTCCAAGCTTTAAGCTGAGACGGAGGCCTTTCGCAACTAGCACGCCGTTCTCGACAGACCCGGTGGATTCAAACAAGACCTGCGCTGCCAATTTCCTCGCTACTTCATTTCCATATGTCTGTGACGCGTTTATTTCCGACCAAGGGCGAGCTTTGTACCTAATTTCTGCATAGGTCGGCACCCAGGAAGGAATGTCAGTATGTGATGATGGTTCGATGGAGACCTGCGTCAAATTGTCCAACGAGAATTGGGGCGCTTCCCGAATTTGGCGCCGTGTCAATGCAACGGCAACATCCGTAAACACCTGCGCCGTCGACTTCTTGTAATCCGGCCTCAGGAACCCCAACTCCCGCGCGTCTGTTGCGAGCCCGAGGACCGAGTATACTCTATCGCGCGGGTCCCAACACTGCCACACCGCGCCAAGGTTGCTCATCAGGCTGTGCAACAAGAGTTTCCACTCCGTCCTACTCTCCCGGTTCCACCAAGCTCCACGCAACAGGAACAGTTTCATGACTGCATTGAACTTCCGGATAAAGGGGACTAGGCCGATGCCGGAGAGAAGGCAGACTAGGAAAATAGGATCCCAGGCTATCGTCTTGGTTCCTCGTAGGAAGACCGTGTTGTTGTTGAGGATATTTTCCTGTACAAGCCAGACCCTCGTGACCCACGTTCCTGACACGATTTTCTCGAGCCGTACAAATTTCTCCCCACCGTCGCCCTCCCAGATCTCTTCCGGGAAGAAGAGTTCCTCTGCAATGTCATCAAGGTACATATGGGTGTACTTTGATGTAAACGTATGCCAATTCTCAAGTTTGATCTGCGCCAGCTCCGACGTGGCAAACAGCGGGAGAAAGTAATCATGTATCCTCTCACACAACTCGAGTGCCTCAATATCGCCCTCCTCGCTACGGCCAAGATATGTAACAACCTGCTTTGCACATCTGTAAACCTGATCCATCTGCGCAACCTGATGACTCTTCTCTTCATCGTCTATCTGGTTGATACAGATCTGGTCAACCCAAAACGTCTTGGGCTGCACATCGGCACAGTCGCGAAGGTCCTGCAGCGCGCTGTGTAGGCTTGTTGTGAGCGAAATCGTTCCGCTGTCGGGTACGACGCCCATGGCGAAAGGCTGCGCGCTGTCGCCCCAGACATAGCTGAGTGCTGTGTATATGGTGTCGGGGTCGTCGAGTTTGACTGTGCGCAGGCTGCATCTGAGGGGCTCAGCAGGAGAAATGACAAGGTCGAGGACACGAATGTAACCCGGCCAGATGGGGGTGTACTCAAACTTGCGAAGGGGTGGTTTTTCAAGATCGGTGGCCATTGTCAGCTCCGGCTTTCTGATCCCTCTCGCCTGTTGTAGTGGCTGCTGAATCCGCTCGAGAGGGGTAATTCAGAAATTTTCAAGTCGTAACAGAAACAGGACCAACAGGCTACCTGCAGAACAGGATAGGTCGGTCTAGTCACACAGCTTATCTTATCAGCCTAACACACCTATATAATTTAATGTTTTTTAAATGCTATATATTTAAGCGTTTATTACTTTATAAAGGGACTGGATGTATATTGCTTAAGAGGTATATGTATATAGATTAAAAAAACGAGACCACCCACTTAAAAAGAAGGGCAGAGCAGACCCAAACAACTCGCCACCCACACTTGCGTTGAGCACACCACAATGGTTTCACAAAAGAGGCCACGAGGCGTCGTGCGCACCCACGTCATCCCCTTTAAAGACCACGCCGGCCAGCCAGCCCTCACCGTCTTCAAAAGCTCGAGCCCGCTGCCATTCCTCTACAGCTTCTCATTCTACTTTACGCACCCGGAGGCCTCCCCCGACACCAGCCATGCCGCAGAGCTCTACGAGACGCTCACCAGGGGCTCGATCTACGACTCCAACGACGTCGAGTTCCGCCTGGACTTGTACTTCCTCCCCAACGCCAGCCAGGATGACTGCATAGCCCACTACCGCGCCGAGAAGGACGCCCGCGGCACCTACCAGGCCCAGGTCGACGCCGCAGCCAGCGGCGACGACGCGCAGCCGCCCTCGTCCGGCGATGATGGTGGCAGCCGCCTGCCGGGCCTGGTCGCCTCGTACGCCCACGACAAGTCGCGGTTCCCGTACCACGGGCTCCTGCTCATCCTGGACGCGGCCGACTGGCGCGGGGGCGACCAGCTGCTCGCGCACGTCGAGTTCGACCCGCTCTCGCGCGAGGACTACGAGAGGTACTGCAAGGACCCGGGGGACCCGCGCGAGCCCGACGTGCTGCCCGAGACGCAGGTGCGCCCCGAGGCGCTGACCGAGGACAGCCCCGGCCACGGCAGGGAGCTGCCCCGGCCCCACTTCGGCGTGCGCGCGCTCGAGAAGACGCTGTGGGAGAGGGTGCCCATGCAGGAGGCCTGGCAGGGGGGCTGGCAGGAGGCGCGACGCCGGGGCTGGACCACGTGGTAGTGATGTTATGGGCATTATCTTCGTTGCCGGCGGTGGGGTCGCGCGGATTTCATCACTATGCAGACCAAAGGGGAGTAGATGGCTGGGCGTGAAAAATAAAATTCGACGGCGGTGTTGCCCCAGTATCCTCCAGCAAGGCTTCAAGAGGGCACGGCACCTATTGATCCAAAAGTATCCATCTATCCACGGTGTACTCTGGTTCTGGAATGGCCCGGCAGCGCCATATCCGGGCCCTGTCAGCCACAGGTTCTCAAAATTACTCTGGGCCCAGAACCCCGTCGTCCCGTGCCCGGCACCGCTGTGCGGGAACCTGAGCGTCGCGGGCGAGATCTGCCCCTGGTCGTTGAGCACGTTGGCGAGCCACGCGCGGCCGTCGTTATCGCTGCCGTACGACGCCGTATACGCCAACACCGTAACATCGCAATAAGATACTATAATGTAAGGAGCCGGAAAACTATGTTTTTCTTTTAATATTAGGTGTTTAAGCATTAATTATTATACAAAGGGATTGGATGCATATTGCTTAAGAGGCATATATGTATAGATTAAAAACGAGACCACCTATACTATGTCGAAATTCGATGCTGCTCAGCTGTTCTCGGTCAAGGGGCTAGTAGCCATGGTCATAGGCGCCGGCTTTGGTTTGGGTGAAGCTATGCCTTATGCTCTGGATATGAACGGGGCAGTTAAAGTCTTTATTCTCGGCCGCCGCGAGTCTAAGCTCAAGGAGGTCGCATCAAAAGCGGTGCGTACTGGTTTCTGGTTCTCTCCTCTCAGTTAGTTCCTGTCCCCGGGAAAGGAACGCAGGGAGAGTTCGAGGCCTATCTTTGAAAGGAGTGAACAGAGAAAACTTACGGACATATAAGGAAAACCGGTCACTCATCCCGGTCAGGTGTGATGTGAGCTCGAAAGATTCGTTGCAGGCTGCAGTGTCGACAGTCGGAAAACAAACGGAGTTTGTCAATCTTCTTGTCACCAACGCGGCTTACCTTGGCGATGTTACGAACATGGCGCCCAGGCCGGCAGAGCAGACTCTTGGTGAACTACAAAAGGAACTGTGGAACAAGCAAACCTACGAAGACGCAAGCCAGGTTGTCAGTACCAACGTAGCCGGGTCGTAATTCACTTTCCTCGCCTTCTTGGGTTTGCTGGGAGCCGGCAATACACACCCCGACAGCGTGGGGAAGAGTGGACTGCTACAGAGTCAGTTCATTAGTACTACGAGTTTGGGTGGCCTTCGCCGAGCTGAAAGTCCCAGTCATGTTTACAACGCTAGCAAGGCTGCCTTGAACCACTTGACCAAGAGCCTGTCGTCGGAGTATGCCAAACATGGCATCCGGGCCAATGCTATTGCCCCTGGCTTTTTCGTCACGGAAATGACGTAGGTATGTTACTACGTGATCAAGGGTTCCAATTGTTGAGAAGCTTACGTCAGAGTAGGACTATACTCCAGATGGAGATGTCAGCGCCGTTGGCTCGAGGCCGTGGCAAAAGACTCCCGCTACGCGATGGGGCACAGAAGAGGTACGCCGACATCTGAATCTAAATTGATCCAATTCTAACGCTTATGTCAGGATATGGCTGGTGCTGTGCTTTACTTGGCATCCAGAGCAGGTTCCTTTGTGAACGGATGTATCTTGCTGGCCAACGGTGAGGCCCTCTCTCAGCGCCCGGGGTCCTACTAGAAGTAGAGCCTACCGGTACGTCGAAATAGATACTTCAAAAGGCAGAGATGCTGTCTATTGGGTGAATATTTGCGAAACAGAAGGGGTCAAGAATTGAGTATATGGATCTGGCACTGGTCATGATGGGTCTACTGGTAGACTGGTCCGGGCATTGGGGGCCTCGTCTAGAGCAGCAGCTACTAAAAGCCGAACACTACAACTAGAACTCAACCCAATCAAGAATTCAAGTCAATCAAACCTCGTTACCTCGCAGTGCATCAAAATTATGTGCTTGTGCACTGGGTTCAAACGTCCCATTATATTTTGGTATTCGTCAACTGCTGCTCTTGATAATGGCCAGCACTTTTGTCATACCATGGCATTGACGGTCGAGATAATATACGCTGACATTGCTTTCGAAGTCGACGGGCTTGTCATTTGAGGGGTGGTGATAGCAAGGCTTGCAATATATATGTCTCGGTATATTCTGGTCGTTCAAACATACTGATACGCATGTGTGTCAATCATTATTGTCGTCTCGATCTACGAGTTTTACCATTCGAAATAGCCATCGCCATAGAATGCACTTCTACTCGTCTCTTCTGTACTAAAAGATTGACTGTACTAATTTCACGTTGCCATACTATAACCACCTGCACCTGATCTCTACACTTAGCTGGCAATGTCCTATATGTGCTTAAGTCTTGGGATCAAGTTCATCCTCATTCGCCCACCACCCGTGAATGTTGTCCGCACTCGGAACTACAGGTATAGACAGAAGACACATAGAAATCATGGACTAATGATGCGTGGGCTGCAAATCCTGGCACGTAATTGGTGATCTCGCAGTACTAACGCTTAGCAATACTAATGTCAGTTACTCTATACCAGTCCCGTATTTCAACTGAAACTCCTGAAAAACAGATCGTCAAGCAGCATATCATCAACTCCATCTCCTCCTAGGCTTGACTGACCCTCAACCCAAGCTGCAGTAACCTCTTCTAAAGTGAGCCCTGAGACAACGTCGCCATCATAAAGATCAATTTCGCTGATTTGGCCGACATCAAGCCCTTCGTGACCAGAAATTCCGAATTCCATCTCTTGGTGAAACCAAGAATCATCCTCTTGAAAAGCCAATTGGCTCTCGATAAAAGGCTGCTCAATTGTCACATCAGAATTTGAAGTGGTTTCATATGCCCGCAAACAGTCTGGGATGTTCTTAAAATTAGCAGAGATAGAGATGATATTTTGCTATCGGAAGAGGGGAAGTCCCCATACTATTTATATGTAAATGTTCCCTCTTCCGATATAGTGATTTCCAAGCACTCTTCCATTTGCATATTTAATAAAGGAAATAGCTATTTCTTTATTTATATGCAAACGGCTATATATATGCTGAAAACGTCGTTATTCCTTTTAAAATGCCCCTTTAAGCTATATATATATATATATATATATATATTATATATAGATTATAAATTTTATTTTAATATAAAAACCTTTTAATTTTCTTAGGAAAAAATATATTAAATATTATAATTATTATTAAATAGGCTTTGCTATATAGTATTTATATATATATATGTATTAATTTAATTGAGTTTATATTTATTGTTATTATCTCTAAATTATAAAACGTAAAGGGCTATTATATAGCAGTCCTTTTTAAGCATATAAGCTAGCTTAATTAGCCTTCCTTACTAAGTTACCTTTATATAATTAACCTTAGTATTATTTTAATATTAAAGGTTTTTTATTTTTTAATTATACTCTTATCTTTAGATAAGTTAAGTAAATTAAATTGCTTATATATCTTTTTTATAATAAAAGAAATTTCTTACTACCTAGGTAGGTTAGGCTATTATAGTCTTATAAGTATATAATAATTATAAGTTTCTTAATTAATAGCTTATATTAAGCTTTTTATATTACCTTTTTAATTTTATTTTTATTATACTTTTTTAAATACTTTCCTGCTTATCTTTATATAATTAGGTAGGTATTAGAAAGTCTGCTTCCTATGAGTTACTTATATAAGTAGATTATTTACTGCTAGAGAAGAGTAGTCTATATTTAATGCCCTTTTAATATTAATATAAAACTTCTCTTTTATTTATCTTTATTCCCTTCTTCCCTTTTTCCTTTCTTTATTATATAATATATATATATATACTTACCTTATATATTTATATAATTATCCTTCTTTTCTCTTATTATTAATAATCTTAAAACCTCTTTATATAATATTTAATTATAGTTTTTATTTTAATTTATATAATTTTTATAATATACCTTATCCTTTCTTTAATATATCCTTTATTAACTTTAGCCCTAAAGGGTTGCCTTAACTAATATATAGCGTATTAATGCTTAGCTATTATGCATTGCCTTTCTCGCTATATAATATACTTATATTTAGCCTTTATATATTACCTCTCCTTATATTAATATATAATATGCTTATGCCTATTAATCTATATATAGCGGCTTTTTCTATATTTAATATTATAATGCCTATTTTTACTCCTTAGGTAGCTCTTGCTCCCTAGGGTCCTTTCTAGCCTCTCTTTAATACCTTAATCTTCCTACCTAGTTTAATTATAAACTCTTAGATTATAACCCTTCTAATTAATTACTTTCTAAATTATATCTTTATAAGTTTTATTATTATTAATATTTATATAACCTTTTTCTACTTATTATTTTTTAATTCTAACTTATCTTTTAATTTTAAGATACTAAGTATATAATTATTACTTATATTTTATATAATATTTAAATTTTATATAATATTAATATATAGCTATTAAAGATTATTAATTATATTATTTATTATTTAAGCTACTTTTATATAATATTTATTTAATTATATAGCTAAGATAATAGAAAGTATATTAAGTATACTTATAGTGCGGCCAATATGTATTAGTTTAAGGGGTGTTATTGAATTCTTAGGTTCCAAGGAGATGCTTATATAGGATATATTTAATAGTTATAAGCCCGTTAGTACCCTTATTATAAGAACTATTAGTTATGCCCTATTTATATTTAAGAAGGTTATGAAGGTTATAATAATTATAATAATGAAAATAATCTGGATAATAATAATAGTTTAAGACCTTTTTATAACTTAATGATTATAAAGAATATTAAGTAAAAAATTAAAAAGGAGGAGGAGGATTCTTTAATTAATCTGCATATTTTTAAATATATAATTAATTAAGCCTATCTTAGCCTAATAGCTTTATATATTAATTTTAGAAGTCCTATATAATAAGATAAGGAATTAATTTATATAATATATTTCTTTATATATTAATCTTTATAGTAAATTTTAAAAATCTCTCCTTATTATTCTTTCTTATATAATTACTTTATATAATAAATTATATTTTAGGCTTAGCTTTTAATATCTTTTATATAATTTAGGTTTCCCTTTAATATCTTTTATATAACCTAGAGTATCCTGAGTCTAGTTTTTATTATCTTAACTATATCCTAGGGGGTCTTAGTTATATCTTAGGTTAATCCTAAGGAGTCCTAGTTATATTTTAAGTTCATCTTAAGGAGTTTTGGCTATATTTTTTAGTTATCTTAGTTATATTCTTAGCTTATTTATTATATATCCTAGCCCTATCCTAAGCCTCCCTTTATATATCTTAGCCCTATCCTAGGCTTATCTCCTTCTTTTCTTCTATATAGCTATTTAATAGCCCTTCCTCTATATTATACCCTTAATTATTACGCTTCTTTTTATTAAGGCGATTTATATATACCTTAATCCTTATCCTTAACTTATTTATTAAGATAAGCCTTTTTAAAGCTTTATTTAATATTTTCTTTATATAAGTATTTATTAAGTTATCTTTTCTTTTAATTTATTATATTTTAGAAATTTCTTTCTTTTTATATACTTTTCTTAAAGATATAATATTAATTATAAGCCTCTTTTTATTTATTATATTTAGCTTTATAAAATAATTATATAATAATCTTAAATCTATATAAATAATTATAGAGATTCTAGGCATTCTTAAATAGATTATTATCTAATTAAGCATTATACTTAATGCTATATTATTATTAAACTTTATTATTATTTTATATAGTTTATTTATTAATATATTTTTAATTACTCTCTTATATTTTATTAAGCTTTAATATATAATATTTCTATAGATTTTAAAGTCTTTCTTTATATAATTAATTTCTATTATTAATATAATAATAAAACTTAATTATAAGCTTAGGTTTATATTATTAATAAAAAATTTATTTATAAAAATATAAAGCTTTATATATATAAGGTTTAATAATATAAAATTAATTCCTTTATTAAGGTTTTTAATTTATTACTTAATTTATATATTTAGTGCTTTTATATCCTTTATAATAAGCTTCTTAATTTATATTATTATTAATAAATTATATGCTGCTTTTAGCTAATAAATTAATATTATATATATGCCCTTAATGCATTATATAATATATTATTAAGATATATCCTTTATATAGATATTAATTATATAAAGGTTTATAATTTATTTCTTTTATATAAAGATTATATTATCCTTATTAAACTTAATTTTATTATTATTAAATTTAATTAATTAGCTTAGGCTTAAGATATTTTTATCCTTTATATAAAATCCTTTCTTATATAGCTCTTCCTTTTCTCTTTAAGAAAATTAGCTTATTATAAACTTAAAAGTATTATCTATTTATATTTTTATAATCTTAAAGTTATGCGGCTTATTTATTATAAATAATAAATATAAATTATATATAAAGACCTTTATTCTTAGGGTCTTTATATAATATATATAGTATATCTTATATTAATATAGGCCTGACTTTATAAGCTTATATAATAGTTTCTAAATTAATAGGATTATCCTTAGTAAGTATTTATTATATAATTCTACTAGTAATTCTGCTAGGATTATATAGGTAAAAGGATTATATAATTAAATATAGGCTTAAGTAATATCTTTTAATTCCCCTTAATAAGTAAAATATAATATAAGGGTTAATCTTAATATTAGAATTAATTTCTAGCTTATCCTTTAAATTATTAAGGCTTAGGTTAGGATAGCTTTTTTCTCTAAATCCCTATATCCTTATATAATAAGCCTAAACTTTTTTATTAACTTAATTAATTTATTCTTTATCTCTTATATTATCCTTATCTTAAAGATTTATAGCTTCTTATATAAATTTAGGTTATATTAAATAAATTAAAAAATATCTTTACTAGCTAGGGTATTTATTTTTAATATATTTAACTTTTTAAATAGCCTTCTAGGAGTAATAATAATATTATCTTAATAAAGCTTGACTATTAATTTATATAAATCCTTTTCTTTTTATATTATAAAGATATATAGGAATTATAAATATATAATAAATATTAATTATATAGCTATCTTATAAGAGCATCCTTACCTCCTTAATTAAGTAGCTTATATAATAACCTTTCTTAATTATCTTCTTTTCTTAAGCTAAGGCTATTCTTATATAACTAGCTTAATAATATTTAATTTATCTTATAAGGGGGCTTCCTTTATATAATAATATAGCTTAATATATATTATATAGAGCAAGATTAAGCTATTAGTTATACTTATTATAATAATATATTCCTTAATATTATCTACCTTATATAATCCTCTCTATCCCTTATTCTCCCTTTATATTAAGGCTTTGCTTTAAAGTAATAGGGAGAGGGTAGAGTTAAGATTTAAGCTATTTCTAGTATTAATTATATAATTAATATCTACCTTTATTTAAATTATATATAGTATTTTTATAGCTTTTTATACTACTAATGCTTATTATATAATATTTAGTAAGGGAAGTAAATTATATAAGACTTATAAATATACTTTAAAGACTAGGAGTATTAATATAATATTATTTAGGCTTATTATATTATTTAAAGCTTTTATAGCTATTTAAAGGATTATTTTATTATTTATATAATAATTAAGTTTAGCTTTTAAGATATTAAATACTTTCTTTAAGAGTTTATATAATTATTTTACTTTCCTTATAACTTAATATGCCTTTATAAGCATTTCCTTATATATAATTCCCATAATCTTTATATTATTTCTAAATTCTTTAGAAGTAAAGTTAGTCCCTAAGTTATATATAATATAGTTTAATAGGCTAATATATATATAGATTTAATATTTATATAAGGCATTTTAAATATCTTGCATTAATAATAAGTTTAAGAAAGTAGCCGCCTAGAAGCTTATATTTAAATTAATTATATAGAGGGCATTCTTTTTACTTAATTATATAATATTAATTATTACTTTATAATTAAAATAGCTATTATTCTTAATTAAAAATTTAAATCTCTTAAATAATAGATTATATATTTAATAGAAATAGTAAAACTTTTAAATCTTTTTAAGGATTACCTCCTTAATATTATTATACCTTATATTCTTAAGAAGCTTATATAATTTATTTATATAAAGATATCTAAAGTGCTTATAAAGCCTTCTTAACTATAATTTTATTAGGAATACTTTAACCTTTATATAGCTTATATTAAAGAATAAATATCCTTATTTTCTTACTATTAGGATTATTATACTTTCTTATATAATAATATCTAAGAAGTTATTAAAATATATTCTTAGCTTATTTATATTATATAATGAAAATAAGAATAGAGTTAATATATTTAAGATATAATATATAATATTCTTTAATTAATTAATAATATTAATTATATTAACTATTAAAATAATATCACTATTCTTAAATCTAACCTTCGCTATATCTATACCCTACTTAATCTTTATACTAGGATTTTCTTATATATAAGCTAATACTTAAAGTATTCTTATTATTAAGAATTTAATAACTTTAATATCTTAAAGCTTACCTTAATATTTTATATTATATAGGTTATATAATATAAACTAATCTACTTTTATTATCTTAAGGGCTATATAAATATCTTCCTTTATTATATAATAATTAAAGGCAAAATCTATTAAATTTTATTATAAGATCTTTTTATTATTTATATATTATAGGTTGAAGATTAAATCTTTTACTTTTTATAATAAGCTCTCTTTTTTATATTTAATAAGATAAGTAGCTAAGCTCCCTTCTTTAAGGATGGATTCTTAACTAAAGTCTTTATATGCTTAAAGGTATTATTTTTATATATCTATCCTCTCCTTATCTATATAATTAATTAATTAATACCTTTTTTTCTTATATATAAAGTATTTTTTTAATTAGGTTATTATATAATATAATTTAAAGGGTTGCTTTAAGAATTAGCCTTAGGCTAGTCTTAAATGAAAAGAAGTTAATAATATAAATTAATAGTTATATAATATCCTTTAGCAGTTCTTAAAGTTTAAGTTATATTGCCTATTAATAAAATTAATTCTAGGTTCTTTATATAATATAAATTATTAAATTAAGTTCCTTTTTATAATAATTTATAATACTATATATAGATTAGCAAAAAGAGCTTTATATATAGGCCTTTAGTTAATTATTATTAGTTTTAACTTTAGTATTATATAATAAGCTTTAATTATTATTATATATAGCGCGATCTTATCTTAATATTCCTCTCTAAGGGCTTATTATATGAGTTGAAGCTTATTTAAAAGGGTCTCTAAGACTTTTAATAAAGTTTTATTTAGGTTTTCTTTCCTTATTTATATAAAGGATAAAGTTATTTAATTTGCTTAATATTAGCTATAATTTATTATTATATTAAAGTATATATTTATTAAGTTATATACTTTATCCTACCTTTTATTTAATTTAATATAATATATATAAAAGTTTTTTATATAATTAGATAGGATATTTAGAAAGATAGCGTGATATTAATTCTTTATGATTTATAGTTATTTATAATAATTAATAAAGATTTATATCTTATTATATAATAGGTTATATAGCTTATTAATATAATTCTTATCTCTTCTCTAATCTTTTTAAAAGGTAGATATTTATTAAGGCTTTATTAATTTATTATGGATAATTTAAGTTGGAGGTAGATTATATAATATATTATCTATATATATTAAATATGCTTTAAGTACTATATTATATTATTATAGAAAATTGCCTACTTTTTATATATATCTTATCTTTAAAGGTATTTATTATATAGCTTATATTTTAGCAATGAATGCTTATATATTTTATAATGCTTTAAGCGATAATATTCTTAAAGATAATTAAGACTTAATTAATTATTATATAAAAGGTATTTATACTTAAGGTAATTTATTCTTTATTACTTTTTTAATATTAATAATTTATATAATCTAGGATATAGCGGAACTTCTTATATAAGGAATTTCCTTTTACTTAATTATACTTAAGAATGCTTACTTAAATATATAATTTATTTAATTAAATTAATATATTATTTATCTCTTAAAATTATAAATAAGGGAGTTTAATATATTATCTTAATTTAAATCTAGATTAATAATATCTATAAGGATTTATATAAAGTATATATTAATTTAAATCCTAGATAATAAGTTTTCTAAATTAATATCTTAATTCTAGAAGCATAGATTTATTATACTTTATTATATATTTAATGGGATTACGCTCTTAAAGCTTATCTCTTTATATATTATCTAAGTTATTACTTAGTTGCTTAGACCTATTGTTATACCTAGGGTAGCTAATTTTAATATATTTAAGGTGGATATTATATATAATTTTATTATCTTGCTATATAATATCTTTATTATTATATAATAATGTATATTCCTTCTTCTTAATTATATAGCGTCTTAATTATAAATATATTCCGCGGGCATTTAATATAATAATCTTAATTTATATAATAAAAAGATCTTATCTTCTAGGTTAACCTCTTTTCTTCTTAATAAATTAAGAAGTTAAGGTAGTTCCTAGGCTCTTAGTATAAGTGTATAATTTTAGTTGCCTCTGCGTTCCGCGAGCATTTAATAGCTATAATTATAGTTATATTAATACTCATTTTATTATTCTTATTAATCTATAATTATACTAAGCAATTATTAATTAATGTTAAATAGGCTTTGCTATATAATGTTTATATATATATATATGTTAGTTTAATTAAATCTATATTTATTATTATTATCTTTAAATTATGAAATATAAGGGGCTGCTATATAGCAGTCCCTTTTAGGCGTATAGGTTAGCTTAGTTAGCCTCCTTTGCCAAGCTGCCTTTATGCAATTAGCCTTAATGCTATTCTAATAATTATAAAACCTTTTTATAAGGAAAAAATAATTATTATAATTATTATTTATTTAATAAGAAAACCTTTTTTATATAATAAAGGAAAAACCTTATTAATATAAGAATAAAAACCTTTTATTTAAGGGAAAATTATTTTTTTATATAATTAAAAACCTTATATATAAAGGAAAAATAACTATTATTTATTTAATAATAAAACCTTTTTATTTAAAGGAAAAAATTATTAATATAAGTTAAAAAACCCTTTTTATTTTAAGGAAAGATTTAACTTTTATATATAAAAGAAATTAATATTTATATATTATTATTTATATATATATTTATTATTATAAGTATAAATTTAAGTTATAATATTTCTTTTAAATTATATTTTTATTTAAAATTTATAAATAATAGTCTTTTAACTAGTTTAGTAAACTAATTTACTAAATTATCCTTTAAAGGAATATATTTTATATTTATTAAACCTCTTTTTATTAAATCCTTAATATAATAATATATAAAAGAAAAAGAAAAAGAATATTCTATTTATATAAAGCTATTATATATATATATATATATATAAAGCTTATTATTTAGCATATAATCCCTTTATAAATTTACTTATATTAGAAAAACTATACCTTAGCTAGATAAAAATTAATATACTTTAATCCTTTTAATTAAAAGCTTTTTTCTTAGCCTTACTTAAGATTTATAAAGCCTTTTTTATTTTTATTCCCTTAATAATCCTTTCCTTTAATCTTAACCTTAATAAAGGCTACTTTTTATAAGTAAATCTTTTATAATTACTTAGTTAAAAGTTATTATTTCTTTATTAAAGACTATAATAGCTTTAATATAAGGTTATAAAGCTACCTTTATTAATATAAGGCTTTTAATAAAATTAATTAAGGCTTATAATAAGACCTATTTATTAATTAATTTAAAGGCCCTTTATAAGGGGGCTATTTTATAAGGCATATTTTAAGGCGTTATTAACTTAAGGTTTTAAAGGCCTAAGGCTCTCTTTAGGTATTTATTTCTATTAACTTTAATAAGGTTTTTAAAGCTCTAAGTATAAGCTTCTTTTAGCTATAGGGGTTATAAGTAGGTAGGCTGTAATTTATTATAGCATAGTTAAAGGGAAAATTCCTAAAAAAGGTCTTAGCGACTATAGCAGAGTTTAAACTTATACTCTTTATAGAAAGAAGCTAGACGTATGATCAGTGCGCCACGCGGCTTATAATAATATATAATATTTATATATTTAGTTTTTTTATAAAAAACCTAATTTTCTATTAAATTAATAATAGCATTATTATTAATATATATTAAAGGTTTATTTAAATTTATATTTAAATTTAAATTTGAATTAAAATATTTTAATAAATTATATAAATATATAGCTTTTTTAAAGGCTTTTTTTAAAAATACAGAGATTCGCATTAGTTAAGGCGGAGGAAATACTAGGCATAAACCATTTGCATAGGCTACCCTTAATTATATAACCTAACTCTTAATATTATTAAAATGCCCTTTATTATTATAACTATTAACGCCTTATATAACCTTTATTATTATTAAATTTAATATAATTACCTTATATTAATATTATATTAAATTAATTAATTACTTATTAATATTAATTATTATAATATTAAAAATAATATTTAATTACTTAAATATTATTTTTTTAATATTATAATAATAATATAAATTTTAAATTATTCTGCTTTTAAGATATAATAATAAATTAATTATTATAATTAAAATATTAATATTATTATAATAAATTATTATTAATTAATACTTTTTAACTCTTTTTCCTTTTTTAAATTATTTTATAATAAATATAATATTTATAAGGACCTTAAGGTTAATTTAAATATAGCTATAAAATTTATTAAATTACTTATTATTATTAAAAGATTAAAGCTAAATTATATAATATTAAAATATAATTATAATCCTTAGTAACCCTTTATTATAATAATAAATAATGCCTTAATAATTAAAGTAAGTTATAAATAATAAGTATTTATTTATATAATTAAAGTAATATTTAATAAATAGATTTTAATAATCCAGGAGGAGAAATATATTTATTATAATCTTTAAAAAATCCCTAAAGCTTAATATAATTAAATAAAGCTAATAATAATATATTATAATTTCCTTGCTTATATATCTTAAGATTTATTTCTTATAAAGCCTAAGTAATTTAAAGTAGCCCTTTATTAAGAATATCTTTAAATCTAACTAAAAAAAAATATAATTAAAAATTAGCTTATTATTTATTAAAAAAAAAAGCAGGGCATTTATATACTTACTTAAGTAACTTTAAAATTCCTTAAGAAGAAGGATTATTAATATAAATAAGCTGCTAATAATAATAATATTATAAGTATTTTTTAATATAATAAATAATAAATAGCTTAGATTTAAAAATAATACTTTTCTTATAATTTATTACTTAATTATATATATTTAATAAATAATAAAAAGATACCTTATTTTTAAGGTATAATAATTACCTATATAAAGAAGATTTTGCTATTATTTTAAGTTATTATTAATAATAAAAAGGAAGCTAGCTTTTAATAATTTCTTTAATAAATTTATAAGCTTTTCTAATAATATAATATTAACTTTCCTTCTTTCTTTATTATTAATTATAATATTACCTTAATAAATATTTTAAAATATAAATTCCCTTAAATATATTATTAACTTTATATCTTTTATATTAATATAAATATTATATTAAATATTAAAAAGAAATAAAGAAAGCTAATAATAATAATATTAAGGATATTAAAGGTAATAAGAAATATTATAAAAGATAATAAGGCTGAAGATCTTAAAAAGGATAATAAGGATCTTACCTCCCTTAATATATTAATAAGAAATATAATAATAATACCCTTAAAGGTCTTTAATTATATCCTTTATATTTAAATAGCTTTCTTTAACCTTTTAAAGATTATAAAATACTTTATAAATTATAAAACCTATAAAATAACTTAGTAATAACTTTAAAAAACCTTTTTAAATTAAATAATAATCCTTAATTATCTTAAGATATATTATATTAATAAGAAGAAAGAGATTATTATTAAATAAGTTGCTTATTTTATTTATAAAATATTTAACTTTAGCTTATATATAACTTTTTTTATAAAGTATATATATTATTAAATTAAGCTTTAATTAAGCTATAATATAAGGAATCTTTTTTATTTAATAAAGGTTATTTATAAAGCTATTAAAAAAAGAGCTAATAACTTTTATTAAAAAGAAATATATTAAAAGATATTAATTTTTATAAGGTTTAATAGCTAAAAATAGCTAGGAATATTTCCCTTATAAATTATAAAGAATATTTTAAAGCTTTTTAAGGTAATATATAAATAAGCCTTTTAAATACTTAAAAAGTAAGCCCTTTAAAGGCGCTATATAGCTTTTAATTATTATTACCTTATTTATACTTAATATAATATTATTTATATTAATTATATAATTAATAAGGAGGAAAAAGGTTTTCTTTTTAAAAAGAATAATATTTATAAAGATTATTACCTTAATTATAATCTCTTCTTTAAAAACCCTTTTCTTATTATATTTTTATTATAAAAGGTTATTATTATAAAGGGTAGACCTTATAATATTTCTATATTTATTATTAATAAAAAGGGCTTTTTTAAAAAATATAAAAAGGCTATAATAAATAAAAAGATAATTTTAAATATTATAAATTTAAATAATAAGGTAGGTAATAAAATAAGAGTAATAATAGCTTTTATATAATATATTAACTTAGTATTTAAGTAAAATAACTTAATCCTTAAATTATTAAATTAAGAGGATATTTTTAATAATAATATTTAATAAAATACTATTTATTAAGATTAGTAATTAATAATAAGGCTTATAAAGTAATTAACTTAATAATCCTTAAAATAAAAGAGGCCCTTAAGTATTATAATATCTTTTAATATAACTTTAATAGTATTTATATCTTTAAATATAAGGTTAATAATTAAAAAATAATATATAAAAGCTATAAAAAGTATTAATTAATTACTTTAAATAATTATAACTATTAAGGATATTATTAGTAATAATAATAATAAGGAGGGTATTTAAAAGAAGATTATAATTTATATATATTAAATATAAAATGATATATTATATAATTATATTAAATTATTTAATTAAGTAATATAATTAATTAATTTATAACCTCTTTTAATAAGAGTAATAATAATATTATTATTAAAGTTAATTTAATATTACCTTATATTAATTTAATAGCAGGGCATTAACTATATATTAAGGCTAGAATTGCTCCGTAAAGTGGTCTATGCTTAGTATTTCCTCCGCCTTAACTAGTGCGAATCTCTGTATTCTTTTTTAAAGCTATATATTTAGCTTTATAATTATTTAAAGCAGGTATTTTTTATAGTTAATTATTATAACTTATAAGGTTAATTATTTCCTTATTTTTTAAAAAAGAAAATATATATTTAAAGGTAGATCTTTTATTATTTAAATTATTTCCTTAATTAAAATTAAAAAAACTATATATATTTAAATTTCCTTTATAATTATAAGTTTTATATAAATTAAGGAATTTTAATAAATAGCCTTATAATTTATTTAATTCTTTAAGATATTTAAGTCTTAAATTAAATATATATCTAGCTAAATTATAAATAAAATATAATATATCTATATGGCTTTTTAAACTTAAATATAATATAGATTTTATTTATTTTTAATAGCTATTTATATCTTTTTTAGAAAATTTATTTAAATATTTTTCTAATTCTTTTTTAAGAGTAAAAGGTGTTATTTTTAGTTTTATATTTTTATTATTATATATATTAAATTTCTTTAATATTTTCTTTATATATTAATTTTAATTTATAATTAAGGTTTTATTTTCTTTATTTATTATAATATTATTTCTTAAAAAAGAAATTAATTCTCTTTAAAAATTTATATTTATAATTTCTTTTATTTTATTTATTATATTATTTATTTTATTATTATTAGCAGATATAATTATAATATTATTAATATAGCATATTAATATAATTCTTTTTTTATTATTTATAAATATTTTTTTATTATAAAAGCAGGAATTAAATCTTAATTTATTTAATTCTTTTTTTAAATATTTATACTATAAATTAAGGCTTTATTTTAAACTATATAAAGCTTTATTTAATAACCTTATATTATTATTATTATATATATAAGTAGGTAATTTTATATATATTTCTTTATTTATATTAAAATATAAAAAAGCATTTTTTATATTATAATTATATATATAATAGTTATTATTTATAAATATAATTAATAATAATATTCACGTTTCTAAGCAGTAAATAATAATAAAGGTTTTTAAATAATTAACTCTTAATTTTTAATTAAAACCTTGTATTACCTAACGTGCTTTATATTTAATATTTTTATTTTTATTTATAACTTAATAAGGCTTTATAATATTAAGATTATTTATAAATTTCTTTTTAAATACCTACTTCCCCCTTAAAGCCTTATGGTTATTAAGGATTTTATTTTTATTTATTATATTATAAATATTTTAATTTATTAAAGAATTAACTTTATTTTTTATAGCTTTTATCTAGTTATATTTTTCTTTAGAATATATAGCTTCTTTTAAGCTAAAAGGCTTATCTATACTAGCTATTATTAAAATATAAGTTTTATTATTTTTATTATTATTTAATATTAATAATTAATTATTTAATAATATATCTTTTATAATATATAATTCCTTTACTTTTATAAAGTCCTTTTTTATAAGCATAAGATAATTACTTTTATTATTATTATTATTATTATTATAATTATTATTATTATTATTATTATTATTATTATTATTATTATTATTATTATTATTATTATTATTATTATTATTATTATTATTATTATTATTATTATTATTATTATTATTATTATTATTATTATTATTATTATTATTATTATTATTATTTTCTTTATTATTATTATTATTTATATTATTATTTTTATTATTACTTATTTTAAAAGTAATTTTTTTATTATTATTATTATTTATATTATTCTTTTTATTATTATTATAATATTCTCTTTTTAATATAATTACGTCTTTAGCCTATATAGCTTTATTATTATTAAATATTTTAAATATATTATTATTAATATTAAAATTTATTATATACCCTTTTTTTATTTAAGGGTTTAATTTATTTTTATATTTATTATTATTATAATAAGCTATAAAGCCTTATAGCTTTAAATGCTTTATAAAAGGATTATATTTATTTAATATTTCATATAAATATTTCTACTCTAAATCCTTTTAAGGAGTAATATTATATAAATATACTGCAAAAATAGCTGCTTCTCCTTACAATATATAAGGTAAATTTACTTATAATAATAAGCTTCTTATTTTATTTAATAATATTAAATTCCTTTTTTCTATATAGCTATTAGGCTCTTTTATATAAAGAGGAGTATTATTATATATTATTCTATATTTATTTAAATTTATTTTAAATTTCTTATTTATATATTTAATATTATTATTAATATTAAATTCTTTTATTCTTTTTCTTATTTTATTTTCTATAATATTTTTATATTTATTAAAAGATTCTAAGGCTTAGTCTTTAAATTTTAATAAATCTATATATTGTTGAATGGGCTTTGCCATATGGCGTTTGTACATATGTACGCGTTGGTTCAATTGGGTCTGTATTCGTTGTTGTTATCTCTAAACTATGAAACGTAAGGGGCTGCTGTATAGCAGTCCCTTTTGGGCGTACGGGCTAGCTTAGTCAGCCTCCCTTGCCAAGCTGCCCTCATGCAATCAGCCTTAGTGCTATTCCAACATATATAAATATTTAATATTTTTATTTAAAAATAATATATAATATTTATAATTATTATATATAAGCTTAAAAAGGCTAGCTATATTATTATATATTCTTTTTATTATATCGTATTTATATAAATTATTACTTATTTTATTTATTTTAATATTATATTTAGCTTATAAGTATATCTTATATTTATATAATATTTATTTTATTATTATTTAAGAAATATTTATTTTAATATTATTTAAGAAATATTTATTTTAATATTATTTTTATTTAATATTATTAATAATAAAGCAAAACTTATATATTTTAATTTATAATGCTATTTATATATCTTTAAGGCGTTATTATTATTATTATTATTATTATTATTATTATTAATATTTAATATATTATTTACATTTTCTTTATAAACGTTTATTTTAATATAAAGTAACTTCTTTTTATAATAACTTATAGCTATTATTTTATTAAATTTCTTTTTTATTATTTTTATAATATTAGTTTTAAATATAATATTATAATATTCTTTTATAATATTAAATCTTAATATATTTATATTAAATTCTAAAGTATAATAAATTTTATTTAAATTTATTATATTATTATTATTATTATTAAAACTTAATTTTAAATTTCCTTGAGTTTTAATATTTATTTTTCCAGCATTTCTCTAGCTAATACTAATATTAGCTAATTTTATATTATTTATTAAATTAATATCTTTTATAATAAATATATTAATATAAGTATTTATAATAAATTCTATTTTATTTAAATAATTTAAAGAATTATTCTTTTTTTTTATATATAAAATATTATTTAAATATTCTATATTATTATTATTATTATTAGCTAATATATCTTTATATTTAAGATTATTTATAGGGCATACCTTTATTAATTCTTCTTTATAATCCATATTATTATAATAATTTTATAAATTAAATTTTAAGGAAATTTAATTCTTTTACAAAACTTTCTTTTATTATTAATATTTTATTAATATTTTTATTATCTTTTTTTTCTTTATTATTAAAGCTATTTATATTATTTATAGCTATTAATAATTTATTTTTAAGATATTCTCTTTTCTCTTTATTAAAATTAAATCTAGTATTATTATTATTATTATTTTTATTTATTTTATTTTTATTTTCCTAGGTTTTAAGTGCTTTTTTTAAGTATAGAAAATAATAAATATTTTCTAAATATCCCTTTATTTTATAATATAAATACTAAGGGATATTATTTCTTTTATTATTTTTATTTCTTTTATTATTCTTTATTAAAAAAGAATTATTTTTATTTATTTTTCCTCTTAATTCATCTATAAGACTAGCGAATATACTATTAATATTATAGCTATTCAGGTCTTTTTAAAGGCTTTATATAATATTTTAAATAAATTTTATATATTCTTTATTTAAGGAATTTAATATTTAAGCTATTATTACTTAATTAGGTAATATTATATTATTTATTAATAAATCCGTTATAATAAGGCTGATTTTATTTAAATATTCTTTTATAATATTAAAGTTATTTAAGGAAATATTAAAAAATTCTTTTAATAATAAAAATTTTATAATAAATCTAGAAAATTTAAATAAATTGTTTAATTTATTTTAAGCCGCTAATATTAAATTTATCTTATATATATATAAATAAGCCTTTTAAAACCATAAGTTATATATAAGCTAATGCTTTTTAATCTTCTTTTACGTTTAAGCCTTTAAAATTATTATTTTTTTTAATTAAATTCTTTTTAAAAAGAAAAGCATAAGCTTTTATAAACTATATAATATAATTATTAAGTCCTTTTAATTTAGGGACACTGAATTTATTTATTAAAGATATAATAATATATAAAAGAATTTTTATAAGAGTTTTTAAATATTTCTTTTAATATTTTAAAATATTATTTTATAAAGTTATAATAAAAGTATTTTTTATAAATATATAAAGTTATTTTAATAATTCTTATAATATTTTAAATATTATTATATAAGCTTTATTTCTCTTTTAATTATTATATTTACTTTTATAAATATAAAATATTTTTTATAATTTCATATAATAATTCTTAAAAAATAAAAAATAAGGGGATTGAATTTCTAAGAAAGTATATAAGAATTTAAAGGTGTTTTTAAAGCTATATATATAAAGAATTTATTAAATATTTAATAGGAATAAAATTCTTTTATTAATATATTTTCGATATTATATAAATAATATAATTCATTATTATTTTCATTAAGAATATTATTTATTTTATTATTATTAAATTCAAATAATATATATTTATATAATCTTTTAAAATAATATAATAATAAATATTAATATTTTTAAAGAATATTTATAAATTAATATAAAATTATAAGTATTTTTTTATATATTTAAATTATTTTTTTAGTTATAAATTTAATTTTATAAATTAAAAGTATTTTTTATAATTTTTTATAACTATTTTTAATATAATAAAAATTTAAAAGTTAAATTTATTAATATAGTCAAGGTTTATTATATAAATAAAGTTATATTTTTTATAATTATTAAATAATTTTCTAATATATATTTTTTTAAAAAGAATAGGTTTAATAATTAAATAAAAGTATAAGTTATTAATTATAATTTTATTTTTATCTTCTTTAAAGAATTTAAGCGTTATTTTTTTATATAATTCTTTTATAAAATATATAGGTAAATAACGGAATTTTTTAGGGATTCTTTATATATATTTTAATAATATTATATTAATTTTTAAAGAGTTTTATAAGTATTTTTAATAGAATATAATTTTAAATAATAAAGCTGAAAAGTATTTTATAAGTATTTTTCTTTTAATATAATGAAATAAGGCTTTATAATAATATGTTTTATAAATATATAGCTTATATATTAATGGAGATATAGCTGGGTATAGTTTAGGTAATATAATATATTATTATAAGGGTTATTATATAATTTATTATTTTCTATAGGTTTATTACTAATTTAAGTAAGTGCGTATTAATGCTTACTTAATTAGGCAGGTACACTAATAGGAATAGCTAGGCTCATAACCTTTTAAAATTAGCAGAAATAAAGATAATATTTTGCTATCAGAAGAAGGGAAGTCCCTATACTATTTATATGCAAATATTCCCTCTTCCGATATAATGGTTTCCAAGCACTCTTCCATTTGCATATTTAATAAAGGAAATAGCTATTTCTTTATTTATATGCAAACGGCTATATATATGCCGAAAACGTCGTTATTCCTTTCAAGAGATGTCTTTAAACGTCCTTTCCCAGGCAGAAATCTCATCCACCATGTCAAAGAGTTCTGAGTCCCCGATGGAGCTTTCCCAATCGTCTGAGAGCAATTCAAGTTTCTCCTCATCTTCTAGGCTCCACGGGGGCAGTAGCTTTTCCCGTAGAATCCCAGCAACAACGTGCTGTGCATTCTTCTCTGCGTATAAAACGGCTTCAATGAGCTGCTCGCGGTGCCGATAGTCCGTCAACTCGGTTTCGCTAACTAGCAACTCGACTGCATCCTTGCGACCGTGTTCCGCTGCACCTTGGAGTGCTGTGCGACCGTGTATGGCTGCACCCGCCGCGTAAGGATCGGCGCCCCGGCTGAGCAGGTATTCCATCATCGGTATAGATCCCTGAATGGACGCGATTTGCAGCGCCGTTGCTCCTGAATTCACAGCAGCTGGCGCATTAACGTCTGCACCAGCACTGATCAGGAGAGTGACCAACTCCATATTCTCCTTCTCGACTGCGTGCTGAAGAGCTGTCCTTGGCAGAACCGTGGGCCCCGCACTCGGGTCGCAGAAAGGCCGACACGGGACCACGTCGATTGCATCTATCAGCGTTCCTGCATCAACTAGAAATCTGACCATACTGACGTCGTTCGTATACGTAGCTATCTGTAACGCCGTAGGACACCAGTCCGGTCGATCGTTGTGCCTCAGAATATTTGGCCAGCACTTGAGCTGTTTCAGCCGCAGAAGTATTGACAGGTGTCCTAGGCGGGATGCTACCAAGACTGTCCAGCCATCAGGTTGATAGTTTAGTTCAAGAAGCAGATCGACTATTTTTTCCGCGGTAGTTGTTGGCAGTACCATGACAGCGGCCGTCAATGGTGAACACTTCGTGTTTGGGTCGTCCATTCGGCAGTATCTGATCCAGACTCCCAGACGGTCCCAGTTCCGTTCAGCGGGTTTCTTGCTGTAGTCGCATACCAAAGTCTCTTTGATAATGAATGAGGGAATAAGGCCACTACGTTGCAAATTGTCTTGGCTTGGTTCAATGAGTGTTCGCAGTATGTCGGCACGACCAGCCCGCGCTGCAATTGCAACAGCTGTATTCTCCCAGTCATCATGTCGATTGACTTGGGTCCGTCGAGAGACAAATGTTTTTAGATCTTCCATAGTGAGGAGGTCGTCATATCGGTCTCCCCTCACCATAGAATAGTCGAAGAAATAAGTCGTGTCGTTCTCCGACGCAAAGCGAGCAATCATGTAGCACAGTCCCTCGGAATCATATACATCTGCGCAGCCATTGAGGATCTGGCGAATTATAGTCGGGCATTCAAAAGCGAGAATGAGCCGAAACATTGGCATGTGAGTGATTGGACGCTCAGAGAATCTGGAAGCGTGGAACAGCTTCATTTGGATGCTGCTGGAGAGTCGACAGGCTTTGATTCTTTCGGACCCCCAACCTTCAAACATGTATAGAAAGTCCGTCGGCTGTGATTTGAGCCCAGATGCGAACAATCCCAGGATCATATATTCTTGTTCCTCTTGGATTGCTCTTTGAAGGACAGTGAGCCCGCTGGAGTGTAGGGCAACTGCCTGCCTGGGTGCCTTGGCCAGCAATTCACCAATGAATTGCTTGAATTGTTCTCGCGTTTCTTTCGTCAGATCTAGAGCAAAACTTGTAGGAATCCTGTTGGGTTTGGCGAATAGGATCTCTTCTCCGGTGAGTTCACAGTCTGCTGAAAGGATTTGAATTGCCGTTTTCCAATGCGAGCTCTTAATGGCGCATTCCAGGGCGGTCTCGGGACGCGAGTGACCGTGTACAACGATCCGACGATTGATGTTAGCACCATGTTGGAGGAGCAAATCCAACGCTTGCGCCACCGCAGGCCCCTCACAGGCGCGGGCTAATATGTGGAGCAGTGACAGGCCCTTGCTGTTGATGTCCATGTTCTCCATGTTATATGGAGATGCCCCCAATCTTAACAAGAGAGGCAAAACAGTCAAGCTGTTATCTTGTTTGGATGAGCGAGCGACTGCTTCGCAGGCAGATGAAATTGGTGACCCGAGCTTCGGAATGAAGCCGTTGACTGGCGCCCCATGCTGGTGCAGAAGAGAAATTACTTCCCCATCACCAGCTGCAGTGGCAGCTATCATTGCTTCAAGATCTGCATTCGCACCGCGTTCCATTAAGCAGCGAATTAGTGAGAGCTTTTCAGCGGACTGTCTCTGATCTGAACATGCTACCACGAGCGGAGTGACCAGGCCACATTCTCTCAAATTGTACCCAAGTCCTCGTCCCAAGTCGGATACTGCGATGGTAAAGTCGATGATTCGTCCAGGTTGACTGCGGATCACGTCCTCCGCTACGGCGTGACAGTTCGCATAGATAATCCATACCAGAGCGCTGTTCGAAACATGTGGGTCTCCTTTGAGCAAAGAGAGAATTAATTTCTCAGGACCTGGCCTCATCGCACCGAAAAGCTTACAAATCGCAACCAAGGGTACGGAAAGAACGTCACGTCCCACAGAACGGTTGTAATATCGTATGAGCTCTTCTGGATCTGGTCCGATATCTAGGGACAGGTCCAACATGCTGTGATTGTGTGCGTATATTGATTCTTTGAGTATTCCTTCCGCGACGGCCTGGACGATCTTTGAGTCTGTCATGGCCAGCGCATCTCTGAAGGGAGGAAGGTCAGTATCCCACGCGGGTGCGTCCATCATCGAGGCTAAGGCTTCGCGACCGGTAAGACCTAGAGATTTCTTGGGCAACCCGTATAGTAGGCCAACGAGAATTTGGACAACTGCTGTAAGGATGCGTGATCCGCCAAATTTATGGATCTCGTGTCGGTGAACAGGAACGCCATCGTGAGGATCTGTTGAGGTGGCCCAAGCTCGAGCCGTTAAGGACTTCTCACGGTCCGCGGCAAACGTCCACATCTGTTGGCCTCGATCGGTTCGTGACACGGGTAATTCACGTCCAAACGCTTTGAACGCATCACGGAACCCCTCGTCTTTCTCATATGTTGGAAGAAAGAATCGTGCTAAGCTAATGAGTGAATGTCCAAGTAATTTACGGGTTTCCAAAGGTATTCCACGTACCTACGAACTGGGAAACTGACTGCTCGACCTCCGTCCACGGGGGATTCCATGGCCAAGTAAAATAGAGCGCGAGGCTCTCCCACGTCGTCCGTGCCACCGCTCCCCTGGAAGGCGGGAGCTGAAGAGACCGGCGACTTGGAGGGGGCGTACGGATTTCAATGACATGATGGCTGAGCTCATGTGGTATTTGTGGTGAAGCTGTGAGTTCAGTAAACACAGCGTCACTCCTGAGTCTTTGGGTGAAAGACTTACGTAGTCGGTGAGCAAGTGTGGGTCTATCATATCTGCTGATGGCTTTGACAACTTTTCTCTCGTTGAAAATAAAGCCATTCACCAGCACTTGACTAGTGGTCTTCCCCGCCATCCGACGCTTGTTGATGCGATGGCTGACAACCTTCCATTCCTGTTCATGGAGACTGTTGCGGTATTTCCAGTTCTTGAGTTGTGTTTCTAATTGGGATTTGCTATTTCAAGGTCAGTTAATTATGAGCAACTGCAAAGCTTGGCTTGTTACCTTATAGATACCCTAAACGGGTCTTCCGCTAGTCTTTGTCTTATCTGCTGTTGAGTCTTGCCATTCTTTAGATCCTGGATAATAAGGGATCTCAGCTGGTCCCAGTCTATCGCATTGCTTGACGAAGCCATGTTCTGTATTCAAGTGTGGTTCAGATGATTAGCGGGGCACAGGTTTTGGAGAGTTGAGCGAAGTTTAACTAATGAGACAGGCTCAGCGGAGGCATTGAGGCGATGGAGCAGTGAAGTGGAAGGCAATGAAGTTTGCAGTAGAAGTGGGGTATCTAGCCTTAAAAGCTTCGTTCTCCTGGAAGGTGCTCTCGGGCATTTGATTGGAGGTTGCCAAAATCCGATTTACCTGTCATCCTAGGCACTCCTGCCCGGCTGCTGGTGTTGTGCCACACGAGACAGCAGCTCTCTCATTGGATCTCACCAATTTCAGACCACCTCTTCTGCAGGCCTGGACAGCCACACATGCGCATTTCCAATACTGGAATAGCGGCTGGACGAGAGGTTGTTACGCAGCATCAAATGTGAGCTGCGTTGTGGAGTCTGATTGACGGGTTCCATTTTCTCATGCTGACTGGGAAACAATGGCATACGATTGGTGTTCGCCATTTTCCGACCGTTCCATCCTCTGAGGCTCAGTTCCATTTTCTCAGCTTTAATTGTATTTAGGCCCTGTTCAACCTATATTAAAAAGTTGTACGCCGGGCTCCAACTCTTCAACTTGCCAGACTCCCTACAAAACTTAATTCGTGAAGAACTCATCCATTCTATATACGAACTATCCACGGTTGCTAATCCGGGTCAAATCGTGAAATCGTTCCCCTGACTCGCAAATGTCGATTTCTCTTGAGGCAATCTTTGGCGCCATCGCCATCTTGGTCGCTCTCCCCTCGGCCATTGTGATTGTCATGAGATTCATCGTACATCGACGGCGGCAACATGTTCTGCCTGTGGTTCAAGCTCGTCCGGGTCAGTTCTTT
Source organism: Diaporthe eres (assembly GCA_022225955.2). Taxonomy (NCBI): domain Eukaryota; kingdom Fungi; phylum Ascomycota; class Sordariomycetes; order Diaporthales; family Diaporthaceae; genus Diaporthe; species Diaporthe eres. Next base: position 1,286,154 of record JAKJXM020000033.1, on the reverse strand, counting down.
GGGGTAAACACTGGCCCACAGGATCCATGACTAATCTTTCCAAAATCCAGGCCACCACGCCAATCTCCTACAGCTTCCACCTGCCTTCCGTGTCATCGCCCAGATGGAAATGTTGTTCCATCCCAGCCGATGATCTCATGAGACTCAAACAAGGAACACCTGTGCAGTCACTCTAGCCATCGATGAGTTCTTCTAAGTCGCAGGGGATTATATAAAAGAGTATGGGCGCGGTCAATGTTCCAAGACGGTGATTGGAATCTTTCTCACCCCTTGGACGACTCCGGACTTCAAGGTCTCACGCCTTACTCGGTGGATGACTTGGATCGACGGTATTTCATATCACCGAGGAAGACGAAGGGACTGTCTGTTCAAGATGCATGGTATACCACTCTTGGTTATTCAGTTCAAGAGGAGATAGATAGGGGATCTAATGGAATATCATGACGTCGACCCGTGCTTTCCGCTCTTGAGCGAAATTATTTGTCAGTGGGCCAATATATGCCAGTATCTGTCGTTTATGTAGCTGGCCTGGGCGCCTATAGAGTCACCGCAACTGTACTCAAAGGACGTCCGTCACCACTTACGCCGCATGCTGGTGAGATTCACCTGTGATATCAGCTTGATTCAACGGTTTAGCTCATTTTCTGTCTCCTCAACGACGGAGATTCACTGTAGCGAGCCACCACACCGAACTACTCAGAGTCATCCATTGGTTCCTCATCCATTGGCTCCCCATCCTTAGACACGAATCTGACATCCACACGCGCACTAACGGTGATTGTGCTCGGTTCCAACGCAGGGCCCTCAATCGTCACTCCCTGGTCCGTCTGCGCGGTAGCACGTGAGGTGGTCCAGGCCTGCGCGGGAGCCTGAGCCAGCGGGCCCGCCCGCCGCGCCGTCTGCCTCATGGGCCCCGAGTGAGCGACGTTGGCAGGGCCGTCCTCGACCTTGACGGCGACGACCTCCCGCCCGACGACGCCCGCGTAGTCCTCGGCCTTCTGCACCGCGTCCTTCATGGCTTTCACGCGGGCCTCGCGGCAGATAGTCGCATGGGTGGCGTCGGTCAGGCGCCACTCGGTCTGCGTGATGCTCACGTTCTCCATGGCCGACAGCTCGTTGGCGAGCCGCGCGAGGAGCTCCATGTCGCGGAAGATGACCTCGGCCGTGGTGGTGGCGGTGTATTCCTTCGGCGCGGTCTTGATCTCCCTGCCGTTCTTGGCCCTGGGGATGAAGGTCGAGGTCTCCGGGGCGGACGCGGAGAAGGCGGTGATGCCTGCTGAGGGGTGAGGATACAGTCCGTCTTCGGTCTTCTGGGCAAAGCGGCGGAAGGTGTTGATCATGGTCTCGGTGGTGCTGCTGACATTGGAGGATGCGTCAGCCTGAGAGGTGGTAGTAGACGAGACTTCGATGTGGAGTACTCCACGTTCTGCTCTGCGGAACACCGATGCAGAACCGTTGACATGAATTTTGAGTTGAGGGATCATTGTGAGGAAGTACTAGCCTGAGACAGGCAAACAGCAATACGGAGGAGAAGAACACAATGATGAGGTAAAGAAGAAGTACCAAGGTAACGGCGTGTATTTAAGGATTCTGGCTTGCACTGTGCCGTACGCCAAACTCTTGGCTTGAAAGAGTTAGGCTGCGGAATTAGCGCCGAGTTCTGCCTGATTCCCTGAGGCAATACCACTCAAGTGTGAATACACCAACATACCTGTTCCTGGTAGAGGGATCTCGACAGTCATTTTAGTGTCAAAACCGGTATTCAGATAACGCCGCTTGTTATGGAAGAAACAGAACCAACATACACAAGCTCGAAGATGTGTTGGCGTCCCAGACTTCTCCAACCAAGCCCCGTGCTTGTAACCAATACGACACTGAGCTGCTCCATTGATACCAGAAAAGAGTCACAGAAGTCTCTGTAAACTCGCTGGACTGAGTAATCACATGGCTAGGCTTGGTCATGGTGTGCTGCACGGAGTTAGTAGTAACCTGTGACACCAAGGCTGAGATCCGTTAATCTGTTCAATTAAACCGATCAGTGAGTATGCCAAAGATCGACTGAATGTTATTCAGGTCACCAGCAGCTCGCTCTCACCCGAAATGGATGCTCAGGAAAACAAACACACATATGGGTTAGCTGAACACACGGTCCATTTGTGCCGCCTATCGTCCTCGTTCCACGGTATCCGTCTGGGAGATAGAGAGGGCATCAAACAAGGGGGGATGAGTCTTCGTCCATGCTAACGAGCTTTCCGTGAAACAAACTCACTCTCGGACGGACTTTGACATCTAAGCAGTAGATGATAATTCGAGTGGTCGAGTGTGACTCGCCCCATGTATGTACATGGGTACTTGTAAATTATGACATGACTTTCGAAGTCGGCCAGGCTGTGAGACTGCTTATTACGCTGTCCCTGCATCCACGGATGCGATCTCGATCAGACGAAACGAGTGTAAGTTGAAAATCGGAATTTGGTAGACATGCATGTCCGAGATCTAGACTAGCATTTATCTTGGTAAGAAGACTCTAAAAGATTGAAGAACATGTAAGACAGGAATCAAAGCGTGAACCATCACTTTCATCTAATGCTGGTCGAACTTTATAGGGGGAACTGGGACAAGGAGGTTGTCCTCCAGATCCGTGCAGCTGGAGGTCCGTTAAGTGAGGCAGCCGTGCCGCAGTTGGCCAGGCAGCTACTGAGATGGCGGTAGAACGAACAGGTACGGAGTACTGCAGGTGCCGGCGCTCATGCGGCTCGGCACCGAGATCGGCAGATCGGCACCTCCGCTTATCGATAAGACGATCTGCGAAGCTGTGTGGGTTGTGGGCAAAATTACAGCAATGACCTCGACTCCAATGCCGTAGTAGACAGCACCCACTCTCGCTCGCTCTTTGGGCCCCTTTTGACTTTCCGTCATGTTGAAAGCATGCGGTCTGGTTCCGGGCGTTTCTTGCCTCCAGATCCACTCAGTACGGGCACTTTGGGCTCCTAGAGTGGTTCGCTCCTTCACTACTACCCTCACTGTCTGCGGGCATCAACATCCGAAATCCTCCCGCACGCATGGTAGCCGAGACAGGAACCGCAGACTCAACCTGCCGACGATCGAAACGAACGAGCTCCAAAGCCACAAATCCCAAGAACGTATCCTACCGAGCACGCAAGCGAGTGAGCGAGAGGTACACACAGTGACAGAGGTGCGCGAGCAGTTGCAGAATCGATGCCCGGAGAGCTGCTGAAAAAGTATATCTGCAGGATGAAAATATCTGGGACACCTCTCTGCCAGTGGCACGGGGCGACGCGAAGAACGTAGCGCCTGACAATTCCTATGGAGACTCAAAGGTCCCACAGGGTGTGCCTGCTTGGGAGAGCGAGCCCGCAAACGACGGCCAAGGCGCGTTGGAACAAGTGCCATGGAGAAACAGGATGGGCAACTTCCAACGGGAAATCACTGTGCCGCAGGACTTCCATGCGAAACTCCACGCGAGTCTCCTAAAGAGTATCATGCGGAGTCAACCTGTGCTGCGCGGCATGCCAGTCTATGACGCAACATTCGACGCGGTCCGGTCGGGCAGGAACCTTTTCATTCAGACGGCACTCCCAGTCCGATCGCTGCAATACCTGTTGCCTGTCACCCAAGGCATCCACGATTTCGGCGTCTTGAAGCGCAGGCGCGAGGTCAAGCCCGACGCTCAGCTGCCGCCCCGACCTTCGTCACTACTGGTCCTTTGCCCCACTCTAGGCGGCGCCCAAGACGTCCAGATGATGGGCACGAGGCTCCAAGGCCGCGATGCTGTGGTGGACATGGTGGCCTTGAGTGACCCCACTCCCAAGCACATAGATCCGTTGAGGACCCTGGGATTTAACATTCTCATGTCCACGCCGGAATTCATCCTCAAATGGCTTGCGCTGCCTCATGCCAAGATACCACTAATTGAAGCCCTCCAGGACGTGCAGACGCTCGTCGTTGACGGCCAAGCATCTTCTCTACGACGCGCGGACTTTCTAGAGTTGCTAAAGGAAGTCATGAGTGATCTTCCCTTGAACAAGAATACTCAACGCGTGATCGTGTCTGACGAACATGATCCGCAGCTTGACGAGCGTCTGGCGGGACTGGTCTTGGACGGTGATTATGAGGTCCTCCAAGAGCCCCGGTTGGAAGAGATCATGGAAATGCAACGAGCACAAGAGAAGAAGAGACAACAGATGGAAAAGTCCCAGCGATCCAATAGACGGCCGCGCAACCAGAAACGGGGCGTAGGAAGAGCCAAGGAGAGGTTCTAGGTTCTTTCTGAACACCGAATGGCAGCACCGACGGTTTCGAACAGGCAATCGGTGATCTCGCTGTGGAATGACTGAAACTCAAGGCACCACCGTCCTGGCAACGGCAAGCATCCCGGCCCATGAAGTCCGGCTGACGAGTGCAGACTCCTCAGGAGACCAAGTCGCCCAGTGTAGTTCTCGTAGTTCTCGATCTCGCGGAATCGGTCTCCAAGACGGCATGAGCACATGCCAGGACAGCCGGCAAATTCCCTGGGGAGCGGTCACTCGCTTCTCGCGTTTGCAAATCTACAGTCGTGTCGAACCGAATTCGACTCGGGCCAGTGTACAAGCTCGCGGTCCGAGTTTTCGACTCGCCAACACTCCAACAGTGCTTTACGGCCATGTGTCTTTCGGGCTGGCTCTTCGGGGTTGGTGGCTTAGTGCAAGCCGTGGGGCCCGCTCATGCGGATTCGGAAGGGAACACGTTGAATGCCACTTCCAGGGAGAAGATTCAATGGTCATGGCGGTTTTAGTCGTGCTCCAGAAAGGTCCCCCGTGGATGATTTTGGTGGCTGTGGGGTCCTCAGATCCATTATGGGACGGCCAGCGCCCCGGCCTAGGATGACGACTCGGCTCGACCCACGTGCGACAATGCAATCAGCTGGCGACAAAACACCAAGAAACAAGCTAGTGCCATTGTTTCATTACGGAAACAACATCGAACGTTGCAATTGGGTTTCTGTCGGTTCGGAGCTGCAGATGGGCCGCGAGTTCGGCCGGGCTGCCAGGCGGAGGAGCGTGACAAGGTCCGTTCCTGGGCCGCCGAATCCACCGCCGGGCCGGTGCTCGTAATGGGTATTGGGGAACTAAGCTTTTTGAAGGCCATGAAACGTGGCAACCACGTCAGCCGTTCGATTGGGGCCGAGATCATTCGACGGCCCGCGGGGGCGGTTGTGTCTGTCGTCTCATCCTCCTTCCGGGAGCTGTTGAGAGACTGGCTCTGGTCTTGTGATTGAGACCTTGGGCCTTCCGATATTAGCACCATTTCTGTTGCTTCTTTCACGATATTCTGCAGATGTGTCGCAATGACTGCGTGCGCTGTCAGCATCCTCCCGTTGCTATAGCGATGTTCTCAGCCGATCGAATGCAACGAAGGACAGCCCATGGCAAGCTGTGTGAGGGAGGCACCACGACTCGGGGCATTGAATGGAATCGTCCATTCACCCACCCATATATCTCTCCATACGACCTTAGTCTCTTGGATATCAGTTTAACTTTCCTATCACAATCTCAATAGCCGACGGGATGGCCAGTTTGGGAGAGCGGGGGGCACGAAAACCCCCATGGTCCCAGGTTCAAGTCCCGCCGGCCACCAGCAAACCCCTGATGACCTGGCCGTTCGTCGGCTGGTCATAGGGATGTTTTTGCTTCTGGGTCCATCACCTGGACTTGGAAGGGTCTGTTTGTGGTCCAGCCCTACCTACCAGTCATTTTACCGAGGGGACTGGTGTCGTCCCCCCCCCCCTCCTCCACCCGCCACCCATTTCTTTCTTCTGTTCACTATTTTGAGTGGTTGTTCTACGGTTGGACTCGCTGTTTGCACCCAGTCCAAAGCAGCAGTCGGCTGAGATGACTTTGCCCTTGATGAAAACAGTTTCTGTCTAGTATGGTTGTCACCTTTGCAGCTCGTTGCTCTCACGGCTGTATCGAGGTGACCCTACTGCTGAAGAACTCTGTTGTGTCTCTCACGGACATCTTGTGTATGTCCCACGACTTGCTGCCAACTCGGGTTATCGTGCCACCCACCAACGCGTTTGGCCTATCTCCGAGCCTAAAACGTGTGTCGAACCGCCGAGTGCGGCCGACCTGTGTCCGATACTGGCCCCCATGGAAAAGATGTTGGCTCGACGTGCGACTTGTCTTGGCCAGGGGTACGGCCACGGCGAGAGGACCGCAATGCATAGTGGTCACCCTCTTCGATGGCGGCCCTGGGCCTGGGCCATTTCATGTTGACCCCCAGCGCGAACACTCAGATAGACGCAACATCCAGGGAGATATAATTCCATGAATGCCATGATCTTGGCCTGTTTGATTACTCGCCGCTGCTCTGTTTTGTGCAAGACATCAACGTACTAATTATCGCCCTGGTGGCCTACATTCTTTTCAAATCACACTCCTTCGTTGCACCGTATAGCCGACAGTTTGAACATTGTCCTATACCCACACAGCAGATATGCGTTCCCACACAATTCTAAGTGGCCTCTCAGCCATGGCGTCCCTAGCCACAGCCGCAGTCCTCCACCCCCGCGCCGGCTCCGACCCAGGCGTAGACCTAACCAACGCCTCGGACAAGGAAGCAACCTACTTCTTCTGCAACAACGTCTCCAACGGCGACGGCACAGCCGACCCGGGGATCCCCTGCACGAACCTGGTGACCAAGGTGGCCGTGAAGCCCTCGGAGACGGCGTCCGTGTCCCTGGGCGCGGACTTCAAGGGCCGCATCGTGCGCGCGACGGACACGCCCGCCACGTGGGTCGAGGTGCAGATCAAGGCGACCGATGGCAACGCGTGGGGGGACGTCAGCCTGCAGACGGGGTGCGACGGCGCCGCGACGGTGGCGCCGACGGACGGGGGCGGGAGCACCAAGGTCGGGTTTGAGGACGGGGGTGTCGTCGCTGGGGCGCCTGAGGGGGCGAGGACGACGCGGGAGAGTGACAAGGAGACGGTTATTGCCACGCCGTGGAGCGTGGGCACGATCCTTAACCAGGAGGCTGTTGATTACCTCAAGGACAAGGTTGGGGTCAAGAATGCGTATATTGATAACCTGTCTGGGACGGATGTTGCTGTTAGTTCGAATAATCGGCTGGCTGTTGTTATGTACTAGAGGTAGGATGCCCTGGCATGGGTTTATAAGTGTATTTCGATATGTGTATATAGTCGTCCTTGAATCAAGTATGCTGACAACATGCCCGGAAAAGGTGTCGAATTTCAACGACCTCGCTGTTGTCGTTGATATCGAAATTACCCAACCTTGTTGTCGGACACTGATTATTCAACAAGACGCAATACAATTCTCTTTATATGGCGTTAGCCCCGTTTACACATACCATAGTGACCCACCCAGTAGGAGTTCACGTACATACCCCGGCTCAGTTGGGAAACACGAGGTCTTGTTGATACTGATAGAGTCACTAATACTGTTGTAATTGATTTCTTGGGAGGAAGTCTCCTGCTTTCTGTGAAGACACTCTGGCTTGGCCGGATCTTCCTAGCTAGTCCCTGAATGCTGTTCTATTTTTCGATCTTCTGCCTTGGTATTGAAGAACGTGGCGCGCACATTCGCCTTGAAGTTTCTTATGGAAGTACATGATGATTTGAAAGATGTGATCAATTGCCCCAAATACATGATAGTGAAGTACTTACAAGTTAACTTCTCCATTGAACACGAAATTACCTGTGTATACAGGCATCACCTGTTGCTGAGCTGATCAAACTTTGTTCGCATAGGTTCTTTAGATTGAGAAGGAGCTTTGAGTCAGTGTCAACCTGAGCTTGCACATATTGAACTGACAAATCAAGTAGGATCCGATCATTCGGTGCACGCGCCGACCTCAGAGTTTCAATGCCCAATCTGCGCGGAGTTACAATTGCAATCTAACTGACCAAACGACATGTGACAATCAATCTATCGTTTCTTCAATGCCGGTATTTACGAACACATAAATCTCTGCCTGTACTGGATGTACCAATGCAACTGGGCAATTGAGACTTCAGGACGGACGGTGCAGCTGTCCCGGTTTTAGGTGTCGATTTGCTTGCGCCTTCCAAGGTTGGTGTTCGATATTCAAGCCGTGGTTGAGATCAGAAAGACTCCCATAGGTTTGCATGAATGGTTTCTCAGACCTCCTTCGACATTAGGCCCAAAAGTCTCTTGTATGTTGTAATCATGAGCGACGAGACCAACTCTTCAACTCTTGGCTTAGCGTTGTCGGGTGTGCGACAATAACTAGGCCCGCATAGGGCACTGCAGCTAGCTAGAAAATCAAATCGAAGCGGAATGAAACCAAGGGCCGACCGGACTTGTGGTTTTTAGGTTTGTTCCACGACGTCTTTGAAAACAACTAAAGCCGTATTCGTCTGCACTGCATTAGGCTTTGGCGCCATGAGCTGTGAATGGCTGCGCTGCGATGCCGGCAGACACACTAGACGGCGGGTTGAGGCCCACCCACAGTCTCGCCATACGTATTCGGGTAGTCTGGTAGCAAGCAGAGAGGAGGGTTACAGCCAACGTCTTCCCTACGATCCCTGCGCCGATCAATGCAAAGCGTGCCGAGCCTTCGTCAGGGGGCTGTTTGGGCGGCACCTCCGGATGTGATGGTGGGTCCCGGTCAACATCATATGTTACCGTTCTCAGCACACACAGCAGATGCAACGGGGCCGACGAAGTGCTCATTCCGGGCCCTGGAGTTATCGCTTTGATCTTACCCCGACGGCAAAGGGGAACTCCCAAGCTGTCACACGAAGTCAATTAGGGGAAATCCATGCATGACATCTCGATTTGTCGACAAAGGAATAGAACAGGATCGACGAATGACGTCGTCCGACGTAATTGGGCCCGGGACGAAGTGTTGGCGCGCCCAGGCGTCGCAAAGTGGCAATATCAGCGCTAGCACAGGGGCTCGTGCAGTCAGCAGCATTTGGGAATATGACGGGTCCTGGGAGAAGCAGGGCAAGCTGGGAGTGCCGTGCAGTGCGGAAACGAGGTTTCAATGCTATGCTTCCAGATTCGGCGGCGGCGGCGCCTTGATCAGGGAGCCGGGCTTCTCATCGTGTCGGTGCCTGTGCATCCATCAACCCCGAGATCCACATAACGCGGCTATACAGCCAACAGCTCCAGCAGTCCAAGTTTGGAAATAGAGCCTGGATCTACACTAAGGCACAGCCACCAACAGTCCAAGTAAACCGCCACTGCAACTGAGGTAACCCGCAACTCACCAGCGCGTTCGTTGCTGCTGGAGAACACCGGAAGAGTCTGGATTCGGGGGAACGACGAGAGGGCGAGAACATGGGCATAGAACAACATGACGGCATCCGTCGCACGAGCGGTCGGATTCCCCAAGTGACCTATGCCCTGTCTGGGAACGCGGTAACCCGCATAGCACCCCAGCTCGGGCAATGGCGAGGGTGCTCGGCAGCCCCATATTTGACAGCTCAAACCGAGGCTTGTCTTGGCACCTCCGCAGCTTTTGGAGCTGAGAGCAGCTGCTTGCTGGTTGCCTGGCACCCTGGGTCTGATCCTGAACCACGGACGGCTCGGAAGAATACATACAGCAGCCAACCCAGGGATTCCCACAGCTGACGATGACTAAAAAGGAGCTGCCGGCTGGTCGAGCCAGCCCAAGGCCAGCCAGTGAGCGTTCGTGTGCTGGGCCGGATCGACATGGGCAGTGCCCCTTGCCCCGGACTTGCACTTGCTGGAGGTGGATGACCCCAGGCGAAGCTCGTCTCTCGTCCCGGCTCAGCTTGTGGAAGCCAGGAATCCTGCGTTGCGCCTTTTGCATCCTTGTCCCGCACGGCACTTGGCAGTAGGCTCTCCTGATGGCCCAGAGCCCCATGCTTGCCCAGCTGGGCGAGCTTCGTCACCGACCGCGGCCCGTGGTCCATGATGTTGTTTGGTGCCGCTCATCCGATATCCCAGTGCCACCCACCTCTCGCCATTGGAGCTTCGTGAATTAGGCGGATTTGGTCGACCATGGTGAGACCGCTCCCCGGCTTGGTCCCGCAGCCCATGTGCGGCAGTGTGTCCAAGCTCCCTCCCAGCCCGAAGCTCGCTCTCCTACCTGGGCACGGCCAGGCCAGGGCGATGGGCATAAAAGGACGGCATCTCCCTCCTTCTCTCAGTCTTGGAAAGCGATTAGATTTAGAGTTTATTTCACACCCGAGAACGCTTAACTGTCTATCTTGTTTCCAAGCTCCACACCCAAACCCACCAAAACAAATCCGTTTCACCCACACCAAATAACCCCAAACCTAACCGCAAATATGCGTTTCTCAACTCTCATCGTCGCTGTCGTCCCCACGGTGCTGGTACGTCATCTCCTCGTCTCTCACACACCATTCCTGCGACTTGATGCTAACCTACTTACCAATAGGCCCAAGAGACCACCACCACCGAGTCCAGCATGAGCATGAGCATGCCCACGGGTACTTCTGCCCTGAGCTCGGCCGCCAGCGTCACCTCCTCCATCGGCTCTGAGATCTCGTCGGCCCTGTCCTCCGCCTCGGACCGCGTCTCGTCCGCCCTTTCCTCCATCACCTCCGAGGGCAACAGCCGCGCCTCGTCCATCCAGTCCGAGCTGTCCACCGCCACCGGCTCCGCCGCCAGCTCCCTGTCCTCGGAGCTCGCCAGCCTGAGCAGCTCCGCCGAGTCCGCGGCCTCCACCGCCTCCAAGTCCGCCAGCAGCGCCGCCTCGAGCGCCAGCGCGTCTGCCTCTGGCAACTACGGCCCCGTGCAGACCGCTGCCATTGGCATGGGTGCTCTGTTCGGTGGTGCTGCTGTCCTCGCCAACCTGTAGAATGGGGCTCACTCCAAGTTAATGGGTCGGGAGTTCACTTTTGTCTAATGGAGAAATGGAGAGCACTTTATTGTATTTAATCACTTGATACACCAACACACGAGGTTATAATAAAAAGTCAAGCAATCAAACCTAACTATCTCATGCTCATTTACCTTCAACCTGTCCTTGCACCAAGTGCTTACACTGGGTGCAATGTGCCAAAACATGATTCGCCCACGATTCGATCAGGATTCTTCGCACTCCCAATCCGAGGCAAAAGGAACGCTTCAAAAGACAATGGTAAGCCTCAGAAGGCACCTACAGAGAGTCTGATTGGAGAATCCACCAAGCCAGAGCCGAAGCCCACATGTCAGCAACTCCAAAAAGCGTCAATGAACCAGTGGGAGCGTCCTAGCGCTGACCGGGCACGAGATGATGCTTGGCACCACCAGCTTGGTGCGCCCTCAAAAAGCCCAGTGTCTCAGCCCCCCCCATCAACCACCGAACGGTTCCCCGACGTCCCACACGAACACGTCCCTGCCTCTTTTCTCCACCAGCCCAGACCCGGCAACAGATCAGCAAAGCAGCACCACCAGAAAATATGCCACCAAGCCGGCTACAGCAGTGGCTGTCGCCCCGCCCGGCGCAGCGCACGACCACGGCCCACCACGCCTCCGTCACCGCCCCCGAGGACGCGATCCTGTATGGCTTCGTCAAGAACGCCGCCGGCCTCAGCGCCGTGCGCGAGACGCATTACCTGAGCAATAAGGGTGTCCGCGAGGGCAAGTCCGGCCCGCCGCTGCACATCCACCTGCGCCAGGACGAGCACTTTGAGGTGCAGCAGGGCGTCCTGGGTGTTGTCGTGAACGGGAAGAAACACGCTGTCGCAAAGGACGATGGGCGCATCTCTGTGCCCTCTGGGGCGAGGTAAGTGTGCCTTGCCCGATCATCGACGTTTTGTGGGGCCTAACCGACGGGGCGGGCGTTCATCTCTACCTAATTGAAACACATACGAAAAAAAATCCGATCACATAAGCTGACACGGTCCACTTCCCTTTCACCAACCTCGCAGGCACACATTCTGGGCGCACGAATCCTCAACCGAGGACCTCGTCTTCACCGTCTGGGTGGAGCCGCAGGGGCTCGACCACGGCTTCGACGAGTCCTTTATGCGCAACTTTACCGGTTACCTCAAGGACTGCGAGAAACATAAAGTCGCGCCGTCGATCTTCCAGATCCTGCTGTTCCTGTACCACAGCGACATCGTGCTGACGCCCCCGTTCTGGGTGCCGGTGTGGTTCCTGGTTCTGCTGCATCACTTTTTCGCTTATTGGGTGGGGGCCGGACTGCTTGGGTTAGTATGGTGTTGCTGCTGCGTTTTGACCTCGGCTTTATTGGATTTTGTGAGAGTTTGTGGGCTGATTTATTGTGATCTGCAGGTACCAGACGAGTTACCCCGAATACAGCCTGCTCAACGAGGGTAAAAAGTCGACATGAGTAGGATTGTGACTGGTGTATATTCCTGGCGACGGGGAACATGACGGCAGTCTTGGTGTATTGCGGCTGGGGGTGGGTCACTCGGCCAGGCTGCAATCAATTTCACGGCGTGGCTTTGTAATTTGGCAATTGACATGAAACATCTATTTATTTCACGCGGAGTGCTCCTTTAGCAAGCCACGCTGTGATGGATAATAATTCTGCTGCAAGCTCAATGTGCCGAAGCTTGGCCGAACGGGCTGCCAAAACGGCATCCGTAGACGAGCTGAAGAAAAGGCTGTCAACGTCAATGAAAGCGAGCATTAATACTCCAAGCAAGTCATGATGGGACCAATGTGTAGTTCTTTTGGAGACTAATTACTGTCAAGCTTTATCATCTCCGACTTATGAGACAGTCAGGCCCGCCGAGGTCCATCGTCCATGGAGGAGCACATACGCAAAACCAATGAGACTTAGCTTTGTGAATCATTCACACCATCACAGGGATCGATTTGGTCTGAAGACAGCCTCGCTAACCGTCTGACTCACTGGTCCTCGCTATGGGAGCGGACCCGGACGGACACTCCTGGGCCTGGATATCTGCTGGCCTACCTATCCTGTCATGTTAGCCATCCCTACCAGGGGGAGGGGGGGTTTTCGTCAACATCGCACTACTATATCAATGGAATAGCGACATAATAATGACATACACTCAAGGTTCTGATAGTCTTTTTTTATATATACATTATATTATTTATATATCATTAATATATAAATATACCTAATATATTATAATATAATGTTAACCTTAATATAATATTAATTTTTAATAAGGTAAAAAAAAACCTCTTTTTTTCTCATCCTTAACTTAATTAATTATTTATTTTTTATTAATTTAATTATTTATTATAAAAAGATTTATAAAATTATAAAAATATTTAAAAATAAAAGTAAATTTAGAATTAATAATATTTAAACTAAAGCTTTTAATATAAATTTATAATGATATTAGTTAATATAGAATTAATATTAATATAAAATTAATATTAATATAAAATTAATATTAATATAAAATTAATATTAATATAAAATTAATATTAATATAATTTAAAGCTTTAAAATAATTTACTTCTAATAGTATTTTAATAGCCTTTTGTTAGCATTTCGCTATAATGATAAAATTTTAATTAAATATCAAAATATGATTGCATTGCATGACCTAATCGAAAACCCCCCTTCCCCCTGGTAGGTCTCGAGTATAGTACATCCGCGGTATGCCAACAAGTCCAGAAGTAGCAGCCTTGAGGTCCATTCAGAATAAAAGCCACTGCCGCGAATTTCGAAGTAATATGTAGAAGCCCCACTGGTGCAGCATTGCCCACATTTGTTTCCGATGTGGAACTGTGTTCTTGCCTGAGTTTTGTGGCTTCAGTCTCGGGAATTATCCATTATAAGGTTCTAGAACAAGCTGGCGATTAGGGCATTGCTCCTATGTGCAAGCTGTTGACGAGGGATAGGAATGCCATTCGAATTGCCTACAACGCGTACACACGAAGGGGAACAAAAAAGGCTACTTCAATGAGCAACTCAAAAGATGCACAATTTCTCGCGGGTAGTGGAGGTTGTTGATTTTGGAGCTGTTGCCTGCAACCGCGTACTGGTCTGCTGTATAGTCGACATTGAGCTGACCTTGCACTGTCAGGTCCATACCTGTCCATGCCGCGGCTATGGCATTTAGACTGCAGTCAAGTTAACCAAAACGATTTCTATTCATGGGGCTGGTTCGTTTCGTTGATTATTTGCCAAGCGGATGCAAGAAGGGATGTTTGGAATTATCTTGCTGGACGTTTGAGCGTATTGTCTATGAGGGGTTGAACTTTTGTGCCTGGGCCTCACACGAGCATGAGTAGTCTATTACACCGAAGCGCAGTCTTTAAGTGGTCTCGTTTTTAATCTGTATACATATGCCTCTTTAAGCAGTATGCATCAGTCCCTTCATACAGTGATAAACGCTTAAGCACCTAGCGTTAAAAAAAAATACAATGCCGATAACAGTAGGTTTTGAACACAATTGTAGCTTGCCGCAGTCTTTAAGTAGTTATCTAGAGTCAAGATGCGTTTTGTCATTTCAGTACTGCACAATCTTGGGAAATGCCCGTAGTCCTGGTTCTCGACGTGCTGTTGCGCTCCTCTCCACCGATTACTCACACCGATCAACAAGTGACTAGGTCCTCTGTCTGAGTTGCTTGGTAGACTTGAGATGATCAAAAATTGTTGACGGATGGTGAATTGTCACGAGCGGGAGTCCGGATGAGTGTAGGCGTGATGTTTGCGCCAGCTGGTGTGAGCCGTCGGTCGCAGCTGGCTGGCAGCTGGCGGCGGTCATTAAAGTTTCTGACGGGCCTTTTCGGCTACGTGACCTCAATCGGAATCCTCAATCTCACCCTCGCCATCAACGAACAATCCGAGCTCCCCTTCGTTTGGCTTTCCTCTTCGCGTCGCTCATTCTACTTCGAGATGTAGCTTTAATGTGTTTTGTCTTGCCCAATTAATCCCCTTTTGCCGAGTATAGGTACTTTGCAGTGGTCGCCCCTCACGCGCGGCGCTTGTCGTTCATGCGACCCCTTTTCTCGGTTCCGACTTTTTTCTTTGGGGGCCGATTGAGCCCCGAAAGCCGAGCCCATGGCCCAGCCGTTCCACGCCGGAGGGGCCGTCCCGGCTTTCAGACTCGCTGAGCCGTCCATGCAGGGCCTGCTGAGCGCTGTCACTGCGTACTGGCCGTCGCTCTCTCATCTGGATATCACTCGTCTTGGATCACTCATAGCCATCGCCGGCGTCATCCCTGCAGCATGGCGACTCCTTCACGGCGCCTGGCGCGAGACATACAGCTGGATCAAACAATTCTTTGTTGCCACTGTCACCATCCCTGGCCGAGACCCTTTGAACAAGAACGTTGTCAGCTGGGCATTGGCTCATATCATCCAGCCCCGGAATAATACGCGTTTCTTCACCGCCCGGACCGAAGTCAGGGACCGGTTGGGCCGGGGAGATACGCCGGACTCCGCATCGCTCAAGAAAACACAGAGACAGGTCCAGTACCTGCCCCACTTCGAGACAGTATGGTTCTGGCACGATGGCCGGGTATTCATCATCCACCGCTCCCTCGAGAGTTTCAACGCCTCCATGTGCGACCCAGGGTACGACGGCATCGGGGGCGAGGACCTCACTATCAGCTGCCTCGGCCGGTCGGCTGAACCTATCCGCTCTTTGGTCCAGACGTGCCGCGACTTTGCCGACCAACAGACGCAGTACTATGTGATGATCTACTCACGGGACCGCTACGGAATCTCGTGGCAGCCCAAGTCAAGAAAACCCATCCGCCTGCTGGAGACAGTCCACTTCGACGAGGACGCCAAGAAGAGCCTGCTGTCCGACATTCGAAAATACCTCGACCCGGAGACCCAGAGGCGCTACCAGAGCAGGAGCATGCCCTACCGGAGAGGCTACCTATTCTACGGCCCCCCGGGGACGGGCAAGTCATCGCTGTCCACCGCGCTGGCGGGCGAGTTCGGGCTCGACCTCTACGAGGTCAAGATCCCCAGCGTCGCCTCCGACGCGGACCTGGAGCAGATGTTCCAGGAGATCCCGCCGCAGTGCATCGTGCTGCTCGAGGACATCGACGCCGTGTGGGCTGGCGACCGCGACCTGCCCGACAGGGAGGACCGGACGATCGGGTCGAGCGGCAGCCACAGCCCCCGGTCGAACTGCACGCTCTCTGGGCTGCTGAATGTTCTGGACGGCGTCGGCTCGCAGGAGGGCCGGATCGTCATCATGACCACCAACAAGCCGGAGCTGCTTGACCCGGCTTTGGTGCGTCCGGGGAGGGTCGACTTGAAGGTTCATCTGGGGAACATCAGCCGCAAGTCGGCGGAGGAGATGTTCATGCGGATGTTTGCTTCTGACGCGAAGGCTTCGTCCTCGGATGTGGATGTGGAAGCCCTCCACCAGCTGGCGGCCGAGTTCTCGAAGCATATCCCCGAACGCGCCTTCACGCCGTCTCAGCTCCAAGGATTCTTCCAGACCCACCTGGACAACGCGATCGAGGCAGTGTCCAGTGTATCAACATGGGTGGCCAAGGAGCTATCGAAGAGTGCGATAGACGACGACATTGAGATTGTCGCAGAAGGAAAGGCCTGAGTGTTCTCAGGTTGAGATGTGGGAAAGAGCATCCAATGCTTTCCCGCTTGATTTGTATGATATTGTAAAGATATGTCGCATTAGATACAATGGCGTTACTGGGGTCTGCATATCATGGGATTGGGAAGAGTCGTGAGCATTTAATACTATCGTTTCTCGGGAGTAGACGGACGTGGTCACCGTACATGACTACATTGTGCCTCTCGTGTAACTGAACTGAAAAGACGTGCGCATCGTTTTTCACTAGATACTCGCTGAGTATTACTCAGGCACTGTTGAACGTACTTGAGTAGTTATGAACCAACTGGCGTTTAACGGTTCGATATCTTCGGGGCAGGCTGATGTCTCATGCTCGGACTTAGTCAAGGACCACCGACTCAAATGGACGCCCTATTCTTACCGAGTTGCAATCATGGGACTGGCTTACCTTGGGGCGTAACAATTGTTGGAAAAGGGGTTGGAAAGACCGATGACCGTCAAAATTTCTCGAATTTATTTGTGAAAAGAATGAGACTGGTGCGTGACCACACCTTAACCGAATCATATGCAGATTGTCACTGCGGAGGTCGCTTTGACTCCCCGACGACACTCATGATATTGGCTATGATCCAAGCACCCGGCCGATCATTCTACCGGAGAGTGCCGCGGCCTCTTTTCGGGCCATGGCTGCAAGGTCCGCTCGGGATTGTTGCAGATGCACTCACCCAATAAGGAATGTGATCTGTGTCAGCGGCTGTCGTTATGCGCGAAATATGCTAAGCACGCACATAATGTGGGCGCGACGTAATTTCCGGGCAGCAGCAGGACGCGCAAGCGGGCGATCGCGTGCTTGTCATTTTTGGCTGGTTTTGCCTGACACCCGAAGTGGAGATCAACGGAATGCTACAACGATCCCGCTCTTTAAAGTTCAGGGATCAAAGCTTAATGACAGAGCCAGCGAGGGCTGAATATAAACCACCAGGCGGAATCACGTACGTACTCGGTATAAAAGCACCGTGGACTGCTGCAGAGTTAGAAAGAATCGATACCGAAGTCGACAAGCACCTCGCCTAGCACACTCATTTCAACAGTCTTCAAACTCGAACGGAGCGCTGTCACAGCCCTAATCCACTTACACCGTCACTCGCTACATCAACCGCCCATCAACAACACCGAGGCCCACAAAAATGCAGATCGCACTTCCTTCACTCGCACTCCTGCTCTCCGGCCTCACCGCCGCGCAGAACTCGAGCAGCTCAGCGCCCACCCTCTCAGCCTACGAGCAGATCCGCAACACGCTCGCCACCGAGGCCTTCCTGCTCGACACGCGGGACCTGACGAGCCTCGGGCAGGTGTACACGGACGATGCGACGATCCAGTTTGGCTCGGAGGAGCCCCACAGCGGCATCGCAGACATCATCGCTTTTGAGCAGGTCGCTCTGAACAACACCTTCACGCTGGTGCACACCTATGTCAACAGCCTCATCAGTTTCAGCGAGGACGGGTCGGCGAATTCTACCAGCTAGTAAGTCTGAAATAGCACAGTGTGGCCACTGCCTGTGATGGCTTTGCCCGTCTTCGAAGGGATAGGATACTGACCCGGTCACTTAACTCTGCAGCGCGACGTGGAACAAGCTCGGCAACGTCAACGACGGGTATTTCCAGCAGACATGGGCCAAGTACTTTGACACTCTGGTCGAGGCGGATGGGACGTGGAAGTTCCAGACCAGGACCGTCCAAATCCTCTTTGGGCCATTGTCGTCGAACCTCACGGATGGTGGCCTGTGATTTCGAGCAGTCTTGCAAGCGCACGCATCTTTCCTGTTTCTTGGCAATACAACTAAAGAAGCGGTTTGGGCTGAGTCTTTAGCATCAGCGGCGTGTCCTAAATACCACTGCTCTACTCAGCAAAGCATCCTGTTCCGCAGTTTTGCATGCCTTGACGCTTGTCTCCAACAGCCGACTGAACTTGAGATCAAGCTCATCCTCTTTGTCTAGGAGCTAGAAAAGCTCAGCCTTGGTCTCTAACACCTTCCCTCGGTCGTAAAGTACAGGATAGAGTCTAGACATGTCGCCACTGGTGGTGTTGGGCGATGTGCATGTTCCAGTGCAGACGGTTTCCCCATGAGTGTGACCAGGTAAGTGGAATAAAATCTATTTGCAAGAGAGGATTCTTCACACGACCTGAAATATCACTTTAGAGGATCTAGTTAGTGAACTTTGGCTACTCTCCTGCCTCAATTATCCAACTGAATACCATACCATTTTTACTGGCGAGGGTGTTACAGGCTTTCCTAGCAGATCTCGTTCATTGTAAAATGTAACGATCATCGTAAAGTCCTCCAGAATTTGCATCACCCATCGAACCTCGCACCAGCCAGAAAATCATGCGCAGTCCTGAAAGTCTCCTGCGCAGACGCAAACAAATTGATCGCGTGGCCCGTCCTAGCAACCCTCTTCCAGTTGAACTCGGCATTGGGGAAGATCTCGGCCGTCTCCGGGAGCAGGTCGCCGCACGCGGCCACCGCTATCAGCGGGGTGCCCTGCCCGCAGAACGGCTGGTCCTGCTCGCCCGTGATGACCAGGACGCGCCCGGTGTAGGCCGGGGCTTTTGTCATCAGGACGTAGGTGCCCATGTACTCGCCCGCGGCGACGACGTCCTCGCGCTCCCACCATATCTGGGCGAGGTCCTGCTCGAACTCGACCTGCTCGTGGGAGCCGAAGAAGGAGTTGGTGCGGGTTGACTCGTTGGGTGAAGTCAACTGCAGGAAATTTTAGTTACATATACTCTAGCGTGAACCGGAGTTGATATCGCATTGCTGAATGGACAAGAGGAAGTCAAGTTAGCTCTTACGTAGAGTGGAAAGTTTGTGTTGGGAAATCTCTCCGGAAAGAGCATGTTTGCAGGTTGGGGATTTTGAAGAGCGATCCCGTAGTACGAGGGGAGGATGCGCTTGGTATAACCCGTCAAGACGCTTGTGTTGAAAAGATCAGGGTACGTCTGGCTGATGTAAACGCCAAGAACTGATCCATAGGAGTTGCTAATATACAGCAATTCGTCGTACTGTGGGATTTGACTTGTGCTTCCGGACCTGATCTGGTTGGCGAGATCCACGTAAAGTGAAGCTCTGGGGACAGTCAGTACGGAAGTTTATGCAACCAGAAATGGAACAAGGTGGGAAGTTGGGGGGGAGATCGTAACGATGATATTACAGCGTGGCTATCCTGTAGTGCTTCTGGAAGCAGGGCAGAAAACTCACTCGTAAGGGCCTTGATTATAAACCACAGGATCCGGGTGAGAGGACTTGCCATGCCCTAGGCGGTCCAGTTGCAATGTAGGGTCTGTTGTAATTGCACGAAGTTAGAACTCTAGAGCTGGTCCATACTATAGAACCTGAAGCCATTACTTACAACCTAGGCCATTTGCATAATGTCTCCAGGAGTATATCTCGGGTTTGTAGCTCTCATATCCCAGCGTAGTACCTTTCAACAAGGTTAGGTTTGACACACACTTCCGAATTTTGGACGAGTCTCACCACCCATTGCTGACCAGTAGTCTCTATTCGCAGTGATAGAATGAAACATGAGCTGCAGCCTTGTGCTGTTTTCGTTTTTGATTGTCGGCTCGCAGTAGTATCCGGTAATGGTCTCGGTTCCATTCACTGGAGTGGTGGTATACCACCCGCTCACTACATCGTATATGGCAGTCTGAATGAAAGCTGGAGTGGACTGGTTGTAATGACTGAGATCATAATCTGAGGGTTATTCAGTACGGCGATAGGCACAGAAGCACGATAGAAGTAGACCTGGACAAACACATACTTTCGGCCGCGCCCGACACAGTGAATGTGACCTCGTGGCAGCTAGAGTACGTCAGTCTGTGGTATTGTGATCACGACAGAAAATCAGATGAACACGACGTCTTGGCCAGTAAGACAATATGTTTGTGCGCACTCAAGAGTGTCTGGAACTTACCTGGTGTCTTGAGTCGAGGCAAGGGTTGCCAGCGTCAAAGCAGTAGTGGCGGACAAGCCTAAGGAGGTTGATCGAAGCTTCAGAAATCCCATTTTGAGTCTTTAAGAGCCAGTTGCAGGTTGAGAGGCGGTCTGATTTGCTTTGCCTTCAGGAGCTTCAAGTCAGAGTATGCCAAGGAAATAAATACTACTCGCCAAACCCGCAGATAAACATTGGAACGAACTGCCGCATGATAATGGACGATCAAAGTACATGCCTACACTATCGAACTTTATTCTCTTGTCTGCTGCACCCAGCGGTGAAGCCTGACTCAAGGTGTCGAGTGTATAAACCAGGGCTCGGCGGGAAATGCCCACATGCTATTCGCTTGTCATTTCAAGCTGCATCTAATTGGCGTCTAATAAGATACCTTTAGAATACTGCCTGAATCCCTAGTGCTCTGCACTGATATCTGTCATGGCATTCTGCAACAAGCCTTGGGATCTACAAACCGGCAGCTAGGTAGCACCCGCACCCTACGCCACAAAGGGGAGATCACCCGCAGGATATCTCGGAACCACGCCCATAGAGGCGGATCGGTCAGAATGTCTCCCCGATGCTAAAGACCAGTGATGTTGGAAATCTTTCGCATTCTTGCTTGCAATTGTGCCAGGGCTCAATAGCGGAAGTTGTACTTCCTCGCTGCCACCCTCTCTACCAACGACGGCCAGAGGTTGTACAAAGGCTGTGCGAAGAAATACGGAATCCAGGGCATCATGACGTTGCCCCTGACACCTCTGTCAACCGTGTCGATACACTTGGCCGCGACGTAGTCGATCTTGAGCCCGTGCTTGTTCGGGTCCGCCTCACGGACGGGGCCGGAGTCGACGGCTGATGCGCGGAAGTCGCCCTCGATGGTACCTGGTAGGATGAAGGCGAACGCGATGTCGCGATGCTCTATGGCCAGTGCTTGATAGAGGAGCAGCGATGAGGCCTTGGTTGCGGCGTAGAGGGCACGTGTCGGTGCCGGCACCAGGGCGGCCAAGGAGGAGACGAGCAGGATGGCCGGCGCAGTAGATGTACGTGTCAACATGGGGATCTGGCGGGATATCAGTCCAATTGTCCGCTTCAAGCCATGAGGAAAGGCCGTGAGGCAATGAGTGAGACTCACAAATGTAAGAGCAGCAACCATGGGCCCAAAGAGATTGCCCTGGACAGCCCTCCCAGCCACATCAACAGCATCCTGGATGCCCTTCCCAGCAGCATCCTCCTTCCCCTCCACCCCCGTGAGCGCCATCACAGGCTGCAGCGCCGACACCCCAGCGCACACGTGGATCGTGTCCAGGCCGCCCCACTCCCGGGCGATCGTCTCGCGGAGCCTAACCATGTCCTCCACGACGCTCAGGTCGGCAGCGACACCGATGCATCCGGCGCCGCAGTCGGCGGCCAGCGCGGTGATCTTGTCCGCCCGCCGCGCGACGACGCACACCCTCGCGCCGCGGCGGGCGTACTGCCTCGCGACGGCGTGGCCGACGCCGCTAGACGCGCCGAGGACCAGCACGCGTTCTGCCGAGGCTAGTTTTGTGCGGCGGGCGGTGATGCGGCGCAGAAGGTGGATCGTTGGGATGGCGAGGGCCAGCAGCGCCCCGAGGAGGCGCAGGCGTTGCGAGACCATGGTTGTGGATGTGAGTGTTTGGATGAAGATTGGTGGATCGGGTCGATGCTGAAGAATCGATCGATCGAGTGGTGTTTTGAGATCCCGAGGGACGGGGACGGCTGTGACGGGCATGTGAATCTAGGTTTCATGCACCGGGGTTCGTGAGAGCGACATCCCCCTCCCAAAACCCCTGACCGCGATGCCGTCCCCTAACCCTGCCAAAAACCGGAGTTGCCTCTCTTTTGGGGTCGAGGTGCAGTCCATTCAAGTTCCCTCTGTTAATTATTTGATCAGGTATAGATCTCGCTACCAACAATTCCAGCGTGAGATCTCAAGTCAGATACCTTAATACCTAGACAAGCATGTACGGGAGGTGGTTAACGGGATGTGGCCTGCTGCCTGAACCTAACCGAGAACCATAATCGCTCCTCTTGCTGCACGTGCATAGTTTTGCCCCGACCATTTTGATAAGGTGAACTGTCAAGATATTCACAGTTTGTTTCAATATCCTGAGTGATGGATTGAATTTGGGATACTCATCTCCATGACGAATGGGGAGTTGGGCACCGCCTCACAAAATAGCGTTCTGACAGCCTCAAGCATGCCTTGGCTCCCTGACGATCTCTCGGCCGGGGTCGTTGCGTGCATGTTATTTCATACGCTGTAGATCTCCGGACAGGTAGAAAAGGACTAGTGATGGCGCGCGGCATTTCCCCCCTCGATCGAGGGAATTATGTATGGTGCCCGTTCCCGGCTTTGCCATACGAAGCCTAATCTTCCGAGAGACCGCGGGCACGGACGAAATAGATGAACAGGCCCACCGTCGGCTCTGACTCTGACTGGGAACCGGGCCCCAGGGTGGGTTAGTGGCCCTACGGCCCCATGTGCCCGGGTCGTATTTTACTCGCAGGGCCACGAGCGATGGTAGGGTGCCAAGGTTGAATAGAGTTCTGGGCCACTTCTTCCTCTTCCCCCCATCCAGTCGTGAAACTTCTTAGAGTTGCAATGCTGACCGGGCTCCTGGACTTGCGTCACGGCAAGTCTAGTAGCTACCAAATATGGTCGCAACATTCATTCGTTGCCCTGTCACACGTCCATTTCCGTCTGTATTTTTACCCATCACTATATGAGAACAGACGTATACGTCCGCGGCTGAATGCAGGTGCCAACGCATCCACGACCGGGGGCGGCGGGGCGGCGATGACGGGCATGTCCCAAACAACCTTGACGGCAAATAATTGTCTCTTATACCCCCTTGTTTCGTTCCGTTTTGTCAGTGCATTCTACCTTTTCGAGCCCAGCAGAATAAGGTTACCCCCACGTTCAACCTTGACTGG
The DNA here is from genome assembly GCA_022225955.2 of Diaporthe eres. Lineage (NCBI taxonomy): Eukaryota > Fungi > Ascomycota > Sordariomycetes > Diaporthales > Diaporthaceae > Diaporthe > Diaporthe eres. Next base: position 1,262,735 of record JAKJXM020000033.1, on the reverse strand, counting down.
GACATAAAACCTAGTTCGGCGAAAAGACCAAGCTTGTTGAGGTCTTTGACTCGAGCTCACCTTAAACCCCCCCTAAACATCACGCCGTGAGGAACCATTTGAGAGACGGCAATCCTCAGTCCACTTGACTCCACATCAATGCAGGTACGAATCCGGCACTGTTCGCCGGCCGCAGCAGGGGGCCAGCCTGCTCCAATGACTTGATTCTTGTTCGCTCCGGTTCCTGGACATGCATCTCATCTGAGCGCAGGACTGCACCTCCACATCTTCGGTGAGACGGAGAATCCGCACGAGAGTTCCTCCCCGGTGGAATTTTCAATGATGACCTCGCCCAACTCTGTCCCATTCAAGCCCATCTCAACGCAACACAGGGCGACACAAATGCAGCGCTGCATATCCAATAAACCCAGATACCGCCGTCAAGGGAGTGCATAACGTTGACTTAATGCATCGTCACGCTGCAAACCTTGGAATCAACTCCGAATACGAAACCGCAGGAGGACTGTGCAATGCGACCCAGTGAAGAGTAAAGCGATTTGAATTATTTTGGCAGTTCTTCCGCTTGAGCTCTGGGGACACCAACAATAGGATAATACACAAGCCGCCCGTCAACAATGACATATCATTCTGAAGGAGAGGGGAGACGACCGCGGTGGAAGTTTTGGCGAAGCAAGAGCGGCGAGACCTCGCATCCTAGCTCAGCGACGAAACAGAGCAGCAGCCGAAGCGACGAGAGTTACAGAGACGGGCCATCTAAAAGGCTAGATGACCATACCTTCGAGAACGCCAGCCTGCCGGGACAGCTCATCACCAATAGCTCGGACGCCTCGAGCGAGCTCAAGGAGTCCATCACCTCCCCGAGCCTCAACCCGCGGTCACTGAGCAACTCATCAATAGCACCAGTCGAGCACACCAAGTCGACATCCACATCAACATCCTGCCCCGTCGTCACGCGGGAGACGCACACCGACCCCGTCACAGGGGAGCTGACCATCACAATGACCACCACGATAGTCACCACAACAACGACAAAGCGCATCATCAAGATCCCCCCAGCGACCCAGGACGAGGTCGACCTCGACGAGGAGCGGCGCCTCGCCGCAGAGTACCTCGCGTCCAACGGCCTGAACAGCCCGCGGGACCACCCCGGGCTGCATCCCGCACCCAGGCGAAGCGAGAGTCATTCTAACTTGATCGGCCGCTCTGCCGAGCAGCCGTTCGGGGCGAGGCCAAAGGTCGCTGATAGGTCGTACTCGATGGGGTCGCGGACGGGGCCGCCGCCGAGTTTCAGCAGCAACGCGCGGAACTTCTCGCGGCCGGGGCCGAAGCAGGCGGGTGAGGAGGCGCAGACCCGGTTGAGTCTGGATGCGAGGCGGGGGTCGAAGCGAGGGGAGTCGATGAGGTCTAAGGTCAGTACCCTATCAATGCGTCATCTCATGACCATTTTTTTCTGATGAATGACATTCTAGTCCCTAATCTTAAGAAAGCCGGAGCCAAAGCCAGCGAGCAACCAACATCCGATGCCAGATCTGGAGCACCAGCAGAACTACTCTCACTCAATAGACACCATAGCCCTCCATAACACGCGCACGCGGCCCCACACGAGAGACGGGGGCGAGAAATGGACCGGGAGCCAGCGCCACCTGACGTTCCACAAGCCGCGGAGCCTGTACCCGACACCGCCCCCAATCGACGAGACGGACCTGAGTCCCAGGCGGGGCAGCTGGGGCACGTTCGGCGGGCAGGGAGGGATGAAGCAGCACCAACGGCAGCAGGTGACGAACAACTTCATCCTGGGGATACCGAGCACAGGGGGCCAGCTGGGGAACATGTTTTGACCACTGGAAGATAAAAGGGGTGATGATAATATTAGAGGTGGATTCTTCTGCGCTCATGGAGCGGGTGTGGTAATCTGAATACACCCCCTTGGTTGAACATGCGCCTTAATGCAGAATTGAGAGAAAAATGTAACTCTTACCCTTCCATACACCTCATGTGTTCGGAGACTGTCATCAAAGTGAAGCTGTGTAATCTGACAGATCACGCCCGGCGTCAAAATCTGCCTGCAGCTTCTAGTTACATCGGGCTCGACTGTCATTGGCGGGTTATACGACACCCAAGGCGACTCAATGTACTCAATGTAGTTTTCAACACAAAGATATTTGACCAGAAGAGGGGGGCCACGGTGAGTGCAGCATCGTCGCATGGAGGCCTCTGATTCCAAAAGGCTTGGACTCAACGTTTTGCATCAGACTCTAACAATACCACGACGGGTGACCGAATTACACAATATTAAAAATGAATTCACTTAATATGACGTTACATACACCGGCAACTTATTGTCTCCATTCTGCTCAATACTTAGTAACTTGTAGGACCTCTAGGAATGGTGTTGCCAGCGGTTAGATGCCACTAACATCATTTTTTTCAGGAACAGCAGTTCCCAGTGACAGTCCTTCAACAGTCTTTATTAATATTACGCATAGCAGCTGCCCACCATCATTACCTTGCTTCAATACTTGATAGCAGCTTCACATGTCAGCTGTTAGAAGCCGCTCATATCATCTAGCGGAGGGGCGGCCGCAATCATCACTTTTTGTAGACTTATATCACCACACATGGCAGCTGCCTTTTATATAGATTTTGCTTCAATGGTTGAAGGTATTTTAAACAATGTATCGTCAGCCACTAGAAGCCACCGTCATCAATAGTCTTAGCTGACTGCCACGGGTCATTCTAGGGGGTCTTGGCGACAAGTTTTGACTGTGCGAGGAGACCAAAAGTAAAGGGTTGAATTCCACATTTGCTGCAGCGACGTTGAGAAAAGGGCCGACATAATATATCCGGGGACTTGGACTTATCCAATGATGGCATGTCCTTGAACTTAGTGATTCGGCGCTTACTATAACACATTCAGCTGCAATATATGAATATCAGCAGCGGTCTGACCGCAGGTAGTAAGTAGTCTCGTTTTTAATCTGTATATATATACCTCTTTAAGCAGTATATATCAGTCCCTTTATATAATAATAAATGCTTAAGCACCTAGCATTAAAAAAAAATATAATGCTAATAATAATAAATTTTAAATATAATTATAGCTTATAGTTAAGTAAATAATAATGATTATATAAATAAAGCTAATAAGAATTACTTTTAATAGTATTATAAATTAAGACTATTAATATAAATAATTAAAGATTAATAATTAAGCAAATAATTATATAATAAAAATTAAAATAATCTCTTTATAAAATATAATAATTCTATAAATATAATCTTAATTAAAAACTTAAGTTCTTTTTATCTATATTAATATATATCTTCTTAAGAGATTTTTAAAGAAATTAAAAAAATACTTTTAAAAAAACCTTTATTAAATAAGCTATTATTATAATTAATATTTAACCCTAAAGCTATTAATTTTAATAAAAGTTAAAATAATAAATAATTTTTTTAATAATTATTTATAATTATTTTATAAAACTATTATAAAATTCTTTAAAAAAATTAAATATAATATTTATAATAAAATAAATAATATAAAGAAATATAATAATATTATACTTTTCTAAATTTATTTTTTTATTATTAATAATTAAAAAATAATTAAGAAATAAGGGTAGAAAGGGAAATTTTATAATTTATTCACGAAAGGATAATAAGAAAATATATTAAGCTATATATAACTTTATATATAAGCTTAAGGAGGGATAGTTAGAAAGCTAAGCAGATAGCAGCCAGATTAATAAACAGTTGATTTAAAAAACAGTATAGCCAAAGCCGCAGGTAGTAACTACACTACTCCAAGCCCAATACACTTAATAAGCCTAGAAGGTATTCAGATCATCGTAGTCCAATGGGGCGTGGATTAGATGTATGGCCCCTCGCTCTCAGACTCAACAGTGACTTTAAAAGCCGGCCTCGTTCCACTGTTCAAAGATTCTTTCGTTCCTTAACAATTCCCAAGCCCAAGCCCTGGCAGATATTCTCAACAAAACTTATCGAAACCGCCGTCATGAAGCTGTCACAGTCGATTCAGATCTGCGCCTTGCTGGCTGGAATCGCTTCTGCCTTCCCCAGCCCTTCTGCACTCACCGAAACTATCATGCTCTCCAACGGCACCGTGACAGTGGCTGTCGAGGTCGAGTCCAGCGAGGGCCTGGATGATCGTGCCATTCTCGGTCGCTCTTCGGTCGACTGCAAAGGCAGCAGCCGTTGCACCAACAGTCAGGGATTCAAGGACCAATGTCAGGCCGCTTATTCCAAAATTGAAGATACCACCTACACCACCGGGGGAGCGTAAGTCAAACAAAAGAACCGTCAGTATCGACGTCAATCACGAAAGTGAGCCTAATGTCGTCATGTTTGCAGGAAGAGCGGTGTATGCTCTGGCAATTGTGGGATCTTTGTCCAGAACGGCGGCTGCTCCAGGTCAGGGGCGGATCTTCGTAATGGCTACAATGCTGTTCGGAATGGTGGTTGCCAGGCATGCGGGTCATACCACGGTAGGGCTAGAGTGCTGATGCCCATTAATTGAACAGGTGCTGACATGAGAATAGACGACGGCGGCTGCTTGATCACTATCAACTTTGTCACCGGCTGCTGAAATGCAGCCCAAGCAAAAGATCACTGGTAAACTATGTCCGCGGAGAGCAGATATCAAATAAAGAAGCAGAAATAACAGGCTGCCTGTTTCAAGGGACGGTGATCGGAAAAGGAGAGGGAAAACCAAATGGATCGGGGTCTCTAGCACCTGGGCAGTAGGTAAAATATGGAAAGCCTTCAGATTGACCAGCTCGAGCCACGAGGCTTCGCAACTACATCGCGCCGTTGCATGCTCGCAGACGGCTTGCATTAGTCCAGTGTAATTACAGAAATTTACCAAAGTGAATGGTAAATAAATGCTGACAGACTGCATGCACATACGATTCTTGATGGACAGGATCAGCCATTGGTCCCCCATCGCTAGGCCGAGCTTTCATTCAGCGACTGAAGTATGTCTAGCCCCCACTCCAGACCCCGCGCCCTAGCAAGCCAGGCGCATGTAATCAGGTAAGTAAGCATGGGTGACCTATTGGCAACCGACACGTCAAGTGTCATTGAGGCTATGTAGTGGCGCTGCTAAAAGACAGAACAAGCGTTTTTACACTTTCGAGAATTTTCCCGACTCCCTGGGACCAAGGGAGGGGTCTTCTACGCGTTCATAAGCCGAATACTTGGAATCCTAAACCAGAGACGACGTGCCTGTGATCTTAGGTGACAGGTTTACGTGCAGACAGTATCTTTGCAAAGACCATGGATCCCGTGACCGCCCTCAATGTCGCGGCAGCTGTCGTGCAGTTTGTGGGCTTCTCAGCCGATCTATTGTCGACTTCCAAGGAGCTGTTCAACTCACCACGGGGATTGACAAAGAAGAACTCCAATACTGAAGAAATCTACACAACTTTGAAGGATTTGAGCGATAGACTGATCACTTTGACGGATGGAGACGACGAGGATAATGGAGACAGCAACAAGAGCAGTTTCGGTGATGATGTGCCAGAGGCGAGGCGCTCTTCCCGTGATAACCGGGCTCACGCCCGATCTGAGTTCGAACAATTGTCACTGAAGTGTGGCGACGACTGCAAGGAGTTACTCAACCTACTGGAAGGGGTGATGAGGCGAAGTGGGAAGAATCGGCCATGGCAAACAGCCAAAGCAGCCGTCAGGAGTCTTCTGAGTCAAAAAAAGATTGCAGAGCTTGAGTCAAACATTAGAAGGACCCGGGACATCATGTCTCTACATCTTCAATCCCTCATGAGGTATTTGAAAATTGCAGAGACACGTCTCCAGCATAATTACTGACAACACATCATCAGCTCGGAACTCACGGATCTCAAGGTCTCCATGAAAAAGATCTCCACAAATAGTCGGTCCCTCTCGATGCAACAGGCAGACAGGCTTGAAGCAATAGATCAAGGAATACGGAACCTGAAACTCTCTTTGCAAGACCAGCAGGCAGACAGCGAAGAACCACGAAGAGTCCCTTCAACGACACACATCGAGAGACTCACCACAAACATGAAGACCACGATGACAGAGAAAGCAGATGCACTGGCGGAACAATACATTGTGTCGAGCCTGCACTACTCTTCGCGCACTACACGCTATCAAGACATACATGCTGCATCCCGTAACACATTCGAGTGGATTTACGAATCTACCTTTGTCGACTGGCTTCAGAATGGAGAAGGGGTCTTCTGGATAACAGGAAAAGCGGGATCAGGTAAGTCCACGTTGATGAAGTACATCGCACATCATGAGACGACTCGGAGGTGTCTCGACAAGTGGGCAGATCCGAAGCCAGCTATCATTGCAAGCCACTACTTCTACGCTCCTGGATCTGCGATGCAAAAGTCCCTGCAAGGCCTCCTACAGGCGCTACTTCTGGACTTGTTCAGGCAGTGCCCTTCAATCATTCCCTCCGTTGTACCCGAACGATGGCGGAAGGCATCATCAGAATCGACTCCCGAGCAATGGCAAAGACAAACTCCCGGGCAGAATCATGAGGCATGGACAATGCATGAACTTTCCGAGGCTTTAGTTCGGGTCGGATATCTCGATGACAGCCCTGTTAGGTTCTGCCTGTTCATCGATGGCCTGGACGAGTACAGCGGAGATTATCTCGACCTATGCGACATGCTGGGAAGACTCTGGCAAAGTCAATCCCTCAAATTCTGCGTATCAAGCAGGCCTTTGAACGAGTTCGAGTCGGCTTTTGGTTCTGATTTTGACAAGACGCTTGTGATACACGAGAAAACCAAACAAGACATTATGATCTCCGTTCAAATTGAATTGGAATATTCGCCAGAATGGAGGGAGTGGGCAAGAGAAGACGAATGGTCCAGCGAGTTACCCAAGAGAATCGCGGAAAGAGCCGAAGGAGTGTTTTTGTGGGCTTATCTCGTGACCAAGTCTCTGAGAGCGGGCCTGTCACACGGAGACAACCCAGAAGAGCTGATGGATAGGTTGCAGAGTATCCCTTCGGATTTAGGCAAGCTGTTTAAACTCATGTTGGACAGCGTGGACCCGAGATATCACGGGCAAATGGCTCAGATGCTTCAAATTGCATGCGCAGCTGCTGAACCGTTGCGCTGGGAAATTTACTTTCATATCGACGAAAGTAACCATCGGACTTTGATGGGCAAGAACACCGAGACCGTCATGTCTTCAGACCAATTACCACGTCGCAGGCATCAGACTCGAAAACGAATCAACGGACGCTGCAGAGGCTTATTGGAGCTAAGCAAATCCCTTGTCAACAACACGCCGCAACGGGTCCAATTTCTCCATCGCACAGTCCGAGACTTCCTGCTCACAGATGAGATGACAAACTATATCTCAGCAAAGCTCACGTCGGAGTTTGAGGCTAGCCTCGCAATCACCCGTGCTTTTGCTGCGTGGCTCAAGACATGTCCCTTCAAACTGGGTGTGGAATCTGGCGAGGGCCAAAAGCTCAAGAGCCTTCTCGAGGCAATGTTTGTCTACGCTGATCAAGCCTCGGAGGGCCATGTCACGGAGACGGCAGTGATTCTGGACGATTTGGAGAGCGCAATCGTTGCAATGAGTAAGAAACCAGGATGGTTGGACGGGCAGATGAGGCAGGACCCTCTCCGAGTCTTCCGAACGTGCGTTGTTCAGGAAGACGTCGCGAATTATTTGCGGCATAAAGTGCAGCAAGACATCCTATATCTTTCGGCATTGCGACGTCCGAGTCTCTATGTCGCTGTCCGTTGCTGGCCAACCCCAACAAGAACATTACGGGTCCTTTTAGAGAGCGGCGAAGATCCCAACAAGCCTTCTCAATTGATTCCTTGTCGTACTCCATGGTGCGAATTTGTCCGATGCTGCTGCGGATTCAGCATGAGAAACGTTGAGGGGTTCCAGTCTGCCTTGAAGCAACATATTTTCCAACTTTTCCTCGAGCATGGAGCCCATCCCAACGACAATGGATTTGAACAGCTTGGAGGACGGTTGTCGGCATTTTCTATGTTCGTGCTCGCAGCATTTTATCGCATGACGTCTACATGGGACAAGCAGAGCTCGCAGCTCTACGATCGAACGCTCCGCAACTTCTTGGAAGCCGGCGCCAGTCCAGGCGACTACATTAATGTTGAACCACTCTTGCTCCGCCTCAGGACTTGCAGTGCGTTTCAGGATGATATGTCGCTCTGCGATGATATCGAGAAAGCACAGACGCTCAAGGCCCAGCTTTTTCGCCAGCAAGAAAAGGCTGTGGACACGGGCCGGGCAGAGTTTGGCGCAGGCATCGCCTCTGTGCTTGGCATGATCTTGAGGTTCGAGGAGGGGGCAGACTGTGCCCATGGGAAGAGAAAGGCACCATCCGAGCATAATATGCAGGAGGGAGAGGTATCGAAGCGAGCTAGACTTTCGGATTCTCTGATTTGGGACCCACATGTATAGACAAATGCAAAAGAGTAGGAGCAGAGCCTTGCCTTCTAAAGTCAGCAAGGAAAAACGCAACCATGCAACCACGCAACCACTTATTTTATTACCGCTCTCCGGTATCACGGCAGTCTTGTCCACTCAGAACGACAACCGAAGTCCTAAGCGATCAAGATAGTGCTGGATAGAGCAAGTCAAATCCCCTCTAAAACTCTTGGGAGGATGGAATCCGTCGTGTTCCACAGCATAGCACAGTCGTTGTTCATCCAGAAGGCTCCTGTGTACCACGTCGACCGAAGACCCTGCAAGGCATTCGCGCGGGACACAATCCCACCGTGCAGTTGATCAGCGGTCCACTGCCGATACAATGCTCCATGATCATGAAATTCCCTAAAGTCCACCTGTCCGACATCCCCGGCGGGGATTGTTCCGGCATCCATGAGGTTCTGCAACGAGCTGCGCACAAGGCCTTGTGCTTCCTCGAACTCGGTATCTCTTGGCACGATAAGTACAGTCCGGTAGATAGGCCCCGTTGACGAGTTTCCCAGAAAGTCGAAGCTCGACAGCGCAGGGACGGGAGGAAAATCAAGGTAGTTCGCAGCCATTGCCCCGGGTGACGTGTGCTGAACACCCTGTGCGGGCAACGATGGATGCGATACAACGCCAGTGTAGCCGTCGTTGCCTGAGGTCGACGAGAAAACGTATAGCTCCTCGTCGTCTAAATCGAATACTGTTTGGTCCAACGTTTCGGGCCCAATCGTAATAAGGAGTCGCTTCGCGTTAATTTCGGTCGTGCTCCCGTCTTTTCCCCTCACAATAATCTGCACCCCATCATCCGATCTTTTGGCAGAGACCACCTGGCTCTCATACATGACATCGCCACCTAGCAGTTGTGCAGCCTTTTCAAACACCTCCGAGTTGTCGCCTGAGACAGGCTGTAGGCCGAGGTCGGTGGTGGCGCCGGTGAACGCGTACGCTTTCCACACGTCTATCATCAGTGTGTTCTCAAGGTCGACGACAACAGTATAATATATCGACGGACTCAGTGCTTCTAGATCATACTTCCGCGCGAAGTCGCTCCAAGTCAACAGGAGGTCTTCCGGGATGTCGCCGCCGGTGGGGAAGTTCGACCTGGTCGGCAGCAGCAGATCCTGGTACCTGAGCCACTGCTCACGCCACCTTGTTATTGCATCGGTGACTTCTGTGGTGCTGGGAGGTGTGTAATCGACCACCTTGCCAGTCGCAAAGTCTGCATATAGCGGCTGTGACTGGCCAAATACGGGTGACTGCACCGGGATGTTGAAACGGCCGAAGAAGTCTCTGGAGGCCGTCAGATTTGTGAAAACCTCGACACCATAATCGAATGGCTTTTTCGTCGTCGGGTCATGATATGTTTGCGTGTGACCACCCTGGAAGTAATTAGCCACCTGGTCACCAGCGAAGGGGGGTGGGGTGGGAAACAGATCATCTTACCAAGCGGTTCTGTTTCTCCACGACCACAATCTTCTTGCCAAAGTCCTCCCGTAGCCGGACGGCTGCGTAGGCCCCAGAGCCCCCGCCACCTATGATGGCGATATCTGTGTCAATGGCAGCGTTCGCGCCAAGGACTGCATCTGCGGCGGCCGCGACAGCGAATACGAAGAATTTGACTAGAGTCATCCTGTTCCGAGACATCAGTAAACTTCTGGTTGAGCACAGGCTCCTAGCCGGTCAAGATTTGGGATACTTGTATAAATACGACGATCTGACTACTCTACCAACATTGAACGCAATCAAAACGAAAAATCGCCGAGAGGCGCCCTCTTCTTAGCCAAAAGCATAAAGTCGCGGTGGAGCACTCCGGTGCTGCCGGAGATGAGCACGGTAATTATACGCGGGACATTGTTTCTGCATATTATCCCTTGAATTTCCCATAAGACATGTGTTTTCCCGAATTGAATTATTAGCTGCTGACTCTACTTACAGCCAATAGACAGATAGACAATTGATCAGGGTACTTCTCCCCCCAGGCCGCAGTAGCACAGAATAACACAACACGGCCCTACGTTCATATCTGCTTAAGTGTATGATTCAAGCCTACTCCATATCCAAATTGTGTATATCTTACAGATCTTGAACTATGAGTTGTGCCATCAAAATTCTTTTCTTGTAATATACAGATTGCTTGCTGTTCTGCCTTTAGTTACCTAGGTATTAATGCTTAGCCCTGAAGACATGTAGTTTCGCAGCTTGGATGTTATAATTGCCGAGATTGGTTACATTCAATCATCCGCGAATGCTGACAGGCATGCATGCGCATTCGAATCTCGAGGGGTGCCAAAGGCCGGCCATGGATTTGCAAGCGCCGGGCCAAGCTTTCGGCCGGCAACCGAAATATGACTGATCATGTTGGGGCCATATCTCCTGCAGATGCTTTGCGGCTTGCATGGGGTCGTGCCGTCGAATGAGATGCCCTGTCGATGGCGCAGCCACACTAGGCACACAGCGAGGCAAACCTCAGGATTATGCGCAATACTCGACTTCTGTATACCTTGCGGCGCAAGACATTCCTGTCTGTTGAAACTCCCGCCTCATGAGAAACTCGCTACAAGGCATTGTTGAGAACAATGTGCTATCAAGTTCTCGAGCTCTACAGCGCGTGTCGGTGTATTTACTATCAACACGCAGTTGATCGTTGTCCAAAATATGGAGAGCCAGGGCACGGCATCACCAGCCGGACCATTCTGGTCGGGTACGCTTGCATCAACCACGCCGGCGACGGTGCACAGAATCGCTTGAAGAAGCCATCTGGCGTGCGTGGCTCAGCTTCAAAAGACAAAGCAGTACCATCAAAAGCGCCAGCACGAGCGCTGAAGACAAAGCCGGCAGCCATCCAGCATGAAGCAAAACAAACGAAACAGAATGACAGAGACTCAAAACAAACTGCTGCAAGTCTGAGCTCCCCAGTCCCTGTCATACAGACATCCAGATTCTCCGCCACAGAGACCACAGCACGAATACATCAGGCAAATGTCGCATCAAACCCCAGCACTAGTCCGTCAATTGCATTCGGCATTCCGGGTGATGCAAAGCGGCAGTCCAGCAGCACAGTCTTTGATGACAAGGATGTAGGAGCCCCCAGTCGTCTCAGCCCAAAAAGCGCTACCCGTCAAGGCGAGGATTTCGAAGACTATGTGTTCGGAGACGACTATGAATCAGACTCTGAAAAGTCCATATCTGACAAGTCTGTCGAATCGGAAACTGAGTCTATCGTCTCGGTAGCATCATCGAATACCACTGTCGACAACGATGCGACCGAGGCCATGTTTCGGCGGCTACTGCTGTTCCGAGACCTTCAATACCTCTGGCCGCAGCTAATGCATCGCTGCGGGTCCCGCAGCATGAGCGTTACTACAATCGAGAGAATGTTGAGGCGCTTCTCTGAAGACCTAGCACGCTTCACTTCAACTATGCATGAACCAGACAGCGGTATCTGTCTCGCCGCATCGCAGTTCGTCCGAAAAGCGCGGTTCAACATCGCCCATAGGATCTGGGAGGCTCACCGTGAAGGACCGGACGAGCACGGAGAAACAGGCAATGACGACCTAGACCGAAAATATCCAGACCAAGTCGAGGACGACGACAAAAACTTCGTCTACGATGTTGCGGAGCGGTTTATTTTCGACACAACACCTATACTCGCTTTCGAAGCTAATGTCAAAACGTTTGTCGGATTCTCACAGGACAGTGACGATGGGATTGTGAGCAGAATGTACCGGTCTGCGGACGTTTGGTTTTCAAACTTGGGGTCTGTCATTCACGAGCCACCTGTCAGGCCGGGGATGCAGAGAGTTCGATGGACATGCGTAAGTCCAAACTCCAACTTCTTCTAAACTCTTCTCAACCGCGTTCATTTGAATTTCAAGCCTTTCCCGTCGACTTGTCTTTGGTTTGCGTCAAGCTTATCGTAGATCGTCTCAGAAATGCGGAATGAAGCTTCACGATGACTACGTTGAGCTCCAAACAGGGGCGGTCCTGAGGCTTGAGCAGCTTTTGGGGAAGTACTTTTCGTCCACAAGCGAGCCTGACGAGGGTGCCGGCGCCGACCCAAGCTCAGATGGGCCGAATCAGGAGGGGATCGATACCTGGGGTTTAAAATTCCGCTCGAAATTCCGGCTCTCCAAAGGCAAGGCCTCAACTCTCCCTTGTCACCACGCATCCAAGCGATCTGCAGAAGAAATAGGGACTTGTCCAGTGATGCCAGAAACTCCACATATGCACCACAATTTTGTGCTGCTGTGTGTTCCATTTGTACGGCTGGCGTCGAAATTATGGCAGGCAGAGATTTGCAGGATCAATTCAGACCGGGACTTCTTCCGCGTCTTGCGCCATTACTACAGTAACCGGGGAAGAAGGCCTTGGGCTCGGCTGCGCAAAGTTAAGGCCGTTCACTTTGTCAAGGTACGTATGAAATTTCCATGACCCAGGCTTCCTACTGCGTCGTATTGCTGGCGCCAAGGCGCATGGGAGGTCATTTTGACTGACACATTCTCATGCTTGGAGCAGTTCGAAATGTACCACAGCCAGCTTGTGGACATCCAGAAATGCCCCGATATCCCAACTGAAGTCCAAGCATACGATAGCTACTCCTTCGAGCCCCAACCCGCCGAGACCAACCCTCCCATCGGACCCAACCTCCTCACCCACTTACTTGAGCATCCAGAGGACGCAGAGGTTCTCCCAGTTCTGTACCGGAAGATTCCAAAGAAACTTCGAGCAAAGTTGCAAGCCTGTCCCAAAAAGGGAAGCGCAGTCGGATGGGGAATCGAATTTGTTGAAGGACTAAATTGGTTCACTGTGTTTCTCTGCGGCTGCGTGGGTTTCATGTCTGCGTTGGCATCGGCAATTATTTGGTCTATTGTGCGAAGCGATGTTCAAGGTGGTTTTGCTATTGCTGGCTTCATGCTTGCATTCCTGGGGTTCTGCTTGGGTATCGCGAGGACTGAGATCCAAACGGCATGACAAGAACACGAAGCATATCAAAGCAATTGTTCCATACATCTTCAACAAAGCAAATTGGCTCTATCACCATCACCTGAATCAGCAACGCTAGCATCAATGAGCCCTTGGCTTCCGGATGAAAGTCTCTGAAGGAGAACGGCGCAGGTTGGATGCCCATTCTCTTGTGCCAGCGCAATCGCATTTTGAATCCGGCCAGCAGTAAATTTCGCGTGCGGGGCAGTCCACAACACTGGTATCATATTGAGTCGACCGTACTCCGCGGCGTACTCGATGGCAGAGCGGCCCCAAAAACGCGCGCCTGGGGCATTTACGTCCGCACCCGAATCCAGCAACTTCTTCGCAATTCTCGTTGAGCCGGCTTTGGCAGCAAGCTGTAGTGCGGTCGCACCTCCACGAGCCGCTGGGGCAGCGTTGACGTCGACTTTGCGTTCGAGGAGGAGGTCGACAATAGTATGACTTGCAACCTCGCATGCCTTTTGCAAAGGCGTGCGTTTCAGACCAAGCGTTGCTTCTTTCTCCACGTCAGCCTTCTTTGAAATGAGCAACTTCACCAGAGGCAAGCTCTTTGTCTCTATCGCATCTAAAAATGCGGTTTGCCGTATAGTGTGGGCCTCGTAATCATGACGATATCCTGTAGATGGATCGATCGCAACCATTTCGACTCTCTGGCTCGTTGGCACATTGGCACCGCCTGCTGTATCCAAGAGCTTGGAGATCAACTCCTCATCACCGCCATGGTATTTCCTGATGGCCAGTCCAAGCGCGGTGACGGTGAGATTTGTACCATCATCGTTTCCCGTCAAGCTATTGACATCACAGCCTGCACACAGGCACAAGTCTAAGAGCTCGTAATCGTGGGTTTGAAGGCTTTGGCGCAATAGCGAAGCACCGAAGCCTGTGCGCCCTTTCGGATATTGCTTGCGAAATTTGTGGAGGATGATATCCAGAAGTCTCCGACTCCGATCGTAGGCACATAGAATAGCTTTTTCATCTGCTGGGTCTGCCCCATGATCCAGCAGATAATTAGCTGTTTCCACATCTCGAACCAGCACGGCAGCAGCAAGGGGCGATAAGTACCAATGGCCACGAGCGTTCAGATCAGCACCCATGTGTATCAGATGATGGATCAATGACTTGCTGCCAGACTGTATGGCAATCGACAGCGGCGGTTCTTTGTGACACGTGTTGATATCCGCTCCCATGAACGTAAGCGTTTCGATGATCTGCTGGTCTCCCCATGTAGTTGCTGCCTCCAGAGCGGTCTCAAAACGGCAAGGTGAATTGGCTGTGGCTTCCCCGTATGTCACCTCCGCGCCTTGCTTCAAGATGGCGATGGTGATAGATTTGGTTTTCATCTGTAAGGCCTCAAGAAGAGGGGGCAGCCTTGAATGCCAGGTGAATTCAAATGAATGCGCACTCAAGTTGGCACCAGCCTCTATTAGTGTCAAGGCAACTTCTTCCTGACCTGCCCTTATAGCAACGCTCAGCGGCATGGTGAGGGCTAGAGGATCCGGCGTCGGGACTAACTGTAGGACCCGGAGAAGGTACGTCGAGTTACCGGTTTCGGCGATGGCGTGCATTGCTGCCTTCAGATGATCCCGTTTTCCAATACAGTCCCAAGCCCCTACTTTCTCGAACAAATCCATAAGTTCAGCATCGTCACGTCGAATTGCTTCGGCTAAAGGCGTAGAAGGGACCCCATCGCCTGGACTTGGGTGCCATAGCCATCCATCTGCACGTGCACCACGCTCAATAAGCAGTTTCACTAAGCCGTGGCTCCCAGACCGTGACGCAGCTGCGAGCGCCGGATTCAACCAGGACTGGGATGTGTGCGGAAGCAGTAAATTCATAAGCTCATGGTTTTTCCGCCTTGCTGCCCCGGACAATGCGAGACCCAAATCGTATGAGTCAGATAAGATGCACACGCCGTCATGCGTGTCTCGGCAGGCTTGGAAGAGCTGTTGGACGACCCTATAGCCTTTGTCGTTCCTGAGATATTAGGCAGCATAATTGACCATGCGACCGAAGCAAGCCGTGTGCTCTGATGGAGAAAGCCCTGATATGAGCTTCTCTACCAGTTCTGCGTCTCCCCACCGAACTGATGCCTCCACAAGCCTGCCGGTTACAGTTGCACCTTTTTTGAGGAGCAAATCCACAAGCCTGAGATCAACAGGGCTATATTCACCCCATAGTCCTATTGCGCATTCAAGAGCTCCTTCGTTTCTGGTGAACTTTCCATCGTCGTAGGTTTTGTTCACATCAGCACCGAAGCGCAACAGCAGTCCAACAACATCTAAGTTGCGGAGGCTTGCTGCCTTTTGGATAGGTGCCATACGGTGCCCACTTTTCGGTTCCGTAGGATTGTAGCCGGTATTCGTGCATACTATATCATCTGGGTTGACAATTTTCAATGCCAAGAGGTCATGGACGGTCTTCGCATCACATGCTTCTATCGCAGCCTCGAGCAGCTTTTCCGCCAAGGCACGCGCGAAGATTGTCGAAGCTTCGTTCGTGAGATGATTCAAGACATTGGAACGTACGTATTCGTGCTGCTTTACGACCTTGATGATTGTTTTCATGGGAATGGCGTCAATCCCTGTGAAATTGTTGACGATCGAGAACAGGAACAGTTGGACGAATTGGTCCGTGAATAGTCCGGGACCACCAATGATACTCAATGCCCCACAGGAGTCACCCTGCTCAATCCCGATCGACACGATGGATTGTAGGTTGTCTAGCAGCTCTTTGGTTGTTGGCAACGGTCCATGAGATGTATACCCGAGCTGTTTATGCAGGGAAGCGGCGTCTTCGACGACCAGGGTCGCGATTTCCGTCAAACTGAGCTCATGGGTGTGACACCCAAGTACGATGCTCGTTGAACTCTCGTATTCGTGTCCATCTGACAGGATATTACTCTGGCGCTCCGAATCTGTTAAGCAATGTAAGTAGTTGATAGGGCTTGCTGGTCCTTGGAATGTGAGGCCTTCTACAACTCAACACGAAAAGACAACATACCTTGAGAATGTACAAACTGTGGAAGTGTGACTGGAAGAGGTCGCGTAGACATATTGCAAATGTCGAAGAAATTTGAACCAGCAAATGAGGATGGATCTGTAAACTCCATTGCAAACTCTTCACGATCAAAATTTAGTTCGAAGGAAGGAGAGTGAATCAACGAGGTCAAGTCGTCCGGTACTTCAAATAGAGGAGGAGGATATGCTTCCAGATTGATCGGGGAAACTTCAAGCGGGGCTTGATTTGCATCGTTTGTACTCGCAAGCTGAAAATCAAAAGATCCTGAACCCACTCCAGCCTCGGGAATGGTAGCACTCAGGCCGGATATAGAGTCGGTGCTAGTCGAGATATTGTCAAGCTGCATGCTAATTGCCCCATCAGGCTCTGCACATGAGATTGCTCGTGTTTTAATCTGAGGAGTGATACTGTGTTGCTGGCTACCACCTGACGAGTCTTGCGGCAGACGCAGTTTGACAGTGACTCCATCAGGAAGTTGTTTGATCAGTCGATCTATAACAGGCATCATTAATCATACAAAGCATCAGGGCCAGAACTTAAATTACATACCAGCATCCTGGGGACCCAAGGCTGATGAGTGACCATATTTCGCGTGCTTCCGTTTCCTGCGTAAACTCTCCTCCGTGATAAACCTCCCACTGAGGTAAACATCCCACACACGGCCGCATGCCTTCTGGGAGTCCAAAGCACGGAGCACTGTTCCCCACTCACGCGGCGAGAGATACTTGCGTTGTCCTAAGTTTGTAAAGTACGTTTCCAATTGGTTTTGACTAATTTTCATAAGCAGGGGCAGGGTTTAAAATAAGTATGTTGAAGACGTACGTAGCCGTTACGCCCCTTTGGTTTTGCAACTCTGTCTCAATTTTGGCCAGAGTCATGCGAGGATCTTGACGAAGGCCAACCAGCCACTGTTTATGTTCATTCAGCTGTGACTGGATAGCGGATTTTGGCGGCATTGTGAATTTAGTCTTGGTTGTAGAAATCGGGTATGTGGCAAGTCAAACTTCCTAAAATGCCAGATGAGCAACCAGTTGAAATCTTCTTGACTGGAGTAAGATGTTGTTGAGCCGAAGCATGTGCGCACTTTTGGACTGATGAACAAAAGCAATGCATATGCGGACACCTTGAGGTCTTCTATTGACAAGCTTCGCTGTGTAGAAAGAATTATATGCGAAGAAAGATTCGTGAGAAAGGTTACATCAGGGACGGGGAGCTGCTCAGGAGGGATGCTGCGACCCCTCTCGTTTAAATCTTGCGTTGCTGGCGTCTAGAGTGAGGCGCTGTCAGATTCTGTCGACTAATCCATTGGGGCCGAGTTCCTCCCAGGTTGGCGGCAAGGCAGATTGTGGAAGTCAGATTTTCACCACAGATTCGATTGTCACTGCCTCCTGTTTCCGAAGCTGGTGACACAAGACACATTCTGTCCTTTCTTGGCGGCAAATCATGAGCGATGCCGCTGGGATTGCATATGCAGGCTTACTGTGGCTTTCGTTGAAAGCCAGATTTCGATTCAAACGGTTTCCGATGGCCAAGGAGAAGTACTTGGTCAGTTAATATCCACTACATATCATCTTGTACACAGAATGATCCCATCACAGTTCTGACTATAGATACTGCAAATAGATGTCAAGGTGAGGTCGGTGTACAACGTCCAAGCTTGGGAATAGGCTTGGCGTCCCTTTCAATGTTGTTACGGAGGGACATGCCTTTAGTCAGCTAGCATCGGCTCACCCAGACCTTTCTGTGCTCCCACCAAGCTCTTTCTGTACGCCCACCCAGTACATTCTTTCTAAGCAGATTTGTCAGGGAAACTAATTATAGTTTCTCTCCGAAATTTTGGTCATTGACTTTTTACTTTTGCCCTCTGTGCCTTCTGTTGCCCCTGAGGCCCCTGTTCTTTTGGTATATAGCAGAGACCAGCTGGCCCCCTCACCGCGATCCAGGCACGCCCTCCAATACGCCAGATGGAGGTCTCAGAAACTCGATACAGTGGCGACAGGACCCCGCCCGTTTGAAGAACCACTGCTGCCGGGATGCCTTGATCCTCTAACTCCGCTCCCGAGGTCTCCAGAACGAACAAGATCCTCGTCTCGGGAGGTCATGTCTTCGCCATGCGCAGTGGTGGACATAGAACCAGTCTTGGGGCTAGCAACATCGATGGGGGAATCACTCTTGACATGGGGCTGTTGGACTAGACGAGAGTTGTGGAGAATAGCGAGATTGCTGATGGAGAGGAACACGCCGCATTAGTCGACATCAGGCCCGGTGCGCGCTGGCGGGACGTGTATGCTGCCCTAGATAAGCATGGCCTGATGGTGGCGGGGGGGGGGGGGGGACGCGAGGGCTCGGTGGGTGTCGGGGGTCTACTGCTTAGGGGAGGCATATCGTTTCTTTCGGGCACTCGCGGATTCGCATGCGACAACGTGGCAGCCTTCGAGGTAGTGCTGGCTGACAGTCGCATCCCCCAGGCATCAAAGGCCACGAACGCCGACCTGTTCTGGGCTCTAAAAGGTGGCGGTAACAGCTTAGGCATCGTAACCAATATTCGCATGCAAGCAGTGAAGAGCCGCCCCATCTGGGGCGGCCTCACCATGATGTTGCCGCAGACTATTCCTCGGGTGGCCGAGGCGTTAGTCGACTTCACGAGTTGGGTGCATGAGAACCCGGACAGCAACTTGATGTGCATTTCCGAGTACCGGCCAGATTCAAAAGAGTTCGCCCTTCGCTCATATCTGGTTCAACCCGCTGGTGTGGAAAACGCTCCTGCATATTCCAAATGGATGCAGGTACCATCCACTCACAAGTTCTTTGCGAGATACTCGTTTGCTCAAGCTTCTGGCAACAGGACCATGCCCGATGGATACCATTAACTCTTTTACACAGCAGTATATCAGTGCTCGAGTGGTCGCCTCAGTGGATTTGATAGCCAGATACTCTAACATTCTAGTCCTAATACAAGCTGTCAGTGCCTAAAGATTATCCGCAGTTCTAGGCTTGCTTTGGAAGACTCGAAGCGAATTGAAAACTTGCGGGTGATTACGACCTTGTTTTCTCTGGTTGCTCACCCGAGGAAAACGCGGGGAAGAAGACAGTAGAAGATTGATAAAGTCCAAAACTGCCTTGCATTGCTCAAAGTTATCTGAGTCACCAAGTCTTGTGTATCGCATGATTGACCTCATACCAAGCTCTTCCCTGCACACCTGCCGGAGTCTTCCAGGGTTTGCACATGTACTCCCTAAACACCTCAGATACCAGGCTTGACCTTTTCCAGACCCCTGCCCACGTTGCAAGACCAATCCATGAACCACCTGGGGTATGCCCAAGTTCCCCAACGCACCGCAGTCGCAAACGTCCCAGCCCAGAGAGGATCTTTGGTCCCAGTGAGGATGCCCTTGACTAGCTTCGGAGCAAGCTCCTCGACAGGCATGCATGAATTCTTGTGTTCGGCTCGTTGCTTGTTCGCCATCTCTTCGATACCAGGGTACCGGTAGTATGAAGTCTCAGGCAAATGCAGCTGACCGCCAGGTTTGTCGAATATGGTGGTGCTGGCGGACCCGACCATCACCGTGACAACACGTACACTCAGCGGTTCCATCTCGATCCGCAGCGTATCCGACATCTGGGCGATTGCGGCCTTGGAGCTGGAATAGATGCCTGGTCACAACGTCAGAACATCACTTTCTTTTGCTTTTGCGAAAGCTTCTGGAAGGGGAAAGAAGTACCGGCCCAGCACATCGGGATCTTGCCGCCGATAGAGCTCAAGTTGGCAATGATACCCTTTGACTTGATGACGAGAGGGGCAAAAGCCTGAGTGACTGCAAGAGGGCCCCAGACATTAACGTCATACACCTGCTTTGCCCATTCCATGTCCACGTCCAGGAGTGGACGGACCCCTTCGACCCCGGCACAGTTGATCTGGTGATCATTAGATGTGAGCTGAAAGCCTGACAGTGGAAGGCAGTCTCATTGGAGATCCAAGCTTTGCAAGTGGTATAGAAGTACTTACAAGGACATCCAGCTTCCCGTCAGTACGCTCCGCAACCAGCTCTTTGCACTTCAAGATAGTCTCGGACACCGTGACATCAAGCTCGACGAGGTCCACGTTGCTAAGCTCTGCAAGGTCATTGGCCTTAGAACGACTGCGCACCCCCGCGAAGACGTGAAAATCATGCTCAAGGAAGCTCTTCGTCAGAGCCCAACCGATACTTCCCGTGCTGCAGCCTGTAATCAAGACCGTCTTCTTCTGAATCGTTGCGGGCGCCATGGTCTCTGTTGATGGAAGTCTCGGATGGGTGCAAGTAATGAGGTGAGGAGTCTGAAATGTGCTCGGGGGAAAGTAAACGAGCGAGCTCATGCCACTTGTGGACCCTGCAGCCTTGCGGCACAGTCCGGACCGTTCACCTCAATTTTACTCAAAGAGGGTATCGGGCCGTAAACCGTAGTACCCAGCGTTTCTGTAGCGCCAACGGCTACGAACAGTAGTACCCAATTTTTCTGTGGACGTTGGCGCTAGAGAATCACCAACAGCCTCGGCACCAGGTATCTTGGAAGCTCAGACCAAGGCGCATTTCAGCATCCTGTTGTCTGTCAGCTTAGCCCTCTTTGCATGATTTGGCGAGTCTCCTCCAAGACTGATACTCCTGGCAGCCGAACTTTTATTGCAAAGAACGACGAGGATACTCGTGCCGACGTCAGGACCCGACATACTCCATCTTGTACACAGGCTAACCTCGTCCCAGCTCTATTTCTCGATATTACACCTCCAGGTAAAAGAGAGTTCAGATTGTATATGCGTGGTGGCTTTCTTCTCCCCCGTTAAAACCCTTGCAGCACTTAAGGTAACTCCTGGACATTGCTTTGCACTGCAGTGTTGGATATCACCAATTTCCAATTCAAAACATGTGTTTATTCAAGGCGTGTACAGACAGATCACGGAGACCCTAAAGATCGGTGATGTCTTCATCTTAGTAATCCGCTGTCTAGCCGGTTTTGCTATCTTTTGGGGTTTGCGCACAGAACCTGCGGGGATGTAATGGCTCGGTGCTGCCAGCAGCTGCATTTCGTTGCGCTGACCCCTAGATGTTTCATTATGCCGCACAAGCTCATGTCACAGCCACAAGTGAAACTGTCGAGTCTCAATATGCAACCTAAATGCCAAGCATCCAATTTCCTGATTGGACAGCACAGACAAAACCCTAGTGAAGACCCGGTTCAGGACTACCGCCGCTATCGTCACGGCGGCGGTACAGTGGAAATTTAAGAGGGCAGCGGGACCCGTCTTGGCCGCTCCCGGGCCCTACTCGAGATGAACATTGGAACAATCCATTCTTCATCGATTCAACACTTGGCGCCCCGTCCTAAGGCCGATCTCCGCTCGTCAACATGCCTGCACTACCGACCGCGTGGGTCTGGCTGCTCTTGGCTTGGTTCGCCGCCAGCGACACTAGGCTCCTTGAACATATTTCTGCAGCGAGGAAACCAGGTGAAAAGAAGCAAAACACCCCGGATGGCCACAGACCAAGAGGAAAGGCTCCATTCAGCATATATGCGCGCATCGCTGCCTATGTCTCCATAGCCGTACTGTTTTGGTCGCTGTCCTTGTCACCACCCGACCAGCAAACACCTCAATCGGACAAGGCAGAGCAAGCGTACTCGTTCAGCATACAATCAAACAGCATTCCATCCAAACAAGAGACTTCCACTCCCTCCCAGAATGAGTTAGCAACTGAGGTCTACGATGAAGCAGTCCACAACGAGACGCTTGGGTTCCAGGAAATATTTGTCATCAATTTGCCAGAGCGGACAGACAAGCGTGATGCTCTGTCACTCGTATCTGCCTTGATGGATATCAAGCTGACATGGACGAGTGCAATTCGCGGATCTAACGTGCCGGACAAAGCCTTGCCCTTGGGCGTAGACAGGAAAGGTTGGCGAGATGGCGGAATTGGGTCCTGGCGTAGCCAAATGAACGTGATACGGACGTAGGTATCAGTACCCACAATGCTGTGACAAGGCTTACTGACCACATCGGGTGTAAAGCATGGTCGAGCAGAACGTAGCAAGCGCTCTCATCTTGGAGGATGATGCCGACTGGGACGTTCGTTTGAAAGAGCAGCTCGAGTCAATCTCCCAGGGGACACGACTGTTGCTTGAAAGGGCCCACGCGGAAGATGCCTTTGCGTCTAAAATCAGCCCCAAAACCAGGAAGTGGGACAACATCAACTCGCCTTACGGAGACGGCTGGGACATTCTGTGGCTCGGACACTGCGGCGAGACCTTCCCGGAGCGGATCCCGGGCCACCACGAGATTTACGACCTCTCGTCAGCCCGATACACATACTACGCGCTGCAGGACGACGAGACCATCCCAAGCGACCCCAAGGACATCACGGAGACATGGATTGGTCTCGAGCACACGAGTGACCAGTACCGCGGCACGCGCTGGGTACACTTCAGCGGCGGTCCGACTTGTAGCCAAGCATACGCGCTTTCGCAATCCGGCGCGAGGAAGGTATTGCATGCACTGAGTGTCGGTGGGACTCTGATTGAGCAGCTGGACAATGCTATGAGTCACCTTTGCCGCGACCATACCCCGTGGGATAACCCTGACGATGTCCACGGCCCACCTGGATATCCGGGTGCCAATATGCGGTGCTTGAGTGTCAATCCGCCTCTGTTCTCCCAGCACAAGCCACGCGGACGGAAGGCAGCGGGCTCTGATATTGAGACCTTGGAAGATGGTGAGGGGATTAGGGAAGTGGGAGAGTCGCCGAATCTGGTGTGGAGTGCCAGATTGAATGTGCAAAATTTGATGAACGGAAAGCCAATGGAGGATCAATTCGCCAGGCCCAGGGAAGAGATGGCTTAAGCGAAATTGAGCCATGTGGAATTTGGGAACAGCTGAACATAAGGAATTGATGGATGAAGCTACAGCGATCATTTGCTATGGATAAATTGCATGTATTTCATTTCAATGGCTGGGTGAAGGAGGTATCAATGCACTTGAAACGGTCTTATTACGTGTCTAGGAGCCCAATGGCAAAGCAGGCATCTCCGGGAAAACATCCCGGGATCATGCACGAGGTCCACGTGGAACATTGAGAGCCCATACCAACGATGCTTAATGGTATGTCTTTGCCTGACCGCTGTTGTCGTTTCTGGTCTGGTATTGCAGAGGACATTTGGCCACACCACTCCCCCGGGGCACTCTATCTTCAAACCCAGTCTTCTGCACAAGCATCAAGCGAACTTCATAACGTCCATATGTTGCTGCGAAGAGTGAGAGATTCTCGTTACACTGGAAATAATTTTGCAAAAGTCAGCAGAAACATAATAACTACATGAGCATAGATAGTGGGAGAAAAAGACCGACCTAGTAGTAGGTGCTTTGTCGTTTGCGACAAAATCGCCATAGGCAGAATGCCAAAACTGAAAGCAAAAGCGTGGCCCCAACAGCGGCGCCGACGATAATGCCAATCTTTGCACCTTGTGAGAACTTTTCCCACTGCGTCTTGGCCGTGTCGATGATTTGAGTACCATTGGCGTGACAATCGCCGCCATGGCAGCCCATACCGCCGTCCCTCGCAACGAGGTCTTCGTAGAACGCTACCGGCATGTAATTGATCATTATGGCGGCACTGGGGTCACTTCACGTCGAACTTCAAACTGGTCATGGGTTAGTGTTATGTTAATAACCGAATATGACATGAGAGGTCTACACGTACCAAGTCTGATATTCGCGAGGCGCCCTGGGAGCCACGGAGAACGGCCAGCTCCGTCGTTCTGATGGGAAAGGATAGCCAATGGAAAAGCCGCAAGGATTATTTTGGAAGGACGCAAGGGTGAAATATTGTCATCACACTATTTCAGCACACGCGGAAGAGAAGAGACACCGGTTTTCCCTCTGTCTGGTATCATACACTACATTTGTTCAATATAACCAACGATGGTGCGTCGCACAAGGCAAACACGGTGGCTCGACTTGATTGACCATGTGATGTCGGGGACCACCCAAGGCTTAATCAGCCTTGTCTCGGCTGTCACCTCGTCTTGTGCAATGGCTGTGCAAAAGTCTGTCATATGGTTTGATTAACGTGGTAGTGGCATGTCTGACCGGGCTCGCCATCCAGTAGGGCGGATGTAACTCCCGTCATTTCAAGTATTTCGTACGACAAACGTGCAATCACTTGGCCACGAATGAAGAGAGAGAAGCAAACAATCTCCAAGACCAAATCTGTGTCCGAAAGCGGGCAGGTATCATTTTGACCCGGATTTCGTACGCATATTTTGGCAAGGCTTCTTGGGCCGCGAAGGGTTGGGCCGTCCTGGCCGCGCTCAGTGCGAATTGGAATGACCAGCCCAGCCGCAGTGGCTCGTAATGAAGCAGGACTGCTGGAGATACATTTATTGTCATTAGAACAGGGCTGCAAACTTTCATCTACCAGATGCAGAGGACAGGTTCTCTCCACTTCCCCTAACCACGCGTTCACGGTCCGCTCATCGTGAACTGCATCTAAATCCCATCCCACAGATGATCCCGAGAGCAGCCGTCCTCATATCCTGTGATCTCCGTGTGAAGCGATGACGTAGATAAGACCAATCCTTCGACCCTCATTTGGGATTTGGTCGCGAGATAGCAACATTCACATTGCCTGCTTCACGCTCCTTGCGATGTGCCCGTTTCCGATAGCACCAGAAACAGAAACCCCAAAGGCCCAAGATAGAAGCCGCAGTAACAGCCAAGATAATCACGATGATAGTGTGAACGTAGCCATTAATCCCTCCGGGGATGTTCTGGCTCATTGGTGCGGAACTGTTGGTTGCATTCGTGCTGTTCGATTCCAGCACTGACATAAGCGGCACTACATTGTCGGCCATCGTGCTTGTTCCGGTCCTGTCCTATGGCTACTAATATTCATGAGAAATGCGGCCTTGTATCGAATTCCATTGGGAGATCACATACCTGATGTCCTGCAACTCGAATCTCGTCCAGAAATAGGACTTGTTCTGAAATGGTGTCTGAGATCGTGAAGCTCTGTTTTCCACCAACCATCACCGTCTTCGGATTGAAGGAAACAGAAGCGTTATTTGGTCGATCTCGGTTTCGATGATGAATGGGAAGTGCTTATATCACGACTCCGAAAGTCAATTTTCGTTGAAGATCTTACGAGGTCGAGGGCTTTTGGTGAATCGAAGGACCGCGCAAGTGGAAATACGGCGATATTTGGCAACACCGAGGCTGAGACGAGTTCGACGAGACAAACTGTTTGCCGAGTACAACACGCAGTGGTTCAAGCACAGTAGACCATGTTGAACCGGCTCCTCGGGGCCACGTCGGCCACTGCAGCCTGCCGTGGATATTACTAGTCACGAGGAAACTGGCTTTGCTACCACGAGACAAACATTTGCGTGCCGCCATTACATCTCTCAACCCGTATTCTAAACGTGCACAAACCATGCTGCAGGGACGAGAATGAAGAAGTGACATACTTGATAACCACGAAAGCTCACCTACTTGGGTTCAAGGAATTGGACGTAGCTTACCGCGCGAACGTTGCAGCAAAAACGATGACACGTTGATGTACCTACTCACACGACCAGGCTGAGTCTGCTTGGGCCCCCAATGTTCTCTTCTTGTCCAATCCGCACCGGATGTAACTCGCAGGGCCGTACACCACAATTGTGAGATGAAAGCTCCTGGTGTAGCCGTATCACATGGAGGTAAGGGGGCTGGGTCCATGACTCTCCAAGTCAAATTTTGCGTATTAGGTAGTACACCGGTGGTACGACATGCAACACCACGAGTGTCCGCGGTGCTCCGACATGATTATTGGCGGTGATACGCGTCGCAGAGGAAAATACAAGGCGGATTTCCACAAAGTTGGACCATCCAAACAACTTCCAGGCAGATAGCACATGGGAAGGCATTATCTACTGCGGTAATAACATGCTCCAAATCGGGGGCTTCTCCATACTAGCTGGACCCTGTCCAAGCAAAAGCTGCGTTCCGAGTGACATTCCATCTATTCCCAATGCCAACACAATCGGGATATAGTCCCAGAATGAATCCATTCTTCAATCCAATCTGCCAAGGTAAGTTCAACTAATAATAGGCACTCAGTTCGGGGACATATCGCGAACACATCTTGCTCGATAGGTCTTCTATTATTGATTCAATAAAGTCGCTATGATCTAGGCCCCCTCAAAAGCAGAGTGGCAACTCACGATGCCTGACGCATGAGATCTATAGCCAGCACAGTTTCTGCTACAATTGTCCTGGCTTTCCGTTGTCTCTATTGTCCCTACCGATTTCAACGTCTTGCAAGCTAATGCACAAGTCCACCTCGGCGCACTCTGGCTCAGGGCTTGTCACGACTTCTCCATGACGGAATCCACACGCGAGACCATTGAAACACTCGCCTTGTTTCCAATAAATGCACACGGGACGTTCGAGGACTCCACCGACGCCCTCGTGGGCA
The DNA here is from genome assembly GCA_022225955.2 of Diaporthe eres. Lineage (NCBI taxonomy): Eukaryota > Fungi > Ascomycota > Sordariomycetes > Diaporthales > Diaporthaceae > Diaporthe > Diaporthe eres. The sequence goes on along the minus strand of JAKJXM020000033.1, from coordinate 1,235,775 downwards.
AACTTGCACGCACCGCCGTTAAAGCACTTCCCCTGAGCCCAGTACTTGCAGGCCGGGATCTTGCGGACCGGTGCTTTACCAATGTTGGACTGATCATAGGGAGGCATCCCAGTTGCGAACTTCCTCAACCGGTGTCGGTAAAGACATTTCTCAGGTCCAATGTGGCAGTCTCCCCTGAGCCAGCCGTGGCAGTCGAAATTCCGCACAAAGCGAGAAACTTGGTTCCATCTCCGACTGGCATAATATTCCTCCTGCATCCGATCCAAGATCTCATTGCACTTTGTTTTCACGATATTTTGGTCGAAGTAGGGCTGTGTGTTGCTATCCAGAAGCCGGTAATCGATCTTGGCGTTATCCCTCCCTAGAAGATGCTTGATCTTTTGGTGCAGGGTGAGGGTCTGGTCGAGAATATTGTAATCCGGTTTTGGCGCTCCATGCCGGGTGACATGGTATTTGAGCCCTTGACGTTTCACGGTCTTCTGGATGAGACTTATGGCGCTATCATTGTCGCCATAGATACCAATACAAACATGAAAACCCTCTGGTTTTGCCCGAAGGGTGCCATGGACAGTCTCTAGCGCGTGTTCAAGGGCGATTTTGACAGCATCCAGACCCCTTTCGGGGGAGCTATGATTGCTGGCCGGCTGTGTGTGCGAGCCGATGAATCGCGGTGGCAGGCTGTCACGTGCGTCGCCAACTGCCATGTAGGCGGATGAGGCGTGGATGGTGTCGTAGTCAGACCGATCGTTTGCTGAAGCCCGGAAAATTTCTCGAGTCCCGCGATGGACTTGATAACGTAGCCGCATAGGCCCGTTTGATGATTCAGTATCGTCCATTGCGGCTGTCTTGAAATTCCGATATGAGAAGGGATGAAATTCGTTAACCAGGACGTGTGTCATCAAATTATTTCGCAACTCAAACACGGTTAATGATGTATCTCAAATGAGTAAGGGACAACAACCCTCCCTGTCCAGGTCCCAAATTGTGGGGATGTTTATGGAAGTTCAAAATGTCTGCGTAGAAAAGGCGTCTAGCACTTAGTTGCCTGAAAAATAAATCTTTAATTTTAATACTTCAGAGCTTTATAAGCATAGCTGGGAATGAGTCGCACGCGGGCTGCCCACGCCGTGGGTATGTTGCACAGAATAGAAGGTGCCGGATAAATTAGCCTTATCGATAACGCTGCCGGTCCGTCGCCAGCCGGCAGCAACGACCAGCGTTACAGATCGCGCTTCTCGGCCTTCTTCTGCGCCTCGCTCATCTTGAGATTCTGAATCTGGATGGGTTCCTGGGTCCAGCGCTACCTTGATTTATTGGCCAATATCTAGGCTGGGAGATCTCCCTCTACCTTTTCGTGGATAATCATGCAGTCTCAGCAAAGTCGGTCGAGAGCACGTTTGACTTCCTACACAATCAGCATTTTCCTCGAACGAAATTCAGAGAGATTGACCTCTTACCACTAAAGACCATCCATTTTGCCAACCCTATCACCTGATTGGGATTGGAGCTCTTATCTGGTACCTCATGGCTATCACAGAAGTATTGGAATCTGTTATTCCACCCTTGAGTGCCGTTGGGTCTGCGCCATGGCTTCCGTTGTTGGTTCCATAAACCACCGAAATGGGTCACCCTGGTGTCCCTTCCTCTGCTAGCTCATAACAACTGATAGCCTCATCACAGCCCAAGCCCTTCAAGCCAGTCATCCCCCCAGTCGTACGTTCCATCCAGGTTGCCTTCCTAATCTCTCTATTAGACATGGTAGCGATGGGGCCGTTGTGACATATTTCACTTACGAAGATTTCGCCAATGAGGTCGCGCAAGGTCTCCCTGGGAAGTTCTGACTGCAGGCCAGATTCGCCGTTGGTGGTAGTGTCAGAGTCCGCCTGCAGTAGACTTAAGGACTCCTCCAACGTTTTCCTCGCCGTATCAAGGACAGCACCCGCCGGATCTTTCCTTGCTCTTAGTGCTTCGACCTGCGCAAGAGCACATGAGAATACCACGTAACTCTTAACATTGGTCTCCCCCATCTCAAGTCTGCGCCGGCAAGTCTTCACAAGCTGCCCGAAGACGTGATATAATGCATTCTGGTCCAGCACCATGGAAGACTCGGCATCATCATCGGACAGCATGGCAGTGACCTCTGCAAATAGCGTAAATCCTGCTTGAAGGATTGTACTCTTGAAGAGACCGCGACTAAATATCTGGAAACTCTTGTAATCATCTAAGTCACCTTCTTCGTTTTGGTATGATAAGATGAGGAAAGAGGATTCAAGACAGATTTTGCGTGAGTAGTAGTACGTCAAGTCCGATCTGGCCTGGAGCGCGAAAGGAACGTGTAATGACAAAATGAAGCGTCGACATAGGTGGTCTAGCATCTTGACTTGGAAAGCGGAGGCGTCGCAAGTGGGATTCCTAGCGAGAAACGCTTCGAATTTCGCCGAAACAGAGCGGCAAGAGATGGAGAGACCCTTGTACATGTCTAGAGCGGTGAGGAAGGATATGTGGGGATGGAGGCTGTTCAGTCTTTCGACTATCTTCAGCCTGAGAGGGAGATGGCCCACAAGAGCAAGCTGACCGGAAGTTTGTGTATACACATCCACAGGCTTGGCGGCCGGAAGCGCCTCGAGTGATTCGTCGATTTGATCGTCGTCTAAGTTTGACGGCACGCCACAATCGTAATCGTGTGCTGATATCATGGGAGGCATACCGCTGTCGAGAGCAGACTGCACCATGAGCTCCAAGACTGTCGCCCACAAGCGTCTCCTTATCTCAGCCTCCAGGACAGGGATCTGTGGGAACAAACTCGGCTCTCTGTGGAGCCCGATCATCATGGCTGCCCGAAGAAGCGCGCCAGCTGAGATCCACGTCAGATCTGCACCCGTGGCGTTGACTTGGACCGAAAGCAGTAGAAGACAGTGAATTTGCAGTCCTTTGAGGTTCAGATGGCGCTTTTCAAACGGAGTGCTTAACCACAGCCGGGCAGTATGCACCCATCGGCTTGCCGAGTAGTCGTAAAAAGCCTTCCGGTCGTCAGGGCTCCGATGGAAACAGCTCCCTATAGACAGAACCAGGAGCATTGTGACCACAAAAGTCTCGCTAGCCAGCGACGGGTCCTGCCAGTACTGTTCGTACTCCCGAATAAAGGTAGGCCGATGCAAAACTCGGAAGATGGTCTCGAACGTGCGGAAATACGCGTGGACTAAGACGTCGCATCTTTCTCTTTGAGGGACGTACTCGCGCAGGTCTGAAGCCATCGACTGCGTCCTCGGGTGATCCGCCTTCATTCTCCGGGCTGCGGTCTTGCACCTTTCCATCATGTGACGCAGGTTGTCTGGGCTGTCGGGGGCCTCTCGAAAAACGCCCCCGAGAAAGGTTCGGAGGGACTCTTCGAGCTAGCGAGGTGTAAGTAAGCCCCCCCAACAAAAAGGCACCTAGAGCTTTCCCAGGGGATCAACTTACTGGAACGACACAATTAGACCAATGACACCGTCCGATGAGCCTTGTCTTCGCGAACGAGCTGTTGAGCTCGCAACATGATTCTCGGGTTGAAGGAACGAAACAGGACGGGCCAGTATTAGGGGTTGTCAAGTTGGAAATGGTCGATTGAGCTATCGGATCGGCATTCAAGCCATGCCTAGTCTCTACAGTGGGATAGACGAGGGAGCCCAACGAGCCGGAACAGGACAGGGTTGCTGTGTCGGAGGTTGTTGTCTGTGAGGGTTTTGGTTGAACAGCGATGGGCTGGTACGTCTCAGCAGCTACTGCATGGCTGCGCGCGGTCTCCTGCTCGGTAGTTGCGCATTTCGAAGTACTGGCTGGCGGGCGGTATACGCATGGGACCTTGCTGCTCACGCATCGAGAGCAGGGCGTCTTCTTGTCACAGCCAACCTTCCGGCGACGGCACACCACGCAGGAGACGGCGGGCCGTCGTCGCCTGTGAATCGGAGCGGAGTTTTCATTCTGTTCATTCATGGTCGTCGATTTTCGCTGCGCGCCGTGCGTTTGGGGCCCGGTGAGTATCCAAGGAATGTAGTTAAGATTGATAAGCCGAAAATACCGAGATCTTATCTTATCTGATCTTGTTTTCATCGGCCCAAGTAGATCCCGCACCCTGTGCGCAGCTCGGGTTTAAGAGCATCGGATTCCGCTAGATTTCCGACGTCCCGTCTTTGGTGGGCTACAGTTTGTGTAGTCACCTTTTTCTTATGTCAATAAGAATGAAGGTTTATAACGGAATTTCTCCACGCAGTGATCCTCGTCGCTCACTGATCATCCATGTTAATTAAGCAATAATAAACTGGGCCCCTACTTTAGTTAGGATATGGATATCCCAAAGCCCTCGGGGATAACGGGAAATTGGCAACATCCATACATGTACCACCTCAACTGCACAGCTGCGCTGCTCTGCGCCTGTACTGCGTAGTATAGACACCTGGCTGAATTTTTGGATTCATTCAAGTTGGCAAAACGTAATAGTCGCGCTACATCAACTGTAAACGAGTACGCGATGCAGCCGGACGCGAGACGGGATACTCAACAGGCGCATCTAAATCAACCTGCTCCCCCCCCCCCCCCCGGCCACCCCCGAGGCAAAGGATTACTATTATGTCACAACCGGACACACAATATAGAGCCTCGGGATATTCAAACACTGGATCACTTGTCCTGAACTTGTGGAAACTTAGGACAAAGTCACAACAGCATGGCGACAAGTATAAAGCAGCTGCAATCTTCCTGCTTTCAAACATGTGCACCTTCACGACCTATAACCATCTCCCGTACCGAGAGATTAACTTCTAAGTAATATCACGCCAATTCGTTTGATCTGTTCGATTTCCAACGCGGCCCCAGATGTCTCCAAGCAACCATTACGATGCCGTAGTCATTGGCGCTGGAATGGGCGGCATCCATTCCCTCCACGTACTGCTACAACTTGGTCTTTCCGTCAGGGTCCTTGAGCGAGCCGAGGAGATAGGCGGCACCTGGTGGTACAATCGTTACCCAGGGTGTATGAGCGACACAGAAAGCTTCGTGTACCGTTTCTTCTGGGACACGGAGGACCTGCAGACATATCCCTGGCCGAATCGCTACGTTCAGGGACCCGAAATACTTTCATATCTTCAGCACGTGGTGGCGAAGCATGACATGCGCAAGCACATCCAGCTCAACTCGGCCGTCGTTGATGCCTCCTGGGATGACGGCGCGGCCGTCTGGGTTGCGACAACGGAGTCAGGCGAGAAGCTCACTGGCCGTTACCTTATCACTGCCCCCGGGGCCCTGCACAAGGCGACCTACCCAGACATCCCCGGCCTGAATACCTTTGAGGGAGTGCTTGTGCACTCGTCGCAGTGGGATGCTGACCTCAACCTCGCCGGAAAGCGTGTGGGGGTCGTCGGATGCGGCGCTACCGGCGTCCAAATCGTCACGGCAATCACGCCTCAAGTAGAACGCCTGGTCTCGTTCCAGCGCACCCCACAATACTCGGTACCGGCGCACAACTACCCCATCTCGTCTCAGCAAAGGGCGCGAGTCAACGTGCACTACGACCAGATCGTCGAGCAAGTGTGGAAGTCTATGAGTGGCTTCGGGTTCACGGAAAGCACGCGTCCTACCATGTCTGTCGGCCCGGAAGAAAGGCAGCGGATCTTCGAGGACCTATGGACGGCTGGCCAAGGCATACACTTCATGCTTGGTGGTTTCGGGGACCTGGTGAATAACTTGGAGGCCAACGAGGAAGCATGCGCTTTCATCCGCAAGAAAATCCGTCAGATCGTCAAGAACCCGAAGACGGCTGCGGAGGTAACGACCAGAGAGCCCTTTGCGCGACGTCCGCTATGCGATTCCGGTTACTACGAGACGCTCAATAGAGACAATGTTCGGGTTTTCAGCTGCCGAGAGAACCCAATCGCAGCTCTCACCCCAGCAGGCATCGAGATGAGAGACGGGACAAAATTTGAACTGGATGTCATAATATTCGCCACCGGATTCGAGGCTTTTACCGGGGCCTACACCTGCTTTCCTATACGGGGTCGGGAGGGACAGTTACTGACAGATCACTGGAGTGAGGGCGGCAGGAGTTATCTTGGCATTTCATGCTCCGGCTTCCCCAATATGTTCATGATCAATGGGCCCCTGACCCCGTTCGGCAACATGGCGGCAACCATGCAGGCGGTCACGCGGCCCATTTCCCACCTGATTGAAGCCGCAGAAAGCCTGGGCCGGCAACGCGGGAAAGAGACCGGCTATAGCTGTACTGTTGAGGCAGAGCCAGAAGCAGAGACGCAGTGGTTTCAGCACTGCCAGGACATGGCCGAAGGGAGTGTATTCAAGTTGACCAATTCTTACTTCTTTGAGCGCGACGCAGAGGGGCAGCCGACTACGGTCCGAGTCTTTCTTGGCGGCCTAAAGATGTGGGGAGACACCGTCGACGACGTCTTAAATGATGCGAATCGTGGGTTTTCCATTGTACGCCGAGAACCCAGCAGAGTCACTAGCTAGCGCATCAGCAGTTGAAACAAGACTACTAGACTAATAGGTCACATATACTGTTAAACACAAAGCCTGCTTGCAGCATAGTTGCTAGACTACAATACATCTCTTAGCAAAGGTACCCAATTCTATGCAGTACACCTGTCTATGCGATTTAGCTAGTGCCTGCTTGTACGGCCTTATGTTACGTAGACTAGCATGAGTGCCTGGCCTGTGTGGTGGAAACCGTATGACGATACGCTGTCGCACAGTCTCCAAATTTCTTAGATAACAACCACCCCAACAAGCTTCTATACTCTGCTCCAATTGCACGCCAGACAACCAAGCCCAAAAGATTTTGTTGCAAAAGCTTTCACGAGACAGGCATGATATTGTTGTATTATTCAGCACTTCTTCTGCGTGACGGAAGACAACAGGCATGACGTTATCCACCGGTCCCAATAAGCAGGGGGGACTTTGAAATTAGGCACCCGGCCAACATTGGAGCCAGCCGGCAGCGATATTTGGTTGACACTGCAACACTGCTACCAATATTTGCTGATCCTTTAGCCCCGTCTGTGAGAGAGAGAAAATCGCCGTTCGTTCAAAATGATCAATTCACTTTCCTCTTTCATCTTTGGCCTCACTTGCTTTTTTTATTCGTCAAATGGCAGCCCAAGGACTTTTCACGCCGCTGACCTTGAACTGATCCATCAACTACCCTGAGCTTGCCAGTAAGATCCAATACCCTCTCGGATATTTCATGAAAACAAGACCCAAATGACTATTAACAAAAATATCATCTAGCTGCTAACGGGTCCTATCCATGGGTGCCCCCTACTCCTGAACCCGTACCGGAATCCGATGTGGACGGTGAGATTATTGCTGTCGGCTCCGCAGTAGAGTGATTCAAGGTCGGAGACCGAGTTTTCCCATATTGTTATCCCGACTTCGACAGCGGCCCGGCTCCCAACGAGGAGACCGGTAACAATGTCCCTGGGCCTACCTCGAAGGGCGCCTTCTGTGAATACGCGGTCTGGAACGAGCGAAGACTGGCGCCATCCCTCATGAACCTCACCGAAACTGAGACAGCTAGCATTGACAGTTCCGGCTTGACTCCCTGGAACACCTTCTATGGTTATCTTCCCATCAACCCGCTCTTGGGCCCTTTCTCAGAGTACAGGGGGTGTGTCAATGTTTGCCATTCAATTTGCTGTAGCTGCTGGCGCCGCCACTGTCGTTGCATCCACTGGATCCGAGGATAGACATAACATCGTGAAGAAGATGGGTGTCGGACATATCATTAACTACCGTGAGCATCTAAAATATTGTAAGACCGCGCGTAAGCTCACCCCGGTTGGCATGGCTTCCATCGCGTCGTTGAAGTTGGGGATCCAACACCATTGCACAGTCATTCGAGGCAGTTGCTCCGGAGGCGTCATTGAAATTATTGGTTTCCTGACCGGCCACGCTATTAACGGCGACTCTCCCAGGTGGATCTCGCCCTTGCTCCCCGCCTGCACTGTTCGTGGTATCGATGTCGGAAGCCGCGAGCAAGTTGCTGAGGTGACTGCTGCCATTGAGGCTCTGGATATCAAGCCTAGTTTAGATAATGACAACTTCATTCTCAAGCAGATCAAATATGGATGGGTTACTGTACCTACTCACATACACACATCCGCCCGCACAAGCAATTCAAATATACTCATAGATAATTAGCATCACTTCAGCAAATGGCTATTGAGAGGACGCGTGTGTATTGATCCGCTGCGGGCTTTTTCCTCCCCCAGAACAGCGTTTTGATTGATTTCTGCCCTCCATTCCAGGCACACAAGATGTCTCTAAATTATTATACATTGGTTGTGTTGCAATCCAGGCTTCAATGTTACAAGGTGTTCAGCTAGTGGATTCTCTACACGCAGATCGTCATCGGTCCAAAGAGCGATACTTTTAATATATGACCGGGCATGAATTCATCAAGTCCTTACTTGCTGCCGGATCATCTACCGCCAAGGATCATGGAATCACCGCATGAGGAGGTCAATTCGTTACGCCCTCATCACGCAGTCTGAATTTATGCAAAGTAAGATCTTGTGTGACTTCTATCAGATAATGACAAACGACTTCACCGGCCAACCTCCAACCTTGGGAAGAGGATGTGGTATCGCCGAATCCAAGAACAGGCTGAATTTGCCTAATCGCTGGTATCGACCCCGGTTGCAGCTCTCCTCGACCTCAATTAAAACGATGCCGTTAGTGCTATATTTGCTAGTCTCTAGAGCCAGCAGAATCACGTTTTTCCATCCTTTATCATCTTCTCTTGCATCTAGCTGAATGCCTACCTCCGGGTCTATGCTATTCTCATCTTCTTCGTCCCTTCGCCATCTGCATTGACTTGTATCATTCCTTGCATCAGAACGTGACAGCTTGTCATCATGTCTGGTGTATCGCCATTCGATGCAGAATGCAGGTCCCTCAATGTGGAGTTCGGCGCTCTCTGCTACTGCTCCATAGGGAGCGTCAGGGCTAATGAAAACGTAATCGATAGATAGTACCCGGCAGAGGCAATCGGAAGCCCACAGACTGTGGATGGGCGTGTTGACAGAGACCCATGACCAGGATGGTCCTTGATATGTAGTAGGCCGAGCAGGGGGAGACTCCAGGGAACTCCACCACAGGAGTGTCCCTGGCATCTCGCATTCCCATAGACCTGCGACATATCTCTTGGAGTGAGAGATACTAGGCGCAAATCTCTCTGCCATTCCGGAAATGGCCAAGATCCGATCTTTTCCGTGAGAAAGGTTCCGCGTAGTGAATGCTCCGACGAGTTGATGCCACGTTTTCGTCACAAGATAGTCTCGCGGTTTGCGATGCTGATATTCTGGGTTTGTCGAAAAGAACATGATAGCATCGGTCAGGTGGCTCTTGTCAATGGACTCATACGCGGCAGACCCAGCAGGGCTCCCATACTCGTCCCATCCCGCGTAGGTGTAAAATGGATCATGCTCCAGGGAGCCACGAGATAAGCGCTCCCAACCATCGCAGCTGATTCTACGCTCTTTTCGGCAACCCCACTCCGTGAACCAAGTCCCAAAGACAATATGGCGGCGGGACATAACATACTCTTGCAGAGTCCATCCCCGTGTATCAAGAGCGCCATTATCCTCATTTTCCACTGCAGACCGAAACGTCACAGTAACCCATTCATGTTGCTTATTGTTGACTCGGAATGGAAGGAGACTTGTTCCCGAAGGAGGTGTCCTGTCATGCAGGAATCCATCGGAAGCTTTGTCGCCTCGTCTTGCCATGATCGTAAATGTTGCATGGGAATAAACCATTGTCATTTGACTGATTTCCTTTGTCCTATCCTCATCATCCTCGTGGGTATCGCCTTGCATGATGCATAGTGAGTCAATCCATACATAGCGCATTCCAAGAAGGTGTGTTGCGATCGCGGCGTCCCTGAGTGTCGGTGGAAGCCTTTCCCAAGGAATACCTCCTTCTTGATAGTAACGGCTGAGGTTATGTGCAGTTAGCTTTTCCGTTTGTCCATCACGGCCCCAGCAGTAACTGAGAGCTGAATAATTCTCAGAACACATGCCCATACTATCCGAGCGGACAAGTCTTAACATCATTCCACGAGGACCGGGCGTGATCTCGACAAGTCGAGATGGCAGGAATCTATGCTCGGAGATAGAGCATAGCTTGTGATGACTGTCCTTTGCGTCTTCGCAGCGGACCATCCATTCTCGGATCAAACACTTCGTTTGGTCTGACAGCGGCTTGAGTGCTATTCGTGGCGTAGTACTGGCAAATTCCTCCATGTTGTGTCCTAGGATTCATAATTAGCACTAATTCTCGGCTTAGATGAACTTCAAGGGCCTTACCCTCATCTGCAGTCAGATGACAAGGGATTCTATATGAACTACCTGTACGCGCATAGCAGCGGTCGAGGTTGATCTCCACTGTTGAGGTGAGTGGGCCGTGTATTGTACCTAGGTGCACGAGGGTGTAGAACTCAAAAGTCGGACAAAAATTGGGGGTCCTTGGAGTCACAGAAACGAACAATTGAACAGCTTCTGAGTTTGGCTGCTTGTGCCCTTTCTGCGATTTGTGAATGCCGTCCTCTATACACTGTCGGAGATAGAGTGCAAAGTCGCAATCACCAGTCGATTTCTTTTCCAGGTCCGCAAGAGTAATTCCTAAGCGGTTCACTTTTATGTTGCTGAAACGCATCTCGCTCAGTGGTGCATCCCAAGGGTGTCGGGCGTCTCGTTGTATCTCTTCTTGGTTTCCAGGAAGGACAATCCCTGCACAATGCACGCAAGAGTGGCCCTTGAGACGTTCAGTGTGCATTGCGATCCTGTAATGTGACGTCGCTGTGTTGTGTCCAAAGGAAGTGAGTTAGAAGCTAGGTACGAAAATGGGTTCGTTTCCACTCATAGCAGAATCAAACAATGTATATTGGGACAGGTCGACGGATCTCTAATTACTGCAAGTATCAAACGGAAGATGAGTACGAAGGGCTGTGTAGACTGATCAAAGATGACGATGGAATGGGAGATTCTAGACACCGTAAATTGAAGCTTCAAAGATCTGCATACCCGTCTGCTTTTATAGAATAAATGGCAGGCATAGATAATATAGTTGAAAGCCATCTCAGTCCAGTCCTAGGGGTCTGCGAGCATGAACCCAGGCGGTCCCTTGGGTATCAATGCCTGAATCTTCAATTCCTCAACATTTCATGTCGTTTCATTGGACCTGCTAACCAAAATTGCTCAGCTGTGCTGGGCAGAGCAAGCCCTGGAAAGGGCTCGGCTCGCCTGTCATTGCTGCATTCAGCAGGAGAGCAGATATGCCTGCCTCACTGCTGGCCAACAAGAGACGCATTTGCTTCTGCATCTGCTCAGCCTCTTCGTATTAACCCTGGACTTCCAGCACATCGATGAGGCTGTGCATCTGGGCATGCAGATGAGTATGTCACACTGCATTTGGCGCAGCACCTTTCCTTTACCTGCATTGACCCCTGGCGCGTTGCTTCACAGCCTCACACTTTCAAATGGCGTTCCTGGCAACACTGCTTTGATCTTTTTGTGTATATACACATATATTTTTCTACTTCGTTTTAAGCACACTCTTTTGAAGATTCTATTGGACTCGGTGCTTTGCCATTGTCGATGTCGAATACTGTGGCTGAATATCAGCTGTTATCTGCACAGTTTTACCGCCCAGAGGAGATGTGAAGGGCGACAAGTTGGCATGCAGATCCCATGCAGGACCGCACAGGTTTGATGCATGTGGAGGCTTTGAGGGGACTGGTGGAGACGATCGTCCTGTATTCACACATTTGAGCCAGCCTGCATTGGTTGGCTGCCTCTGTTGATGCCATGGACAGCCAGTATCCTCACCCGATCCCTGAGGCTTTGACTGGCAGCGTTAGTTCTGGCCATGGCAGATCAGGTGTCCAGGGCGCTGTGGTGGGGACCCAAACCCTTGAACAGCACTATTCCCCTAGAGCACAGCCGAGTCGCCTCTGCGTGGCCGCGGTGTTGGTGACCCGACCAGTTGCAACTCCGAGTCTTCAAGGACACCTAAAAACCAAAAATATCGTCAACGCACACCTACGCCACCAAGAGGGTGAATACGAGCATTCGAATCCATCCAGCCTTGATGGCGATACGCCCTGGGCTTGCAGATCGTGTATGGTCAACTGTCATTTCGCATTCCCGAGATCACACACGCGGGCGATCAGGTTATGCGGCAAGCCTACCGTCTGCCTCGTTTCATTAATATAGTCCTTCGCTAAATGTTTTTGATTTGTATGTTTAGTCAAATAGAGTAGAAGGAATCAGACTCCTGGATCAGCTGCATTCAACCCACAACCTTAAAAGGAAGCTTGGAAGAATCTTTGCCTAATAATCGAGTTGGAGACCAGTCTATAGTGACTTTCGATGCCGGCTTGACTCTGACTTGAGGCAGGCTGTCGGTTAGACTGACAGTCTCATACCAGTCCCCCGACCACCATACGATATGCTGCTCATCAGAGTTGCGTAAGTAAATTTGTAAGTAATAACTCAAAGGGGCGTTTACTCACATGACCAGGTTGAGAGCAACGGAATGCTTTACTCATACTGTTGAGCCGAAGTTTGCTATCGCAGCATTTCGAACTCCCACAGCTGCCACACAAAGAGGCTGGCTCCTCCATGCTTACTGACTCAGGGTCGCAGCTATTTGCATAGTCGCTCGTGGCTTCTCCCGGCACCCAAGTCTGCGACGTGTTGGCGGTGACCTCGACAGAAACACGCTCTATCTGCGGCTTTCGAAGGCATTCATCCTCCAGTCTTGTATGGAAGACCAGTGTGATAAGAACACCATCGATGGCGTCGTATATGTGCAGGATCGAGTCTCTGTCTGTCGGGTCCCATTGCCCTAGAGTCACAACAGTTGAATCTGCATACGACAGATACATCCCAAGACACCGTCCATTATGCCTGCGCACTCGTACTTCGCGAATATTAGTTAACGGCGCTGTGGAATGGAAGAAACCAGAGGTTTGGGGACTGAGAGAGAAGGGCGGTTCCGGTAGCGCTGTCGTTGATGGTGGTATCTCCAGATATTTTGGGCCGGGGACGTCCGCCCCGCCCTCAACCTGAGAGAACTCGTTATGCTGGGCAACTCCAATCGCATTGATTACTTCTCCTCTTCTCAGATAATCGTTCGCCTCTATGAATATGCCATCGATCCTGACTGGACGGTCGTCGCTTATGCGTATCCAACGGCAGGGGGTATCATGGCCTCGAGGCTGAGGCATGCAACGATGCTGTCGAACGACCTTGTAGTTGCCGAAGTGACGTACTCGCCCATGATTTGTCGTGACCTTACGTTAGAATCCAGTCAGCGAGAAGGAGATGTGAGAACAAAGAGTGACCCACTGAGAAGCAACCCAATACTCCATAGTAGTATCCCCTCACATGCAGCCATGCGGATGTTAAGTGCTCTCCTCTTTTCAGGGGAAGGTGAATTGGGACTCCTTTTGGCCTTCCAAGTGCAAGATCTGAATGGCCGTGGGTTATGATTCCAACCAAGTGCTCTAGGGTGTGGTCCAAGTACACCGTTAGACCAGATATATATCCCGATGCTGAATTGAGGGCCAAATACTGGCACTGTCTCCATCCGGGGTAGTAGTCAAGCCTGCGGACCCATTCCTGTGCGCGTGGATGTGGCGGTGGGAACAGACGTTTGATCAGGTTCTCAGAAGGGGGAAAGTATCTGTACCACATAATCGGGGTCCTTTCTGGTGAGATATTCAAACTATCCGAGAACTCAAGCCGGATAGTGCGCAGGGCCTAGGAGAAGGAATAAATCAGTACGGATATCCCGCAAAACTTCCCCTGTCTTTCCTTTTTTTGGGTTCCTCTCGGACCAGCGGAAGAAAGACATACATCAGCGACGACTCTTAGCCGGGAAAGATCGCGGCCATAAGTAACGCCTATCCAGCAGGAAGATGGTTCGCCAAGCCACGGTGATCGAAGTTCGTCCTCATAAAGGACACGAATTCCTCTCAGCCCAAATCTCCCTAGAGAGAACTGCACGCCTCGGACGTCACGATGGGCGACTGGAATTGACAATGCTTCCCCCCCACTTTCTCTCCTGAAGCCAATATCCGCTAGGTAGGACGTCCCCATAATGTTTCTGTAGCGCACATAAATACTGTTGAAGCTCCCATCGGTGTCAAGGATGCGAGTCTCGGGCTTCATCGTGGTCGATTCACGGACCTGAGGCAGGAGTTGGGTGACAAGGGTCTTTGTCTTCAAAAGAGACAGGAAAAGCGTGAGGTTGAGCCGCCTCGTGACTTCGAATTGGACTTCTAATGGCATCTTGCCAAGCCATGTCATAAGCCTTCCAAGTTCGGTGGAGTCGTCGAAGAGGTGACCGTTGAGGGGCAGCAAATCGTTGGTGCCCACGTCAAATAATGGAGGCGGCGGTTCTTTTAGTGAATCATCCTGGGCATAAAACTCCTGTGACTGATGATGCATGGGCCAGTTCTCAAATGGCCGCGTCTGAAAAGCAAACCGAAGCAGGACAAGCGGGTCGTTCAGAACAGGGACGTTTGTAATTTTCCAGCAGCCCCTGTGAGCATAGAAAATAACCCGGTTTGGGTCACTCTGGGCACAGAAATTTGCGCGATCTAGTGCATTGTCGCAAAAACGGACCAAGTGTTTAAATCCGAGTGCATCGGTCGCCCATTGCAGCTTGTATGGGTCACTCCAGACCGAGTCGACGTCGGTTGTTTCCAACAGCGCGCGAATAGAGCCATCTGAGGCAATGCAGGGAAAGACTTTGAGTTGACCTCGTTAGAAGAATCAGACTGGCAGAGGACAGAAGTTATGACGTCGCTACACATACGCGAGACCAGCTCGTTCCTCCACTGTGGGCGCACTGCGGAGGCCTGATATGGAAGACGTTCGAGGCACAGGAAGCAGCGCCAGAGTCGACAGACATGCGAGGCCAGTGGGTCATCTAGAGGAACTGCGGGCATGGTTGAGAGTGATTTTCCATTGAGAGAGGAAAGAGTCTGACGAAACGTCCAGGACAGTTCAGACGGAATGTGTCTTTATATGACCACTGTACTGTTCATCGTGTGCCTGTTTTTTCCATGAGAGATAGTTGCCTGAATGTTGGCCGGGCCGAGGCCCACGGTCCCCACCCTGCCAATTCGAGTGGGTCCCCCCCCCCTTACGCAAAACAAAAACACACCCTCTTCGCGCGCATGCCAGCGCAGCATATTCACATCCTTTTTGGCCCTCAGTTTCCTCCTCAGTTTCCTCCTCACTTTTCTCTTCGCCTTCTACGAGTATTTCCATGGCATATACAAGCCGCTTAACTGTACTGCCTCATAAGTATCAAGTATTCATCACTCTTATTAAGCATTTTAGGGCTTCGGCCACACTGTTTTTTAAATCAACTGTTTATTGGTTTGGCTGCTATCTACTTAGCTTTCCGATTATCCTTCCCTTAGCTTATCTATAAAGGCGCGGATAGCTTTAAATATCTTATTGCCCTTCTTTAAAGGAGGAATATTAAAATCCTTCTTTCTCCTCTTATTTTTTAACTATCTTTTAATCCTTTAAAGGGATATTTTATTATTAATAATAAAATAATAAATTTAATAAAGTATAATATTATTATATTTTTTTATATTATTAATCTTATTATAAATAATATCTTTATTTTTATTTAAGAGTTTTATAATATATTTATAAAAGCAATTTAGATAAGAAAATTAAATTATTATTTTAATTTTTAT